>CM041294.1:108857115-109452115 GCA_023052935.1 Piezodorus guildinii
CAATGCATTGTAGTTTTTATTTCATTTTTTGGAATGTGTTTCAATATTAAAAATATGATATTTTATGTATTAATAAATATTAAAAACATGGTAGTCTTAACAAAAAATATCTTAAAACTTACATCTTACTATATATAAAGTTAATATAATGAATACTCTTGACTCTAAAATATCAGTATTTGTAAATATTATTAAAACATTACTTATCATGAAAACATTTAAACATAAGAAGCAAAATCATGATGATCTTACTGTCAATATTTAAATCGTAGTAAAAGCGAAATCGAAAAGAATATCTTGATCTTATAAGTCGAGAAATATGACATTTGAAAATTAAATTCATTGTAATAATACATATTTCAATTAAGTACAATTATATTTCATTACTAATTGAAATATGTTTTTTTGTTTACTTGGGATAGAAACTGAGGTTATCTCTGTAAAACAAGTATAAAGCTTATTCCTAAATGTCTGAATTTCCTTGATACATTGGGAGGTCCATAAATAAAATGTGCTATATTGTACCATCAACTCATACAGTCTGCAGTCACATTCAGATTACAATGATATACTTCAACATGATGTATCTCTACAGGGTGTTGATTTTTTACAATTAAATGAAACAATAAAAAAAAATGCGCTCTCAACATAATCTACTTTAACGAACGTGCTCTTCTTTCCAACAAATTCCAAAAAAGAATTAAAAAAAAAGTTTCCACTTCTATTGGCAGTCCCTATAACTGCCTGAATTGTAATTTTTTATTTTTTTTATTTTACTTTCTGAATAATTAAACAATACTTACGTTATTGTATTATTAAAAATTAATAAAATTTAATAGCACTTTTATTTTTAACTGAAATAACTAATCACGTGTTAAGGTATCGTGTACCACAAAGAGAAATGCAAAGAAGAGGAGGTGATCGTACTGCACCTTTAAGGACACCAACAATGGCTGGTGGCCTTTTTTCTATTGATAAGGATTATTTCTATGAAATTGGTGCGTATGATGAAGGAATGGATATATGGGGTGGTGAGAATCTTGAAATGTCCTTCCGGGTATGTATTTAGTTTAAATAAATTATTTTATTTCTATATTTTAATGTTTATTTATTTATTTTATTTTTTATTAATTCTAAATTTTCCTTACCCAATCTCCTCTTAATTTACCCCTTTAAGGTTATCTAAAATTAAGTATGACTATATTGTCGAATCAAGTGATGCGTGTTTATATTTATTTTTTTTTCCTTCATAAATAACAAAGATTTTTTTTTTTAATTTAGTTTTGTACATTTTTCTTAATACTTTTATGTTTCGTTTGATTATAAGATGAAATATGCTTCTTTTCCGGAAACGAATTTTAAAGTATAGTTTTAGTGAGTTGGGGATTTTATTATTATCAATAACCATTGTAAAAATGCAGGTCTGGCAGTGCGGAGGTAACCTGGAGATAATTCCTTGTTCTCATGTGGGGCACGTCTTCAGGGACAAATCCCCATACTCTTTCCCTGGTGGGGTCTCCAAGATTGTCCTCCACAATGCAGCGCGTGTCGCTGAAGTGTGGATGGATGAATGGCGAGATTTCTATTATGCCATGAACCCAGGTACTCTACTCGTTCGGGTACCTCTGATCATATTTTTTATCGTTATTTATTTGTTTTAATTTTCTGTTCTTTTTTTTTTTTTTTTTTTTTTTGTATATATAATTTTATCGTTTAAAAGTCATATAATTTTGAAATATTTTAAGTTAACAATGTGCGATTATTTTAAAAATAATCAAAATTGATATTGAAGCTATATTTTCAGATGTTTTATTCAATTTTAATGCTTTTCTTCATAAAAATAAAAAAAAACTTTTGGGCTAATATAGATACTTTGCATGTAGTGCTAATGTCGCTTTTTTTGTTTGTTTTTTTTTTAACAAGAAACCGGCTTTATGGACAAATACTAATATACTAACTTATGCAATTAACAACAAATACTTATCCAAAATTTGCTTTAATCCGTTAGCTGTGAAATGTTGATTCCAGTTATTCCTATCATCCAATATCCAATTATTCCTATAATCTGCTTTTATTTTGTTTTTATTTTTGCTTTATTTTTTAATGAATTTATGTTCATTTTTCCTTCCACTGTTTTCTTTTTTTTTTTTTTTTTCTTTTTGTAAAATATAAAAAATGTTAGCTTAGGTGAGAGCTATTTGACATTTTCACTGATCTTTATGATGTTGATACTGACTAATTTTTTCAAGCCTAAATGAGTTTGAATGTGTGTGTATGTGTATATGTTGTGTTGTAAGTTAGTGGTTCACGAATGTGTACTTCTCATTTTATCATGGGTGTTAAGTAAATAATTGTTCTATCAGTTATTTATGATGGTTGTAAAATACTTTAATTATGTTTCTTTACATTACTTTGTACAGTAAGTTTTGATTTTAATCAGATTATGATAATATTGCTTGTTTTTATCTTTCTATTTCGTTTATATCTATGGATGTATTTCATCGGGAATGAAATGTAGATCTGGATGTGTGGAGGTGTTTTGGAGATAGCGACATGCTCCCATGTGGGGCATGTCTTCCGGAAATCTACACCATATACATTTCCTGGAGGCACATCCAGGATAGTAAACCACAACAATGCTCGCTTAGCTGAGGTCTGGCTCGATGAGTGGAGGCAGTTCTACTACTCTATTAACCCAGGTCTGAACTAACAGTGCAGTTTCTTTTTGCACACTCCCTCCATTCCTCCCCTTTGCTTTGCCCATTTTCCAAATTCTTGCTTGTCACCTTAATTTCATCCCTTTTTCATTGTATCTATTATTTCCAGTTATTTACTTGCAGATTGCCTTCATTTAGCTTCCTTCTATATCATTAGCACGTTATTGTTATCATTAGCACCTTTGAATGTTTATTTTATATAACTATAAATTTATTCAGTGGAAATAATTTATGTCAACTCTTTTATTTTAATAATAATAAATGTTATTATTATTAAAATCATTGAAAAAAATTTAAGAAGCAAATGGCAAGTGCAAAAAGACCTGAAAGAACTGAGGATAGCAGAGGGAAAAATAAAAGATATGTAGAACTTAAGAAATTTATTAAATGATAAAAATAAAAGATTCTTAGAAGTTTTGAAACCCAATTACAACAGGCATAATCTCTCAGAATAATAGAGATAAAGAATATCTGAAAGAATGAAGAGAGCTATTGGCCTGAAAGAAAACAAAAAGAAGTACCCTCAAATAAATTATAGATTAAACATGTTCCATTGTGAACCATTAAAAAAAAAAAAGTTTTTTTTTTATTTTGGTTGTCAATACTGTCAAACTGATTAAATTAATAGACCTAAAAATTAATTTTACATTACTTTGAACTCTTTTATTCTTTATTATTTCCTATAACGAACTGTGCTAATCAAACAAGAAAGAAAAAAATATAAGCCTCTCTTTCCTCAAAACTTAAAGTTTTATGTTTTAAATTATTTAAAAGTCATAGAAAAAGTACAAAGTAGTTTTGTTTTATTATTAGTTATTGTGATCTGATAAGTTTGTTTGTTTATTTATTTAGCGTTCCTTTATGCTGCTGTGGCTAATCGAACAGTGCTACAATGGGAATCCTAAATTTTGCCTATCCTGGTTAAAGTAGAACAGGGATCCTTAAATAGGTACCTGACATCGCATAGGCTCAGGACCACCGTTATGCTAACTACCTTGCTACTGGTAACCTCTGCCCTCTGATAAGTAATTAATTTGTCACTAAAAAAATCATTCAAATCGGAAAAGTATTAGCTCAGATATGGCATTTTTATCTAAATAATCATTTTTTTTTTATAAGATATTCTTCTCCACAGACTTATATTGGCACTGATTCGCCTTTCTTTAGATTTTTCGAAAACTATACATTTTCCTGTGCATTTCTGATGCTCGTTTTAAAGACACGAATTTTGATGTGAGAAGAGTAGCTTCTTCTCTTTTAATTAAAACTACTTTGATCATAAGAAAACTATCTATAACTAATAGTATTAAGCGTGAAAATCATTTATAACCTCCCTTGTCATAGCGCGCCTAAGGTTTCAGTTGATGTAATTTTCGTGATTTTTTAAACCATTTTCTTGGCTACTTAGGTAATGAGTTGTAAGGACCAAAAGTTTATAAAATACCCTCATTATCATTCCAGTTTTTGTTTGGTTCTTAAATATGCAAAAGAGTTAATATTTTTTAAAGAAAACGTTATTTTAACATTTAAGAGAGTTTTATAACTCTGGAACCAGCTTAGTCTCAAAGACCAAATTTGTATCACTTAAACAGATCGTATAGATAGATAATTTGTATAAGTTTCATAATTTTTCACTCTGTCCCTTTTGAGATATTTCTGTGTAAACATCGCGAAAAATCATATTTTGCCAATTTTGAAAATTCATATAGTAAAAAATACCGTGTTCTCAAGATCGAAATTTTTACAGCAAGTAAGACTAAGACTAATCTATATAATAAAAAATAATTTAAAAGTCAGTCTCTTTTCCTTTATGTACTTTTATCTTGTTAAAAATCTCGTTTTTTATTCATTTTAGAAAATTTTTTAAACAACTTTCTTCACTATTTAGTCAATAAGTTGTGGAGGACAAAAAATAAAAAGCATGTCCTTCTCTTATTTTTAACTTTTGTTCTGATTTGATATCTAAAAAAGTAAAGGAATTAGAAAGGTTTTTCCATCGCATGTTTTCATCTGTGTAGCTGACTTAAAACGGCTGCAACTCTAAAAGTATTGGACCCGAATTTTTTTTTATTTATGGTTTTATATTCACGGAAGGATAGAGAATAATTGGTCAAAAAATCTCGAAAATCAAAAATGTCGAGCGGCAAGGTGTGAACCATTTCGAATGGATTGACCCATAGCTGAATTGCTTGCAGCAGACTTCAGCATTTTTGCTTATGTTCTTGTTTTGCTAGTGCCTGTCAATTTAACTGAGTTATAATTTGAGCAGTGATATTCTGATCAAAATCTACAAATAAATTCTAGAGGTTTTCATAATTGTTTAAAATATTAAAGGTAGCGATTAGAAATATTGATCATTTCATTGACACCTAAGTGAATGAGCCTTGCAACTGGAAAAGCATAGTAGTTCCTAATAATTGTTTAAACTATTCCCAATATTTTACCATTATGCTTTGAGGCTATTTCATGATATGTACTAGAATGGAATTAATATATTTCAATTTCAAATTATAGAAAGAGTTATATAAGGTTTGCTATAGAAATCACTTGTAGCTGGGTGGCTAGCGTAACAGCCTCCCATGCTAAAGGTCACGGGTTCAAACCCGCAGGTGGTCCTAGGATTTTTTAATGGGAGTAAAAAATCCTTAGTTACGCCGTCCTTTGAAGGGGACGTTAAAAGGTGGTCCCGAGCCTGTGCGATGTCAGGTACTCGTTAAAGATCCCTATCCTAATAAAACCTGGATAGGCAAAATTTAGGACTCCCACTGTAGCATCGTCCGATTAGCCATAGTAGCATAAAGTGACGTTAAATAAATAAACAAGGTTTGCCATCCTACACTTAAGAGCACCAACCAAGTGCTACAATGGATTCATTGAATGATTTTCACTGGATAAATAATAAGGTTACAATAAACATCAAAACATAATTACAAAGATTTTGTCTGACAGTATTATTTATGTTATTGATTACTTATTATAAGTCTTTCTTTCATGTAGACACTTTCTTATTTTATGGTATAATCAGTGGTCTCTAACTTATTTTTTAATTTGGGATTAAGTAGCTAACATATGCATGTTACTAACAATTTTATAATTTATACAATAGCTTATTTTTTAATCAGTGTTATTTTATTTAATAAATAAATATAAGCCTTTTTCAATATTAATTTTTTTTTTTGTTTGGATTTAAGAATTTAAATTTTGAATATTTTACCCAGGAGCAACAAATGTGGCGGTAGGAGATGTTTCAGAAAGAAAAGCTTTGAGGGAAAAACTCAAATGTAAATCATTCCGTTGGTACTTGGAAAATATATATCCAGAATCCCAAATGCCATTAGATTACTACTATCTGGGAGAGGTAATTCTGATCATATAGCTTCTTGTGTTATGTATTTCAGTTTGTTTAGAAATTATTATATCGTTTATTACTGGTATGGATAAATATCGGTCAGAGAAGAACAGGTTTGTGAATTTATCAGACTTTTTTTTAAACTCTTTAGTGACTTTATTTTTTTTAAATAAATTATGGTTTTTAATGGTGATGCTATTATCATTTTGAACTGCATTTTTTCTTACTTAATATTTTATAAACAATGACTGTCGAATTAGAATTCAGAGAAGTTTTGATTGGTGATCTATCTAGAGGTTATTGAAGCATAAAACCAATAGTGTTGTTTTATTGAAATCTTGATTCACAAAGCAATAAAAGTTTTCTGGATTTGTTTTATATTTTATGTGATTTCTCATCACCTTTCCTATGTAAAAAAGTTGAGGCTTTAAATGGTTGTTTTTTTTTTTTGTTTTTTTGTAGACTTATGATACATTCGATGTGAAATGAATATGACTATTCATTAGTGCTGTGTTATCAGTCCTTGAATATTAATTATTTCAAGGTTTATTTTTTCCTCTTTACACAAGTGTCTTGTTATTTCATTAGATTCAAATTTTGAGTAAATTTACCTACTGTAACTATTCATCACACAGCTCAATGCTTTACGAATAGTTGAGGCTTTAAAGGTTTCTCTTAACCTTGAATTGTGAAAACAACATAATTTTTAAACAAAAGCCAGTTTTCTTGATCAATTAACTTATTTATTTTTAAATTAAGGCTTTATTTTGATAAATTAGAGGTAAAGGTAGCCCAGTTGGTGAATCATAAGACCATCAACACCTTTTTTTTGTTTATTTATTAGGTTTAACATCCTTATCAACACTTGGTAAAGCTACTTGTTTTACAACTTTTCGGTTCATTTGTCTCTAAAATTATTTGAAGCTATAAATTAGAGTCTGAACTTCTGATTATTTTTAAAAATCTAAGCATAAACAAAATCAGAATACAGCCCGAATTCTGAAAAATTAGTGCAAACACATATTACTAAATATCAAAACAAACTAGTTAAAATTTCGCGTTTGTATCTAATACATATTTTTTTTTTTGTTATTGAAAATGGTTCTAATGATTTTGATTTAAATCATTTTATTTATGTACGATATATAATATTTAATTTCATTTAGCCCAATGCCCTTCAAAATTGTCTTATTGAAATATCCCTTTGAATGCCAAATTTTCTAACTGGCTTCATTTGTTTTTAATTTTTTTTTTAGTTGAATTTAATGTCCCCATTATAATGTAATGAAATAAATATAAACCATGGAAGACTTTGATAATAAATAAACGAGAAAATTGTGCCAGGTTGAAAATAAATCCGTTAAGAAGTTAGAGATTTTAGAAAATGAATATAGTCATAGAAGGTAATGGTGTAAAATGTTTAAAATAACGTGATTTTGTGGTTGATTATTTTTAATTGTATTTTATTTTTTGAAATTTTTATTAAATACTTCAATAGTTCTACATTTTTTCCACTCTGAGGGGGCTGGCAAGGGAAAGTAGTATGCACTCTGCCATCATTTTTAAAGCCTTTTCATGTTGTGGATATTCACTAATTTTAAATCACTTCACTTGGTATTTGGAATCTAAATGTGATATTTTCTTCTTCAGTTTTATTTTTCTTGAATGGCTTATATAGCTAAAGGTTATTCATGGTTATTTGGTTTCTTTAGTATCAAATATCAGCAACAATCGTTATAAGTAATTGAATCTGACTTTGTTTTTATGAGTAACTTATGATTCAGTAGATGTAGTCATAAATGGCTTATCACAGTATTAAAAATAAATTAATTTATTCATGAATATAATATGCTCCTCTTATGTTTATTTTCATAGAAATGTTAACATATAGAATACAGATTCATAATAATTAATTTTATCAATTAGGTGAAAAATTTGGAGAGTCAAAACTGCCTTGATACCTTAGGAAGAAAGAGTTCTGAAAACCTGGGAATGAGTTATTGTCATGGATTGGGAGGCAACCAGGTATAAATTATGCACTTTTTATTTTAATATTTTTTTTTCATTTGTTTAATATTAAAATAATGATTTATGTATCTTGCATTTTTATCTCCACAGCAGTTTAACTGTCTTCCATTCAAAATCTGCCATCATCTAGCTTTGTCCCTTGCAGTTCCCCATTGGACAATGACTGTTTGTTGTACAGGGTACTCACATGTGCAAGCAAAGCTCAACTTAAATGTCTAATGAACTGTCTTTAGTCTTTTATTAACTCAGCGGGTTTACTATAAATGTCAGTCTGCCTTTTGAAGGCAGATATTAAAAGGGATAATAATATATATTATACTTGGTATCTTGAGCTGTGAATCCCCTTTCTGGTATCAGAATCTCATACAGCACCAGACTATAAGATTAGTTTTGGCTCAAAGGCAAAACGGATCTGCTGTGTGTCACCTTGGCATACAAGTATTATAAGGGCCTATATGAAACATTGCAAGTCCCCTTCTAGATGTGACCATGTACAAAAAAAAAATAGACTTGGCATGACTCCAGGAAAATCTCTGGTTGAGGATTGTGGAAGACCTAACTCAATAAAAAAAGAAAATCCGATAGGATGCAATTGAAGAATGGAGCCAACAAGAAATCACTACAACAAATGGGAGTACCCTTAGTAAATATTTCCCCTATATACAATTCTAACTACAAGCAAAATGGGTCCTCCAAAATATACAATCCCTCAAAGACCTGAACTGTTCTCCATTGTTTTGCTCTGGATATTAATTCCAAATGCCTCACTTGTGGTGTTCCTGAGACAACTGTGTCATGTGGTCATGGTCATGACCTATACTACTTTCCAGACAGTAAGAGCCTAATTGACGAGAATTATAGAAATATTTGCCCATACTGAGGAGTTTCCTCCGTTAGTGAATAAAATCTACCTTTTGTTTTTCCTGAATTTTATTTATGGCTGGAAGATGGCTTTGTGTTCTGCCCACTTTAACCTTGAAGTGATGTTTAGCAGTATAGCGAAAAGGCAAGACAGGGTTGTAAATAAATAAATAATTAATTGACTGATACCCATGGTTTAGCTATTTTGTATGAGCCCCTCATTAGTAAAGGAATGATAGTAATGATATGAGTAACCCAGGGCAGAGCCTCACATGCCACTGGAAGGCTACAACCATGTAGCCTTCTATATCAACTCAGAGTTGGCAAAATTTGACTGTTCACTCACTATTATTGTATGCAAAGCCTATAGATATACCATACTGTTCGACCATGGATTAGAAAATGTCCTGGGCTTATAGGCCATATTTAATTAATTATATCATAGTGGATATAATTAGTTGACCATTAGTAATTTTACTGGAAGGAATTAGTCCGGGTGGCAGTCAGTAAATGAAACAACTTAATAATTTCTACTATTTATTGCTTCATTTACTGACCGCCATCCTGACTAGTTCCATTAATTAATTATATTTCTGAGTCCTTAGAACACTAGAGCATATAATTTGAAATTTATTATACCCATTATTATATTTTTATTTTATTATACTATATATATTATTATATACCCATTTATCGTATTTTCAGGTATTTGCTTATACTAAACGTCAACAAATAATGTCAGATGATAACTGTTTGGATGCAGCTAACATAGATGGACCAGTAAAGTTAGTACGGTGTCATGGCATGGGAGGAAATCAGGCTTGGGTCTATAACGAAGAGGTATCTAATTATCAGCCTTTTATTAAACATCTTAATTTTTTATTTACAAATACATTAGTAAATAAATGTTTATAATGTAGATCCTTCCCCTTCTGATGATTTTTTAGATGTAAAAAAGGCACTTGAGACATTGACTTCTTGGGCCATAGCATATGTAGTCCTAAGTTTTCTGTCCTGTGTACTTGGGTCTTTACATATATGGCTTACTTAATTTCAACTTCTAAGAGCCCTTCCAGCCTGTGTGCCCATAATCCGACTAATATATGTTATAGTTATTATTATCCGATGACAGTTACAATTTTAGACTTGAAAATAATTTAGAATGTCAGAAATTACATACTCCCAATTATTACGGACTATTATATATCAATTACATACATACATACATACATCCTCGGCGCTACAGCCCCGTTCGGGCCCTGGCCTCCAGAAGAAACCTTCCCCACTCTTCTCTATTCCTGGCCATCGTCCACCAGCCTAACGCTCCCAGCTGCACTGCATCCTTTCCAACCTGGTCCAACCATCTCATTCGGGGTCTCCCTCTCTTCCTTTTGCCTACCGGCGCATAGCTCATTATTCTCTTGGGGATACAATCATCTGCCATCCTTTGAACGTGGCCAGCCCAACGAAGCCTGCTTATCTTTATAAATCTCACCACTGGGACATCCTTATACTTTTCATAAAGCTCTCGATTGTGTCTTATTCTCCAAAGACCATTTTCGCATATAGGCCCATAAATCCTTCTCAGTATTCTTCGTTCGAAAACAGCAATCTTTTGTTCATCTGTTTTCCTTAACACCCAGGATTCACAGCCATAAGTCAGTATGGGCCTAATCAGGGTTTTGTAGAGCGTGGCCTTCGTTTCCTTATTAATTTCTTTAGTTTTAAATATTCTTAATAGACCATAATAACCCCTCGTAGCAGCTAAAATTCTCTTCTCTATTTCTTTGGAGGAATTATTTTCGGCATCTACAAACGACCCGAGGTATACAAATCCATGAACTGTTTCAAATTTGTATCCTTGTATCTCAATACATGGTTCTCGTACCTCAGCCCCTGCAACCAGATACTTGGTCTTGGATTCATTTATGACAAGTCCCATTGTCTTAGCAGATTGCTCTAAAGCTTTAAAAGCCTCTCTTATGCCCGATTCTGATCTACTGACTATATCTATGTCATCTGCATAAGCTAGAAGCTGAACACTTTTATTAAAGATATGTCCGCCAGTTTGTATTTGAGAATCCCTTATCACTTTCTCCAGAGCTATGTTGAATAGTAGGCATGCCAGGGCGTCTCCTTGCTTCAGTCCATTCCATGTTTGTATGGGGTCTGACAGGTTGGATTGGATCCTAATTATACATTTAGTGTTGGAGATGGCTACTCTCACCATACGGACCAATTTGGGCGGTATATTCATCTCTCTCATAGCTTTATAAAGCATCTCTCTATTTATGGAGTCATACGCAGCTTCAAAGTCCACAAATAAATGGTGCGTTGTAATTCCGAATTCTAATGTCTTTTCCAGGATTAGTCTTAGCGTGAAGATCTGATCAGTGGTTGATTTACCTCGCATGAAGCCACATTGGTAGTCCCTTATAATCATTTCTGCATACGGAAGTAATCGAGTGAATATTATATTGGATAATATTTTGTATGCTGTATTGAGCAGAGAAATGCCTCTGTAGTTTTTACAGATAAACGGATCGCCTTTCTTGTGTATTAGGCAGATCATTCCATTATTCCAGTCTTCAGGCATTTCCTCCTCTGTCCAAATCCGCTCCATGAGATGTGTAAATTCCTTCACAAAGTCCTGTCCTGCGCTCTTAAAAAGTTCTCCTGGAAGACCATCCGTTCCTGCGGACTTATTATTGTTCAGCTTCTCTATTGCCTCGCATACCTCGTCATAGGAAGGGAGCAGCTCTTCCCTGTCATCCGCTAGCTCTTCTGCCACCTGATCCGCTCTTCTTTCTCCCGCACTATATTCTTCATTCCTACCTATGAGTTCACTGAAGTGTTCAGTCCATCTTCTAATAACATCTTCTGTGTTATTGAGGAGCTTTCCACTTTTATCTCTACAGGCTATAGATCGAGGCTGGAATTCTCGTCTCATGTTGTTGACTTTTCTATACATGTCTCGGCTTAATTTCTTGCTTTTGAACTCCTCTATGCTTTGCAGCTGCTCTGTCATATACTTTCTTTTTTTCTCTCTATGGACTTTCTTTTCATTTTTTCTAGCATTTTTATCAATTAAAGAATTTGGCAAATCTCTTGGCAGATCTTTTTTAACTATTCCTCCTTCTCCAACATTTTTTTTTTTCATTAAACAAAACAAAAGTATCTTATTCTTAACTGTTCAGTGTATATTATTGTATTAATATAGTTTTCTTCGCTCTGAAATAAATTTTAAATAAAAGTAATTGAGAATGAAATGAACATAATTCTACATAACAGTAATATCCAAATTAAAATGGAGTATATTACTAAATTTGCATTTCAAATTATGCGCATACACTACTTTCACTTGCCTCTGTTGTTAAAATCTATTTAAGAATTTTTAGGCAAAGTTAGATTTGAAAAAAACGTTAAAGAATCAAATTTAGTTTCGTTGTAAACATATGTATGTGTTTCAGATTAAATAATCTAACAATAGAAATTATTATTTACTATAATCACTATAGTTTATGTCCTTTTCGTCATTCTGCATTACGTTTTACCACTTTGTATATAAGATAACATTTTAATCTTTAGCTTCCCGACGGTATCTATTACTATCCTTGTGTTGAGAAAAATATAATCTAAAAAACATGTTCCATATTTTTCCTTTAGTTAATTATCAAATTCGTCTAACATGTATATTTTGCTGTTTTTTTTATCATTGTTAAAAAAATGTTTCATTCTTGTTTGAAAATGTTCGAATCTACAAAATTAAAAGTGCTTTAGAGTAAGAAAATTATAAATATCGGCATTTAAGCCCTGTCTATTGATTCAATCAGAATGAAACCTAATTTATATTATACTCCATTAAAGTTTATATCAATGCAGTGATTTTAATAAAAATCATCAGAGCAGTTTTCGAGAAAATCGTAAAAAGGTTCAAAATGGATGATATAAAGTGAAGTACAGTTTTCTACAGATATTTTTTTCTAGTTAGATTGAAAAGAAAGACTCTATTACTTGATACTATAATAATGTTGAAGTTAAAGTTATAATATCAAGTATTAAACATATTTTTAATGGTGTTTTAGGATGGAACAATAAAGCATGTGAATACAAACCAATGTCTGCAGAAGCCTGATCCCAGGGATTCTTCGCAGCCATTGCTGAGAACCTGTGATAATAGTCGAGGCCAGCAGTGGATTATGAATAGTAAATTTAAATGGCAGGCTAATAGCTAGGAGTTACCACTTTCCTAGGCTAAACCCTGAACTTAATCAGACCAACTCTTTTTATAAATTGTGATTAGAGCAATAAATATTATCTATATTTTTGTTATTTTAACTAAGTGCCCTTTGATTTGTCATTAAAAGGTTTATACTTATACCAATAACATGAAAAATATTGGCCACTTAATAGTGCCATGATAGTGATAGGTTTTTCTTTTTAAATAATATATTCTATACAAAGTGATACTTTAGACAAAAATTAGATTATGTGAAGTGTCTTTAGAGTTAATTCATCAGTTATCTCTTTGAGTTGAAAGTCGATTGTTTTGTTTTTTTCTTTGTCTTTAAAAGAATAATATAAAAAATTCAGGGTTTATCACTTTGAAAAGTGATAACTAAATAGTTTTATTTATTATAGTTTATCCTTTTTAATATTTCTTTAAAGATGTACAATTTATCATCTTTAATGTTCAAGTTAAGATGTCCACAATCTGTTTGCTGACTTTACTCATTTTGGACATTAGAACATTAACATTCATTTATGTATTTATAACCCATAAATCTAATCATATTACTGGGTTTTTTTTTTACTAGTTATCACTCCTGACTTTTATGTAATATACCTTATAAAATGTGCAATTTTACTTAAATATTATAATAAATTATTTATTTAATTTTTATATCCATATTAGTATGGTTGCAAAATTAATTTAGTAAGTAACTTATTATCAGAGTTTAAGCTTGTATATAAATATATATATATTGTCTAAATATTTTTTATAAACCATAGTTATTATTATGTACTTAATTGTTTATATTTATTATGCTCATTATTTTAAACAAATTATTGCATTTATTGTTAAATTTTTTATTTAATTCTTTAATATCAACTATGACAATCCAAGTGTTTGTAATTAGAATTGGCTCATTAGATGAGCACTGTTAATATTAAGGATTAACAATTTAGTACAAGAAAAATAAGTTTATCTTTGACGTGATATCATATCAGGAGGTTTAGGGTGATGGTACAAGTTTATAATTTTAAAAATGTTAAGTTATTTCCTACATTTGGATGATACTGTTCTATCTTTTTTTGTATAAATTACTTAACTGGATGGTATCATTACAGAGGGAAATACATATGTATGTATGTATGTAAATAATTCGAGGTTTTAAGTCTAGCATTATGTCTTTCTTGTTTTTCCATCAAAAATTTATAGTTGTTTCATAATCCCGTATTATTCCTAGAATAAAGTTATAAGAAACTAAAACTTAGTTATAGAAAGTTATTTTTCCTTGGCCAATAAATTGTTTTCCGGGTGATTATTATAATTTTTATTAGGACTAAACTTATATGCTAATATTCATTTATCAATATTTCAAAAGTTTTTCTTAGCCATTTCATAAAAATTAAATTACTTGCTTAAAATATCAGAATGTATACTTTTTATCAAATTATTTAAACTGGCATGAGTCTCAAGTTAATACATTCCCTTGTTCATTTGTTTTTTTAATTTTTCCATCTCCACTTCAAAGCTTATCATAATTAGGTGTACACTATCATCTTAAATGACATGTATCATTTACATTACATTGTATAAATAAAATTATGCGTCTTATATAACATATTTAGACATGAAATATTCCCCAAGATAGATTTTATAATTTCCTAGTAGTTAAATTATGTGTGAACAGAATACTTTCTTGACTCCTTGGTATTCTTTCACCGAATCAACCCCGATGAAGGTCTACAATTTAGGCCAAAATGTCAGCACACAAATATAAGCTTTCCTTGATGACCCACCCCAAACCAACTTCTCCATCATATATTCTCTACAGTCTATAGTTAATCCATCGTTAAGAATGCTTAATAATATGACAGTTTATCACTTTGTTCATTCATACAATCACAAGCTGGAGTGCATAATTTCCTTGTCTAAAACTTAATCCTTCCGATCATTATAAACTGAATCCTCTTTTAGGAGCTGACTTTAGAGTTTTGTTTTTAAAACCAGTATTCATAATAATAAGCCCATTAGTTATGGTAAAAAAACATTTCTTATGATGTCCCCTTAATTTCGTATTAAATCATTAATTTACATTATTTACTTTACTTCTAGACTCTCCTTTCAGAGGTAAAAATTTAGTTTTAAAACTAACTGAATACATAGTATAATGTATAAAATGATTTTTTTTTTTTTTTGCTTTAGTTATTAAAACATCAGCTACTTATAAGAATACTTTTTATGAATGAATGATTGAAAACTGATAGTAATACTGTGACGCTTATGGTCAGACTCAGATAAGAGTATTTATTTAAACCACTAGGACAGTTATCTCTTAAACAAGCAGGAATAAAAAGCTATGATCAAAGTAAACCTTTATTAATTTCAATGCTTTGGAAATCCTCAGAGGACAAAAACTTTTCATTCCTATCTATTGTTAATAATAATAACACAGAAATACGTCTATACTTATGTAATCACATTAATTTACATACGTATTAAGTCATATATATGCGTCTTCCTTCATGTTTCATTTGTCTTATACTTAAGTTTCCTATGTTAAATTCAATAGGGAAATATAACACATGTCAGGTAACTATTACAAAAAATATCTAAATTAAAAATGTATGAAATAGTTTTTAAGTACATTTTATGCTACTCTAACTTTCCTAAGTTCAGAATAACCAATAATTTGTCCAAGTATCCAGGGATATTACTTAAATAGGTCATTTACGAAGTTTTTCTCAGTTGTAATGGTGTTGATTCGTGTTAACAATGGTTTTTATTAAACTTGATGTACATCAGCGTTTTCAAGATGTTAATCATTTTAAGTGGTAACACACAATGTTCCATTAGCTGTTAACGTTTATTAAATAGACATACGTTTTTTAATTTTATTATCTCATCAAGTCTTTTATAATTTATTTTGGCAGCTTGTAACATATTGTAAAGTGAATATTTCCATTGAATATTTTTAAATTACAAATTAACTTTTCAGATTTCACATTCTCTGAGTTGCAAAGAATATTTTACCAATGAAATGAAAACTTGGTAATATCTGTCAGGTAGGAATTTTGAATATATGTAAGGATATTCATAATTTTTTTTTTCAAAAAAAAAAAGTTTAATGTAGGTTGTGTTTTTGTTAGTGCAGATATAACATTGACTCAGAAACTCTTAATATTAATTAATCCATAAAAATTAATCACTATTCAATTTATTAAATTAAACTAATGTTTATCTAATAATTAGCACTAATGTTTTATAATATTAAGGAACAGTGAGTCTGCAGAATTTTTAAAGCTATAATTTTAATATCACAAAAAATAAATGAACAATTTAAAAAATGTTAATAATTTTATTTTGAAAAGAATTTTGGTGCGCGCAACACACGACTTTCACTTATCTAGGCTGTTAAATTCAATTTAAGAGCTATTAAATAAACTAAAATTTTAAGTAAATTTAATTAAAAAGTTTTTTTAGTTTTGTTGGAAACATATGATTTAGATTGAATAATGTGGCAATATCAAATTCTTACGAAAATTATCAGTAATCATTTTATGCCCTACTCATCTTTCTGCAGTAAATTTTACAGCTTAGTACATAATATGAAAATAAAAATATGTTTGCTCTTTGCTCCTTTAGTTGGATATCAAATTCATTCAACTTGTAAATTAAGCCATTTTTTATCAATGCTAATAAGATGATACGTTTCATTTTTTCTAATCTTTTTAACTTTGGTATTTAATTCAGAATTAAACCCATTAAATTTTACATCAATATGGTGAGTTTAATCAAAATCGAAAAGCATTTTTTAAGAAAATTGTAAAAAGGTGCAAAATGCATGGTATAAATTGTTAGACAGCCGATTTTAATGAAAAAGTTGCTGTAACATGGGCATTCTGCATGGCATAATCATCATAGTATTAAATATGAAATTTCAGGTTCATGCAACTTTTCAGTTTTGTGCTAGACTTACTACACAGACACAGACCTTTTTGCGGGACTTGGACTCAAGGGACCATGAAACGTGTATTTCCGTCAATAACTGGAATTCGAAAATTTTCAAGAGTGCAATACTTTCCCTTACTATATATTTCATACATAGAAGAGTGAAAGTAAAATTCACATTCCTATGTAAAGAACGAAGTTCTTGAGTTGGCAATAAAAATGCGATTGACTTTTTTTATAAGTTATTTGTTTGTTTTTTAAATTATTTTATTTTGCACGAATTTTGAGATTTATTTTTATTAAAATACACGTACGGTCAATAGTTTATTTCTGAAAAAATAAATAAGTTTTTCTGATAATAAACTAAAATACTGTAGTCATTTATTTAATTGACTGAAAATGCTTTGATTTCAAGATGGAAAATTTTTCTTTTTCAAGTTTCATAAATAACGACTGTCTTAATATAATTTTTTCGTGTCTAAAACTAAAATAAAGGTGGAATAAAAAATATATATGCATATTCTTTCTTTTAGCACTATATATATAAAGATAAATGAAATTTAATTTTTAAAAAAAGAGAGGATATGTTTTATCATTTTCAAATATTGTTTATCCGATTTAATACTAAATAAATATGAAATTAAAATCTTTCAAAATGGCATAATCGTTAAGTCGTCAAGTCTCTGTACAATTGAAACAGGAGATCAAAACATAATTCAGCTTCCAAATGAAGGCCTTCCATTGTACTTACAATTTAGAATAAATGGTAAAATTTTAGTTGATTAAAATATATGTTATTATTTTTATATGTAATGTATTGTTAAGTTAAAATTTAAATACATTCCATATGGTACAAATCTAAATAAAATCTCTTATTACTTCTTTTCATGACATTTTGTTTTCCTTGAATCCTATTCCTTGAATAAAATTCTATTTTACAGATTAAACAATCACATGATTGAGAGTTGAAGACATTAAAACCTTGAATAAAGCTTATTAATTACGATGCTCAAGAATGTTAAATAAATCCATCAGACTGAATTTTGAAAAAAAGTTATTACTTAAAGAAACGAAAGAGATGCAACAACCCTAATCCTAACTTATGAATGTTAGAAAAACACTAAGGTAAATGTAAAATAATGGCTCAATTAAAATAATTTTGCTTCTTTTTTAATCCTTTCCCTACAATTTATCTCTATAGAAACATTAATTAGTATATTTACTTATTTTAATTAATTACTAACACTGATAGTCTACAGACTGAATACAAATGTTTATCTGGGAGAACTTAGTTCAGGGTTCAGTTAATAGAACACACAATTAAGTATAAACTTGATTTATTGGTGCCTATACTTAATTGTGTGTTCTATTGACTGCACCCTGAACCAAGTTCTCCCATATATACACACAGTCAACCATTGTCACTTCAGTTCACAAATCTTTATCACTCAGTGAGCAGAAAATCCAACAGGTTTAACTCTTGAAATCAGCTAAAATGTGTTTTAATTTCCTCTTGAGTTTCTGAAACTTGTTTTCAATACTTTTCTAATATGAGCATGAGCAGCTCTGACCTACAGAAATTTTAAGTATAGTTGAACTGCATAATTAGTTTGAAATATGTAATCCTTTTATACAAAAATTGTCAACTTAAACTTCATAACCAAATAATTTCTCAAGGTCAGATTGAAAATAGAACCTGATCATACGCAATATGAGTTTCTTTTAAAAATTGCACTTCCTAAGAAGGTCATAATAAGTTCATTAAGACTAATTGGCTAGTCCCTCACAGTTATGTTTAATATATCACCGTAAATTTGTCCAAGGTGATGAGATTCCTTTAGCTGTTTTGACAGTACAGTCAGTCAGGTTTTCTAATATCTAATCCTCACTTTTTATCTCTCTAGACATATCGCAAATCAGTTTTACAAAGGTCACCTTGATTGTATGACAAAAAAATGAATTCAATTACTTTAAATTGGCCAATCATAATTTTTTTTGGTCTGTCGCAACGGTGAAACCTATCTCCCAAGAAAGTAGACAAATCTAGAGCTGGTTGCTAAATAAAGGGTTATTTTGCTTTCTCCCAAGATTGAAGGAATTGAAGATAAGGAAACACAGATACAATGTCATAATGCTAGCCATGTTTTCAGCTGTATGATAAAGTTCAAAGGAGGAATCATAGCAGTATTGCTAAGGGATGCCATGTTTTTATTGGTACCAACTCTATAGAACTTTATTAATATTTTTGTAAAGCTAATATTAATTTTAAAACAAAAAAAAACAATAGTGTGTTTTTCATAATAAGTAAACACCTTTTAAATTCCAACATTGAAACCAATAACATGGAACATTGAGATGTTTTTGTTCCTTTGCTTCTTTCCATTCTTTAACACAAATACTTTGCTAATGAACCTTGCTATTCTCAGTGAATTGTTGTGCACAAGACAATGGATGTAAAATATTTTGGTTAAAAAAAGATTATTTTTCATCAATTACACATTTACAACCTATCCGACCATTTTTCATCTTCCTAGACACGACTATTTATTTTTTTATCTTTATCTTAGTATTTACATCATATTAATTATGATTGTCCACAGATGACAAAGCAAATATTAAAAACTTAACTTTCTTTTAAAAGATAAAAAAAAAGAAATAGCACCGTAAGTACTAAGATGGGATAATGAATCATAAATTTATGAACTGTTAATTTTTATTTAATTATAAAATAAGCTTTTCTAAGCAGTCCATTTAAATAAAATACCATTATCAAAATAAGAAGTGATTTATTTTGTCGATACAGGCAATCCAGAACAAGTTTGCCTAGGAACATTATAGCTAGTTTAGGTGTTACTAAAAAAAATCTGATGCACCCAACAACACACAATTTTCACTTGTTAAAATCAATTTAAGAACTTTATTTAAAAGTTAGTTGAAAAAAGATTGAAGAATTACATCGAGTTTCGATGGAAACATGGGTTTCAGATTAAATAATCTAATAATCAAAATTATGATTCACTTTTCATCACTCTCCATTATCTTAACAACTTTGTATATAGATATCACTTTTTTCTAAAATCTTTAGCTTTCCAGAAGTATATTATACATTAATAATACTACTCTTATGTTCAAAAACTAACGATTAATCTAAACAAACATTTTTTCCCTTTCTCCTTTAGTTGGTTTTCAAATTTGTTCAGCTTGAATATTTAGCTGTTTTTTTCAATGTTAACAAGATGAAATGGTTAATGTTTTTGAATCAACAGAATCAAAGATACATTAAAAGGACATTAAAATATCGTTCTTTAAGCCATGTCAGACTGTTTCAATCAGAATGAAACCTACATGATATTAAGAGCAATAAAAGTTTCCACTGGTATAGTGAGTTTAATCAACATTGTTAAGTTATTGAAAAAATGTGCAAAATGCATGATATAAAGTGGCACTTCTAGTTCACCCATTTTAATGAAAAAGTTAATGTAACATTAGTTTTATGTAACTTATTGTTTTCATGCTTAACTTCTCATATAATACACTACACACAGACCTTTTTGTGGAACTTGGTCATTTGGACTCAAGGGAGGACCCTAAAACATGTAATCCCTGTGAAAACTCAAATTCTAAAATTTTCACAATCGCAATATCCTCCCTTACTATATATTATATTAAGTAAAAGTAAAAACACAACCAACAATACATAGAAAAAGATGTTAAATACTCTGATGTTTGGAAAAAAAGCATTATCATTCCAGCTCTCAAGAAAAATACAAGACAAAAACCTTCCCCCCAGTTAACTCCTTGTTACCTATGCAATTTCATGGGAAGATTTTTCAATAATAGGCTAAATTGGTTTATAGAATAAAAAGCTGTTTAATGAAAAGTTAGTAAATATGATATTAAAATTCTAATCAGAACCTTAGGAAGTTATTAGACTTCCTTACTTAAATCCCTCAAAACAAGTTAAGAGTACTCCAGAAAACAAGTTTATATTTATTAAACAAAAAATTAAACTGACAGGAATAATTATTAAACTCTAAAAATCATGTATAGTGGCTGAGAGTCGACCGGTTCTAGTGTTGCTAATTTAGTTCGGCTTAAAGTAGGTTGATAAGACGAGGGCAACTCTTGTAAGGCATTCGAAAACAAACTGGATCTTAGCCACTTAATTTTATCCTGCAGATTTATCATATATCGGTATGATCTGTACAGTTTCATCAGTTTTTATTCAGTCCCTTTCACTATATCCTGTTCTTAATTTTGCTGAACTTGGTAATAACCCTTCTTTAAAAAAGTATATTAGAAAAAGAACAATACTTACACTATCAAAATTTCAACAAGTAGAGGAATAAAAAATTAATCCTGAGACTCCTTTCTAACCTCCCTTGTTATAAAATGCAAAAAGTTTCAGTTGATATAAATTTTCATGATTTTTTAAACCATTTTCTTGGCTATTTAGGTAATGTGTTGTAAGGACCAAAATTGTATAAAGCAATCTCATCATCATTATAGATTTTGTTTTGTTCAAAAATATACAAAATCACCAGAGTTAATAATTTCAAAGAAAGCGCTATTTAACAGTGAATAAAATTGTTTAACTCAGACCAGCTTAATCTCAGTAACCAAATTTATACTCTTCACATTGATTTGTAAACTATTAGTTTCATAATTTTCCACTCAGTTAATGTTGATACATTTCCATTTAAACATCGTGAAAAACAAATTCTTGCCATTTTGAAAATTCATAGATAACAAAGGACTATGTTCTAAAGATCAGAATTTTTTCTGCAAGTAGGATTAAGACTAAGCTATGTAAGAAAAAATAATCAAAGGCGAGTTGTCTTTCCTTTATTAACTTCTATCCCACTAAAAGTCTTGTTCTTTTTTCAAAATTTTTTAAACCACTTTCTTCAATATTTAGGTATTGAGCTGTAAGGACAAAAAATATAAAGCATATCTTATAGTTAGTCTTTGTTTTGATCTGATATAAAAAAAATTGCCATAATTAGACAGATTTCTTCAACACATTTTCAGCAGCGAAGCTGACTTAAAATGGCAGCAACATAAAGCCAGTATTAGCCAGAGAAATATTTTATATTCAGGAGAAGATAGAGAATAAATGGTAAAAAAAAAATCATGAAAATCAAAAATGTTGAGCGGAAGGTCTGGAGATTTCGAATGGATTGACTGACCCATATAATTTTAATTCAGTTTTTAGAATAAAATGAAATTCCATTATTGAATTATTCTTTTTTTTACTAACGTAACAACACCTGCAAGACATATTACTTTTATCAACTATAATTATGTCATCATACTTTCTTGACTAAGAGTGAATAAAAAAAACTAACTTTTATTGAGATACAAGAGCTCTAACTGAAATACTTATGGTATTTCAGAACTAATTTACATCATAATGTATTTTATTTTGAAAGAGGAAAAAAACAATTATGGTTAATTATGAAAACATTCAAAATTACATCATAGTATTTATTTAAAACAAAGTATATTAAAAAAATCAACTATTATATAAACTTTATTATAATAATAAAAATGAAAATTTACAGGTCCTTAACTTCCCTAAGACGCCTTACTGCTGACCTGACTGAAGTGGCAGCAGTTGTGGCAACCACCCAAGCGCCTCCAGCAACAGTCCTCTTGCACCTCTTGCATGACCAAATGCCAACACAGGTCCTCTTCATAGCTGTCTACAAAAAAAATTAAAAATAATAACTAACCATGAGAATTAAATCATTATAAACATAAATTAGAAACAATATTTAATATATAGAATTCGACTGCAAACTATAGTAGTAGAGAAAATATTTTGTCAAACGAAAGCTGTGATTTTAACTATCTTAACATATTTTAGAAAAACAGACATCTAAGGAATTTATTACTTCATCAAATCATCTAATAGGTTTAAAATTGTCCCTAAGATTATCTCCCTCGAATGAGCAAGTTTCTCAATACATATACCTACAGTTCAAAATTGTATAATCTCACATAATTATGAATTATCAAGGTACCCACTTAAAATTTTTTAATGAATAGGTCAGAATTTTCAGAAATTCCTATAGACAGTATTAATGGTTTGAGTAATAAATGAGTCATAATATATTATATTATATTATTCATTATTAGTCTTAGTAAAATAAAAATTTAGATATAAAAGATATGTTAACAAAAAATTACTCAAGTTATTTTGATAAAGAATAGTTTTATAGATTTATGTATAATAATTTAACCAATTAAAAACTAACTTAGAAACAAAAATTAATATTTAATGACAGAAAGTGGTTATATATATATATATATATATATATATATATATATATATAACTTAAGTGTGGAACAAATTACTGACAATTAACAATGTTAAAAGAAAGTGTGGAAATAAGACTTATGATTTAAAATTTAATGAATGAAATAAAAAGTTACTCAAATTTTAAAATTAAGATTACAGAAAACTTTCCGGTAGCAATTAAAGTCATAAAATATACTAGAGATATAAACTGTAAGTATATATTTTATGTGAATTTTAAACTGGCCGAAAAAGATTCCTAATTACAGCATACAATATCTACATCTCTCTCTCTATAAATATATATATTCATAAAATGCTAATGTGATTTTGGTTTCCGCAAACTCCTTCTTAACTACAAGAAAAATTGATACGATTTCCCCATCGTTTAGGGCATTGTTTCCTGAAGGTTTATAAGTAAAATACATTGCAATGTAGCTTTTCTTTAAAAGGGAAAAATAAATTTTCTGTACCCAAGTCATCAAAAAATTATTTCTGAAGTATTAGTAGTAACATATACATATATTATACCGTTGGAAAGAGACAGAATTTAGAAAATTTAATAGGCAATAAAATAAATCGTATGAGTTAATATAAAGTTGTAAGCTCATATATTTTACATAAATAAACATAAGATAGTTAAAAACCTAATAGCACAAGAATGTTTGTTATTTCTATATTTTTTTAATAAATACATACCAATCAAGTTTACTAATAGAGTAAAATTAAATTTTCCATTATCTCTGCTTCACTTTAAAATAATGATACCGTTGGAAAGAGACAGAATTTAGAAAATTTAATAGGCAATAAAATAAATCGTATGAGTTAATATAAAGTTGTAAGCTCATATATTTTACATAAATAAACATAAGATAGTTAAAAACCTAATAGCACAAGAATGTTTGTTATTTCTATATTTTTTTAATAAATACATACCAATCAAGTTTACTAATAGAGTAAAATTAAATTTTCCATTATCTCTGCTTCACTTTAAAATAATGAACAAATAAACATAATCCATTGCACTTTTTGTTACGATCAGCTACACTTAAAAGCAATAAACTCTAAATCAGTCAGAAAGAGATTTTTTAAACATAAATGAAACCTCATTCAAATTGTGCTCATGAGAAGCAGGGGTGGATCCACTAGTATATATTTATAAAAAATTATGCATGGGTTTTCACTAACTCTTTCTAAACCATGCAATGGATTAACATAAGACTTTATTATTTAGGACATTATTTCCTGAAGGTTATTAAGTACAAAACATTGGAATTAAGTAGTTAATTAAATGGTAACACTCGATTTTCCGTAATCAAACCACCAAGAAATCTTTCCTTTTGGAAAGCGCAAGATTTTAGACAAGTTAATATGACGGTCATCACAAACAATCCACAAATTACTGGCCTGGTACGTCGTTCGTTATGACATTTGGGTTCCCATGAGCTCAGTGAAAGGAACCTTATTGAAAGGATTTTATGTTTTGATTTGCTGCTGAAAAAAATGTGGAAGGTCCATTATTGAAATGAGTTGTTCCTGGAGGCGAAAAATGGATTCTCTACATCAACACCAGCCGAAAAAAATCTTCGGGTTGCCTGGAACAATGCCACTCGTAACACAAAAGGCCAGCTTGCATCCAAGAAGAGAGATGCTCAGTTGGAAGGGACCAAAGATCCCTGGAAGACGCGGACTAATTTTCTTCTGTTTCTCTTTAAAAACTAATTTTGGCTTATTGACCAATTGACCAGTTTCTCATTTCATGATTAAATATAATAATGAATAGACATTTTAAAATAAATGTACTATTTTTTTTTTGCCAAGCGCACTTTTTATTTACTTACTTATTTAGTTACAAATTACACCTATGCAAAGCAGCATCGAGTCACAAGTTCACTATAAAACAAATTGAGTCAGCCCCCAGTCCTAACAGTATAACAGGCAATTTAATTTACCAGAAGTATTGTCTTAATCTTAAAGAATTAACTATGCTGAAACAAATATTACAGAAGCTAAATCTATTTATTGGTGTATATATTACTTCATGGAGATTTTAAATAAATTAAGAGCACATCCTCGGACTTTCAAAGGTATCTGTTGTGTACTGTGACACAGAAAAAAAGAATACTTTTGACAGGGATATAACGAAAAGAACTAAAAATTTAACCAACAGTTTCATTATTTATAAGCTATATGTTGATCTTAACTTAAAAAAGAAAATTACAGTACACTCATTTTTGCAGTCATCACAGTATTTCAAAAAAGCTGAAAATTTCAGTGGAAGTTCCCTCAACTGTCTAGATATACAATAAAACTAGGTTTGCAATACAATTCTAAAACCTGTAAAACTTTGGTTTTCAAATAACTCAAAAACTATACAACTCCCAAATAATTTTGGAAAATGGAATACTCATTGGAAACATGGAACACATTTCTAATCACATAAAAGTAAAATTATTCTTATCTGACAAGTGTTAGCGTAGATATTAGGACAGTTATAGCGCATATAAAATTAAGCATATCAGACTTAGTATCAATGTTTTTTTTTTGGGTAGGTTGTCATAGAAACATGTTTAACTGTTACTGGTTGTTTAAAATGTTTCAAAGCAGTTTAAAAATAATTTGTATCTAGAATACCTATGAATTTTGCAAGAACCTACAAATGTCATTTTTTAGGTGGAATGAATGAGATGCATTCACAATTATGTTGTAAATCAGTTATGGTGATATACAAATCTTATGTTCAAAAGCTAAAACACATGAAGTATTTATGGGTATGCCAATTTCTACTGAAGTGGTATAGTAATTTGCCTCCAAAAAAATAGAATCATGTACTACATAATGTACATGGAAACTGTTAAAAAAGTAACTGACAGACTAATAATAAAGTTATAAAAATTATAATTTATCTTGCCAAACAATCATTAACATATATTAGTAAATCAACACAAAATGGCATATTAGCCAATGAAGTCACAGATTACAGATAGTAAACAATAACTACTGATCATTATTAATGGTATAACCATGGTCAAGAATTTTATTACTAATAACTTGACTTTGACTTCGCAATAGATTGTATTATTACTGTCTATCAATAAACATAAATTAGAGAGCATTAGAACCTACTAAACAGATTTAACTCCCAACCTATCTATAGTAACATGGTGTAATCACACTTTAGAGAAAACTATGGCTAAAACCTAAGCAAAAAGAAAATAATTAAATGAGGGTTGTATACGGATGACTAACTGATTAAACTATTTACACTCCTTTAAGCTGTTACTATCAGTAATTCCTATTTCTTTAAATTAAAAAAAAAAAAAACTAAAATAATTATAAAATATTGCAGTTATGTAGACAATAAAGCAGTGCTAATGTGAATTTTTGCAGCAAGAAATTGACCAAATACATCACAGGCAACCTATTAAAAGCTGGGCTCAAGTACCTCATTCATACAGTGAATTGCGAAGGATTCAATTACATTGTTAGAAAAGGAACTTAGCTGTTAAAATAAAAAAAAAAAAAAAGTAACAGGATGCTATGGACGACTGAAAGATAAACTGGATAAAGATTATATGTCAACCAGCTGGACTGAAGTTTGTTAGCACTCATAAAATATGTTTAACAAAACAAATAGCTCACAAAACTAGTAACTCTCAGAGCTTCAGAAAAATTACAGTACTGATTAAACAGAGTACATTTCAAAAGGTAACGAACTGATGACCAAATAACAAGTTACATTATTGTTTTTAGTAAAACATTAAAAACCGATTAAATTTTTAAGGCTAATGTCATACCTTCCCACAGAAGGAGCATGGATACTTTCCATGTTGGGTTATTTCCATCTTCTTGACCATTTTTCTGAGAGAAGCACCATATCTGGTACCATATTTACCAGTGATTCCTACCTTTTTCGTGTGCTTTGCCTATAAAAACAACAATTGTAAAAGTTATTTTGCTACATTTAACCTAACCTAAAAGCTAATATTTGTTTTCCTAAATAATTAATGACAAAAATGGTTTAAAGATAGATGATAAATCAATATAAATATTGCATAAATTATTAGAGTTAATAGCAAGTAAGACAAATAAGATGAAAATAGATAAATTTACCATTGTAGCCGACGAAATCAAGCGTTGAGAACTGACCGTGGATGAAAGATTGTCCAAGAGCACCTACATCTGCAACCAACGTATTTATAGATTACAGTCTTCAATTCTTCACTTTATTTTGAATATTATGAATATTTGTCTTAATATTCATATTATATTTCATATAAAAAATAGCCAATCATTATTTAAGAAATAGAGAAAGATAATACAAGACTTTAAATTAATCTTACGAGTTACTATTACGTTGATCTGAAACAATGAAAATTACTACTACTTTAATTGACTAGTTTTTATTATTTGACATTATAATGAATTTAAAATCAAAATGATTTTATTTAAATTAAAAAAAGTAGTGGTATATTTATAATTTTTTATTCTCTTTGGTACAGTTTTGACAGGAGTGTTTCGTATCTCTATGATTTTATCTTTTAACCTATGTAGTTAACTTAATAGTTGTCTAAAGATTATTTATTCCAAGTTTTCATTTATTACCATTTTCGAAAATAAACTGATTAAATGTTATATATCAAGGTTAATCCGTGATAATTATAATTATCCTTATTAAAGTCAATGAATTTTATAAGTTAGCCTTCTATAGATATTAATTACTTTATTAAACTGGAACTACTGTAAGCTTAAAAACTTTAAACCTTATTGACACCTGAGGTCCTTACAAGGATTGCCTATTGTATAGAATGGAATATAAATCATTATCAGTTTTAATATGTTTAGAACTATCTACCATTTTGACATAGTAATTGTGTAATCATGACAAATTGACTAAGGAGGTTTATTGAATTGACTTAAAATGAGCAAGCCATCAAAAAACAAACGAGCATCTAGTTCTAAAAGTTCTCGACAAGAAAGAGAAACAGCTCAATTCATAAACACTAGTTTTAGATCTGAAAATGATGGTGATGCCAGTTTACCCCATGTTCTAAGGTATTTATCCTGCTTGCTGGTAGTTAATTGTAATGATTAAAGCTTTTGTTTGCTTCTGTTTATGAATTTTTATGCGCATGATTTGTATGCATTTAGTTCCCTCGTTTGTAATATTTAATTGATATGCACTTGGTGAGTTTTAATAAGTACTGAGGCTTTTAGGTATTTAATATTTAACGTGAATTTTTCTAAAATTAAAATTTTCATTAATCTATTTTCTACTCTCAATGCTATCATGATGCTCTGAGAATTTTAATATCTTTCAATATTCCTCACCCAGGGCACTGATTTTTTGTTGTTAGGGTAGTGATAACCGATAGCAGTTTTTTGCCATTAAAATTTAAATAACAACCAATAAAACAATTATTTTGGTTTTAGTTTATATATTATGATATTCAGGTAACTAAAAAAAACATTCAACTTAAATACCAATGTTGGTCATTTTAAGCAGATATTTTTCTCTTAAAAATCATATATAAAGTTATAAAATATTAATAAATAATAGAATTTTAAAACTTGAATCAGAAATGTTAAAAACTCAATTTAATCATAGCATTATTTTCTTCACTTATAACTCAATAATGTGTATCATTTTCATTTGATTGATCCTCTCTGTGTTAATCCAATTGTTTTAGGATGTTCTTGTTAGTAGGAGGTACAGCAGCCTAATGTTTCTGTTGTTTAAATTTTAATTATTTAAAGTTTTCTACTAACCTCATAGATCAAATGGAAAGAAATTCAACAAACCTCTACTTATATTTGCTTTTAAAATGTGTTTATATTTATTGTAACACTTGTAATTCAACTTTTTAAGAAAGCATAAAGCAAGTAATAATTCATAAAATTAAAACTAATTTTTACAAATCAAAATGTTCTTTATTTTCTTGTATATTCCCCACGAGTTGTATGAAAATTTCTTATTTATTTTTTTTATGACTTATACATTATTAGTTTTAAGTGATCATGTTTTCTGAAAAATTATGTAAGTCAAATGGGAATAAATTTTATTTACTTTTATTAATCTATTGTTTAACATAATCTCACATTCCCATTATATCTGTTATCCCTCACTAATTAAGGATCATGTAGATTATGTGCAGTCTATTTTTCCATTCCAATAGGTCCTGATCAGATTAAAAAAATGTTCTGTGCATGATCTACCCTATTTCTAAAAAAATGTTTAAAAATTTGTATACTTATTTAATTATTATTTTGATCAACATGAAAGAAAATATATTACTTTTAGTATTATAAATATCAGTTATAATCGAGTAACATTTTAATAAATAAAAAGTTCTAAGAAATAATGTATTTGCATTATTACAAAAAAAAAAAAAATCTGGTGGGCACAATGTACAATTTTATCTTACCTCTGTTGCTAAAATCAATTTAAGAACTTTTGAATTAAATTAGACTTGAAAAAAAGTTAAAGATTTACAATAAGGTTTGATAGAAACGTGCGTTTCAAATTAAACAATCTAACAATAGAAATTTTCTACAATAATCTCTTTAAGTTTATGCTCTTTTCGTCTCTCTGCATTACATTTTACTGCTTTGTATATAAGGTAAATTTTTTGCTAAAATATTTAGGTTTCCAATGGTATATGATACATCTATATTACTATTCTTGTTTAGATAAAAATATTACCTAAAAAAATATATTTGCTCTTTTCTGTTTTAGTTGGTTATCAAATTCAATCAACCATTTTTTATCAATTTTAATAGAATGATAAAGTTAATTTTATTTGAGAAAATTTTAAAACACACAAAGTAATGCCTAACTTAATGCTTTGTGAGGTGGTAAAGACAAATTGGAAGTGGATTTTTAGTGAGTTGGAGTCTTACATTGTTGTGTGACTTGACTTTTGCGCTTCGTCTCATGAAAGATTTTTCACCTTCACGGAAAGAAAAAAAAAAAAAAAAACCACACCCACGCATCTTTTTACGAGACTTGGTCATTTGGACTTTAGGCGTCCCTAAAACATGTTTTTTCTGGTGAAAACTTGATTTAAAAAAATTTGCAAGGTCGCAATACTTTCTCTAACTATATATTTCATGTATATGTAAGTGAAAGTTAAAGAAACAAAAAAAAACAAAGTGAGATTTCAACTACTTTTCTTGGTATATTTTCATTTTTATCAGCATCTTCATAATACTTTATAAAATATAATACTATAGAGGATTAAAGTTTTGGATTTTATTATTTCTCAGAAAGTTTTTGTATGAAAATGTTTAAAGATAGGAAGTAGGTAAATCTGATTTTATCTAGGAATTCTGTATTGAGGTTCTTTTTAACAAAATCAAGGTTTGCATTAATGTTGCTTGAAATAACAGAGTTATTACTTTTACAAATTTTAAATTGGTGAATATATTAAAAAACTGACTCAAAATGTTTCTAAATCATCTTAACCACTCTTCTGTCTAATTTTAAAATCCTATGAAGGTATTGGTTTAACTATATATATATATATATATATATATATATATATATATATAATATATATATATATATATATATATATATATATATTTTTTTTTTTTTTTTTTTTTTTTTTTTTATTTACTGAAACCAAGGCCTTCATAGTTTTTTTTTCTTATGCTTAAAAGTTTGGAAATGCATTGTGTAGATTTTTTTAAAAGATATTTATTTTTACAAGACTTTACTTGTGGCCACAACAGGATCACTTGTTGCTGGGTGTTAGCATAACAGCCTTCTATGCCAAAGGTCACGGGTTCAAACCTGCAGGTGGTCCTAGGATTTTTTAATGAGAATAAAAAAATCCTTAGTTATGCCATCCATCGGAGAGGATGTCAAAAGATGGTCCCGAGCCTGTGCAATGTCAGCTACTCATTAAAGATCCCTATCCTAATTAAACCTGAATTGGCAAAATTTAGTCCTCTATCGTATGATTAGCCATAGTAGCATAAAGTGATGTTAAATAAATGAACAACAAACATGTGGCCACAAGCCTCAGAATTTAAACTTGTGTTGTTTAAACACCAATTACATGTTACACTTAAGTGATATTTACAGTAAAGGGTTAATGGTTATTTTTGCCTTAGTTACTTTTAAAACAGTAGAAAAAATTAAAAAAAAAAAAAAAAAAAAACCTACACAATAAAAAGATTTAAAGTAAATAACAAAATAAACCAAATTATTAATTAACATAATGTATGTAAGGTAGATAATTAACATAAAAATTAACTTGATTTCACCAAACTAATACATTTTTACAATTCTACAGTTATAGGTGGAATAGTCAGGAATCAGTATTTTTTTAAATTTTTTTAATTTTGCCAACGTTTCGGCTCAAGCTTGTGAGCCATCATCAGGGCTACAAACATCAAACAGACAAAGAGATAATCTCTCCCTGTATGCTAACATCTTCCGTCTTCTTAAATTATAACTCTATCACTTTATTGTACAAATTGCTTGTGTAATAGTATATTTTATTTACTGTATATTTATCTTTTCATTTATAACACCTCTGGTTCTTGTTTTTGTTATTTATTTATTTATTTTATTTTATTTTTTATTATATACCTCATGGATCTTTTAAATACCTCAGATTCTAGTGTTTATAATTTTCTGTTAAAAATGTTGAGCCTTATTGTACATACGGATATATTGTTTTTTTTTTCCATTATGTAATTTTGTAAAACTTTTTAAAAACAAAGATAAGCTGTAGTATTTACACTTAGAGGGGAAAACCTTCAGGGTTTTTACATGAACCCTTCCCCATACTACCTATGTTTATGGTTTTCCTCAGTTTATGCTTGGACATGGCTCAGTAATGGTACGTTTATATATATATTATATATTTTTTTTTTTTTTACTTCTATATTAAAGTCTAAAGTTCTGTAAAAATTTTTATGCTTATCATCATCAGATTATGTATCATATTATCATTATTTGTATCTATAATATTTAAGTATGTTGGTATATTTTCTGTTTTATTTCAAATGTTATCATTGTCACTACATTCAAAAGAAAATTTTCATTATCATATTAATATGTATCTCTTTTGTTCTGATGTTTGTAGCCCTGATGATGGCTCACAAGCTTGAGCCAAAACGTTGGCAAAATTAAAAAAAAAAATGACTGATTCCTGACTATTCCACCTATAATAGTTTCTCCAGTCGACTATACATCCTCAATATAATTCTACAGTTAATTAAGTAATATATGCTTTGTATGTTTATGTATATAATGTTTCAGAGTCGTCTTTTTATAGTCACCAATTTTTTGAGTGATTGGGTTTTCAGAATTTGAAGCAAGGGATAAAAAATTTGTGACAGCGAATATGTATATTTTTTAATCGATGGGAGTTGTTAATCAGATATGCATAGTTGTGATTTGCGTATAATGAGCATGATTATTTACGATTCTCATACATGTGTTTTGAACCACCTCTATTTTTCAGTCGTTCGGTTCGCATGTGTAACTCCAAACTTGGGAAAAATTTCAATATAGGACGGATGACAATTCTGTATAGAATCAATTTGTTTTTTGGTGATAGATTAAAATGTCTATTGAAGTATGGGGTCATTTTACTGATAACATTTTTGGCTCTACATTGTGAAGATTAACCAATGTACACTAATACATACAAATAATTTATTTTTACTTATTATTTAGTTGAATATCTATGATAATTTTTCACTTCAGTTATTCTAACCTATATTTCAATCTATCCTCATGAAAAAATAATGAAAAATGTCTTATTGATATTATTAATTAGGTAAAAAATTGAAAATTATTTATTTGTACCATTTTAAATTTTGAAAGATTTTAATTTAATAATAATAAATCTAGAGCAGAGAGAAATTCTATTAAATTACATCTGTAAGATCTGGTACATATATAAACCAGTACATGTGATTTAAGTGATTCTGTTTTCTTCCCCACTTACAGCTGGGGTAAGGCAGTTGAAGAGCGGATCACATCTTTCGAATGCATCATTATAGAAAACAAGAGTATAATGAAACACTGGCCAGTTTATTATTTTAAATCATAATATTTTAATAAGAATTTCAATATCAACTTACAATAAAAATAAAGTTATACAGCTGTATTAAATAAAAATATGTATTCATACAAAAATACAAATATTAATTAATATTAAAAAACTACTATTAATATAAATATGTATTACTATGTTGATAAAATATAATTATTAAATTATATCTCATAATCGAGTTACATATAAGTAACTTAATGAAATCTTAAGGGTAATTTACGGATAAGCATTAAAGATTAAAATACTCACTTTCATAAATGATTTTTTATAAAGAAAATCCTCCATTTTTTAAACATAGGAAACATTGAGGAAATGAAGTGTTGTGAACCAATATTTTTTTATCCTTCCATATATCTCATATATTTTACTAATCAATCAATGTTTTAATGTGGATCCTACATTATCCTCAGGTAAATATTTTAAAGCTTTGTCTTCAGTACCTCTAGACATGTATTCCTCCTCTATGATGAGTTAAACTAGTTATCCTCTTCCATTCAAAGGAAATATTACCTGGGATCGTTCTTCTATCAAATCATTAGTCCCAACACCCCTTCTATCCCTACAATCCCCTGCGTTTCAGATTCTCATTCCATTCCCATGAAATAGGATCCCGTCTTTCCGAACTCTATGCCTTAGAGATTCCTTCGCTTAGGACCAAAATAATATGAGCAATCCTTTTTCGGCCTGGACCACTGCTAAATGTTTTAAGTCTTGCTTCCCTAGCAAATGTTAGGAAATTAAATGATGTGAAAAGTATTCACACTTTTAAACATCAATCGTGGTAAAGTTAATTTTTTTATTTAATTTTTCTACTATATTATATGTGCATAAAGCTATCATTTTACTTTTCTTTTTCTCTTTTGATTATGTAAACATAATTATGTACATTTATTATAATTGATGCTTTCATTTTTAATTATATCTTTGGCCTATTTTTATACGACCTTATCCCAGAATAAAGTTTCTTTTCTATTTATCTAATTATTAATGGATTTGTGCCTATGGAGGATTGATGTTTTTAACAGTATATCCAGAGGGTGGGGAAGGAAACCCTGAACGTTGAGTGGTTAATAAAATATTTCAATAAAAATGCTTGAAAATTGAAATGCCAAATGTTTATTCATGCCAAATTGAAGCTTATATGTGAATGAACTTGGAAAAAAATGGCTTAAACCATATATTGTTCCTTTTTCCATATAAATTTCTTTTCAAAACAAGTTTTTACATATTTTATCAGTTTTGAAAACTATTCCACTATTGTAATAAAATATAAATGTATTAAAGGGGGAAAAAAAACTGCCACTTCATGTAAGTCTATTGTAGATAAACAGTTGTAATAATTTAGGCATATACTTACCTTAAATATATATTTTAAATTTCATAGTACTATTTATTTTTTAGTTAGATCTGTCATATATGCAGCTGTATTGTTCAAAGAACTCTTTGATGTATAGTATATGAATTTTCACTTATTCAAAATAGTTTTATAGAATTTAAAAATTCCTATTTAATTTTTTTTTTTTAACCCTTATTTTGTCACAAATCAACTCCTCCATAATGATCTAAACATCTCATTTGTTGCAGAAATAGACCGTGATAGATACTCCTCTTTTAATTCTAAACTCCCTGCCCACACAAACCCACTTGTCCGTAATTTATCTTCCTTAGATAGCCCTGATAACCCTCAGAAGCGACTGAAAAGAAGATGGTCTCAGGACCTACTGTCTTAAAATAGTTAGTGAAGTGCTACCACTGGGTAGTTCTTTCTCAAGACATTTTCATGACTTTTTTTCATTCTGCATAAATATTTACAACTGTATTAAACAACATAATGAGTAAATGCTCATTGTGTTGTTTAATACAGTTGTAAATTACTATAAATAAATAAATTGTTTTAAAACTGTGCAGATGTATTCTATACAAATAAAGATTGGTGTAAAAAAATTTAAAATAAATATAAAAAAATGTTTTTTTTCAAAAACAACTAAAATTTCTAATTAGAAAAAATTAAGTTATATAAATGTTTTATAAGAAAATGAGAAGTAAATTAATTAATGCTTGAACGGACAGAAAAACCTTGAAGTAAGATTTCTAAACCACTTACACACATATTTATGTCAACAATTAAAAGCTAAAATATTTATAATACATCACCATTTTCAATTAAAAAAAAAAAAAGTCTTGGCACAATTAAAAGGTTTTATTTATTATTATTTTTTAATAATAAATCTCCATAAAATACCACTTTGAACTTTCTTACATTTTAACTTCTATATGTTTATTTAGTATAAAATAGATTGTGCTTATGTCAGAAAATGGTAAGTTGCATGTGCCATGGCTCTGAAAAAGAAGTTGATATTTCTTTTCTCTACACTTTTAAATTAAAACCATTTGTATATCCAAGTAGACCAAGCATTTTGTCAGTGCTCAAGAATTTTATTTTGTATTATGTTTACATTTTATTCAATAACTAAAATTGGGAAACTCAGAAATTATCTGCTTCAGAAATGTCTGAAGCTTCTGAGATTTTATTAAAGAAAAATATACATTGTAATTATAAATAAGTTTCTTTCTTAACTTGAGTGCTTTGAATAAATCTTTCATTTTTGTGGGATCAAATTACAGACCACTAATTGATTTGTTATGGAATTATATTCTAATTCCAGTATACCATACTACATCACTATATAATTATATCCTAGAAAATTATAACTTTTGTATCTAATAAGCTGATTCATATTTACTTTTTAAATTAATTATATCTGCATATTTATGTGGTTTTTTTTATTAGTTTTTTTATGTAATAAAAATTTATATTCACCATCATCATGTAGTAATTAGACTATCATCATAATCACGTAGTAAATAAATTATATGTTATTTTGAAAAATATAACTTTTTCTTAGAGGACAGAGAAAAAAGTCTTCATTTTTATTTTTTTAAACCAACAACAAAGCATATTCAGTTTCTCTTTTTCTTTTTTATAGACAGTTCAAGGTAAAAATGTGTTATTAGTCAAACAACAAGAGATTTGAGAACGATTCAAAATGTACTGATATAACTTTGTCTCTGTTTATAACTTTTATCTTTAAGTATTAATAAAAATAATTTTTGAATAAGAACTTTATATTAATAATTAGTCAGGCATGTGTATGAATTTTCATTAAATTTTTTATTTCCTCTATTATTTAGTGATGATTTACAGCTCTACTTTACCACTTCAATGGATTGTTCTATCTATGAGTAGGGATTAAAATTTATTTTCCTATTTCTTGCATATAACAACTTAAAAATTATAAATGCTTGGCTTTTTGAATATCGCACAATTAAATTCACCTGCACTAGTAAGATCCAGGAATTATACTAATGCTTTTTAAAACAATAATATTTGTTTTCATGCTTGAAGTATTAGGTAAGAAAAACTGAAGTTTTTCAAGGCCAATCTGCCTCTAATTGCCTTTTATTTTCCTTATTATTATTACTATACGTCGTCTCATGAATATTTTAATTATTTTGTCTTCGTAGTTTCTCACATAAAATTTTAATGCATGAATACCCAATAGATATTTATAATTATAGTAACATTTTATTATTTTTTAAAACTTAAGGTTTCTTTTGTTTCATAAAATAAAAATGTAATTCTATAATTCAAGTTATTATGAATATTTTTAATATTTTGAGAGATGTATTTATATTGTTGTTTTTTTTTTGTTTTTTTATGTATTAATATTTGTTATGTTTTTTTTCAGGAATAAACTTCAAGATCTATTCTCTCAAATTGAAAAAGAATTTGAAGTCCTTTATAATGAAAACCTGACACGTAAGTAATGACTAAGGCATATTGAAATTTATGTTGGTTTGTAGTTATAAGTCAGATTTTGTTTGTTAATTTAACTTAATATTATGTGTAAGTACCTAAAACAAGCTTTTGAAATTAGAATTATATTTTTACTTCAAATATCATCCAATGATTAATGTATTTGACGTAAACATACTAGTATGGTAGCTGAAAAAAATTATTATCCTGTTATAAACTGTGATAAAATCTATTTTTTTTTACCTGAAATTATAAAATTTGAACTTATTTGAGAGGAACATATTGATACATTTAACAACTTCTAATTCTTCTTTATTAATGTGATGTCTTGAGCGGAATTTCAACTTTGAACAAAAATTTTGTATTTTAATTTTCGGATAATTATCAGTATTAATTTTTTTAATTATCTTATCAGTTTGTAAGAAATAGTATTGTTAAGAGATTTAGCCGGTCTTTTAAAAATAATTATGTTGTGAATGTTTTTTTTTCCTGCTATTTATATGGTTTAAAGCACAGCTTATAGTATAGAAAAATCAAATAGGAACTTCATCTTCATCTGATATTGCCTGAGATGTTACCTAATGGGAATATAGTGAAAACGTGTAATTTTTTTTTTTTTTTTAGGGTTTTGTCATAAGTAGAAAGGGATGAGAGATTTGAATTAAATAATTTCTGTTAAATACGGTTGTCTATTTGACAATATTTATCCTACTGTAGTGTGATATCGGTATAAGATTATTTTAAATTACTTATTATTATTCCTATTTTTAATAATACTAATCACTGGTTGAGAGTGTGTACAATTTATTTAATATGATCAAACGGTCTCTGCAATTTCTATTTTGCTCCTTATGGCGATTACTTTCAAAATGTTATAATCTATCGGTCGGGAATGTTATCAATGCTTATTGACAAAAAAAATAAAGAGATTCTTCTTCGGTTGGTGTGGCATGCCTATTTTTTTGTGAAGGGCCTTGGCTGCACATTGTGGTTTCCTAGGATTCCACCCCACAATTCTCGATGGCATGTTTTAGGGTAGGGTCATCACTCCCTATGCCTGTTTTTGTGAGTATCACCAGTTGGCTGATGTGTCTCACAGACCCGGGGGAGGAAGGAGAGGGTTGTGGGTGTATCCCCATTTAATTATATGCTTGCAAAAGTCCATCTGAGACTGGGATTCGAACTCATTACCTTTGGCGTTGCAGACTAGTGTGCTAGCCACACAGCCATGGGCTCCCTCTCAGGGTAAAGATTGTGCTATGAAAGGAACTGTAAGAGTAACGACTTATTGTAGTTTTTGTGATCCACCGGTGGTATGCGCCACCTGATTGGATAATCATTTTTGAGCCACCAGTGGTACACATTGGCATGAACGTGTTAAGTAGTATACAAAATATTTTCATTGATATGTTGTTACTTCTTGTTTATGGTAATTGTGTTTATTTATTTTTTTAGTGCAAGAAAAGGTTGAGTGTCTGAATGAAAAATTGGAAAAAGAATGTTATGTTTCTGATAAACATGCTGTTGGTGAAAAGCAAGGTGATGCTGTTGATCATCCAGAAGTACCTTTAAAAGTTAGTTCAAAACAAAAAGGTAATAAATAGCAATTTTTCTTCTGTAGGGTTTAATTGTATTGAGATTCTATATCTCATCCTTGATAATATTCATTCATTTATAATTTAATCTTTTTCAGGGTTTGATTCTAAAATTTTTTAAAAAATGTTTCATACTTGATATTTATTTAGTTAATTTGTTGCTGCCATCAAATCAGTTTCAGTACTTCTTAAGTATTTACATTTTTGTAATTACATTAGCTATAAGATAAAAATATATTCCTATATTTCTTCTATAGTATAAAATGTCATTCTTCTATCCTATTTTTCTGTTAACTTCTATTGGAAATGTAAGAATTCCATAATCATAACAGGGATATTTTCATGTTACAACACTGTTATCATGTCAACACTGCGTGTTATTCTGGAAATAAATTAGTTTGTAACCTTTCGTTGTTCGATAACTGTGTGTTATTTATTTCTCCCAATTAAAACTAAAATCCAAAAGGTTATGGGCCCAGTTGAACGTTTTCTTTTAAAGTGTCTTTTTCTAATTTTTGTACTCTAATTAATTTGCGTGGATGTGTTCCCGAGTCAAGTGATAACGGTTATTAATTATTATTCTTTGTTGTTTTTACATTTGTTGCAATGGGTGAATCGGACAATATCAACGTCACAATTAATAAGTTTTCTGGAAACAATTATCCCCAATGGAAATTTCAAATACGGTGTGCCCTAACGGCAAAAGGTTTATGGAAGATTGCAGCAGGTGAAGAAATAAAACCAGAACCTCAAATACAAATGCGGTGAAATAGAAAAATGGATACAAAAGGATGCAAAAGCCATGTTCGTCATAACAAGTGCGATGGATTTAAATCAAATATCATTAATTGAAAATTGTGAATGTTCTAAAGAAATTTTTGCTAAACTGGATTCAATTTTCCAACAAAAATCTGATTTTACAAAAATGATGTTACTGGATCAATTTCATCAAATTAAAATGGACCCAACCGACACAATAATGCAACATATTTCAAAGATTGAAAATTTAGCTAAACAAATAAAAAATGTCGGTGAAGAATTAAGTGATGCGACGATTATAACGAAAATAATTGGGACTCTACCAATTAAATATAAAACATTCAGGCAAGCCTGGTTGTCGATGGATGAAAGTAAGCAGACAATTATGAACCTTACAGCAAGACTTTTGGATGAAGAAGCTTCACTAACAAATACTGAATTAAGTGAAAAGGCATTTATGGTTAAAAGGAATAATAATCGTGAGACTAATTATTTCGGTGACGATCAAAGAAGTTCTCAACCAAATTATCGCAACCAAGGTAACGTTCGTAATAATCACAATAACTTTCGACAGAATCATAATAATTTTAACAATAATGTTCGAGAAAATCATAATAATTTTAGACAAGGTCAAAATAATCATCAATTTAAACATAATCAGGTCAATCCGCGCTTTTCTTCAAATAATAGTTGGAATTTTCGGTATAATGGTCAACAATCAAATTATTCAAAAAGATCCTGTTACCAATGCGGATCTAGAGATTTGCTACATTAGGATCTAATAATCTATATGAAATGAAGATGACAACTGTAATCCACCATGATGCAAATCAAGTTAACAATTCTAAAAATATTCTCAAATTGTGGCATGAGAGACTAGGCCACATAAATCTCAACTCGATGAAAGAGCTAAATAAAAAAAATTTAATTCCTAATTGGAGCAAAGAAAGTGAAGAAAATTTCTTTTTTGAAGGATGTCAGTACGGTAAACAACATAAATTCTCATTTAATGAGAGAAAAAATAAAGAAGACTTACCTGGCACAGTAATATATAGTGACATTTGTGGTCCTTTTTCCCAACCTTCTATAGGAGGAGCAAGATACTTTATTTTATTTAAAGACAGTTACACCGGTTACAGACAAGTCAAGTTTTTAACACATAAAAATGATGCTTTGCATTTTTTTAAAGATTATGTAAATTTATGCAAACAAAAGTTTGGTCATACGGTAAAAACTCTACATGTGGACAATGGAACTGAATACTCCAACCACGAATTCCGAAATTACTTAACTGAAAATGGTATAGTAATGGAAACTACTGCTCCGTATACACCAGAACAAAATTCCAGAGCAGAACGAGACATGCGAACCATTGTAGAATGTGCACGCACAATGATATACTCAAAAGGTCTACCTTTAAATCTTTGGGCTGAAGCTGTAAACACAGCCACATATATTTTAAATAGGACTCCCACTACCCAAACACCTGGGACCTCTCCCTATGAGCTATGGACAAATAAACAGCCTACTCTACAACATTTGAAGGTTTTTGGTTCTGATGCCTATATGCACATTCCTGATCAATTACGTAAAAAGCTCGATCCAAAAAGTAAAAGGATGATTTTCGTAGGTTATGATTCTGATTCAACCAACTATAGACTACTTAATCCTATTACTAAAAAAATTCAAGTCTCCAGAAATGTGGTTTTCAATGAGGATCATAATTTTATTACCAATAGAGAGGAGTTAGAAATCAAAATTCCTTTGGAACAAGAACATGATGACTTTGAGCTTGACCCGGTTCAAGATGTAATTCACCAACGAAATCTACGTCCCAGATCCGAAATAAAACCACCTATACGTTATCGAGTTAACATAGCACAATTAGTAGTTCCAGAAACCTATAATGAGGCTTTAAATAGCCCACAAGCTGTAGAATGGCACAAGGCCATTCAAGAAGAGTTGAATGCACTTCACAAAAACAACACCTGGAAATTATGTGATTTACCTCAAGATAAAACCTGTGTGGGTTCCAAATGGGTTTTTAAGATTAAATACCTACCCAATGGTGACATTGAACGTTTTAAAGCAAGGCTATGTGCAAAAGGATTCTCACAAAAGGAAGGAATCGACTACAATGAAACTTTTGCACCAACCGCAAGATATGACACCTTAAGAATTTTATTTGCAATTGCAGCCCAGAGAAATCTTAAAATGAAACAGTTTGATATAAAAACTGCTTTCCTTTATGGAACATTAGAAGAAGAGGTTTATATGGAAGTACCAGAGGGTCTAGAAAATCCGGATAACAAAGTTTGTAGACTACATAAATCTCTTTACGGACTTAAACAAAGTTCACGTTGTTGGAATCGCCATTTTACTGAAGTTTTGAACTCCCATGGCTTCAAACAAGGAGAAGCTGACAAATGTGTTTTTCACGCAACAATTAAGGAACATCTTGTTATATTGGCTTGTTATGTGGATGATGGATTCATTATGTCTAACAATGAAACTGTCTTGGATGAAGTAATTAAAAGCTTAAAATTGAACTTTGAGGCGACAGTTGATGATGTTCATCAATTTATTGGGATGGAAATAGAATTAAAACAGGATGGCTCAATCAACCTCCATTCACATGGCTATATACAACGGCTGTTGAAACGTTTTAATTTCGAAGACATTAAACCTAATTCTGTTCCAGCTGATCCCAGTACAGTTTTAAGTAAAGAGTCTATACCATTAGATGAAAAGGTACCATATCGAGAGGCTATTGGTTCTCTTATGTTTTTGGCCATCACTACTCGCCCAGATATCATGTTTGCAGTCAACCTAGTCAGTAGGTTTCAAGAAAATCCTGGTCAATCTCATTGGAATGCTGTCAAACGAATTTTCAAATACTTGAAGCAAACACAAGACCTAGGTATCACATACTCATCTGATCCTAACGATTTTAAACTAATAGGATTTTCTGATTCCGACTACGCTGGAGATGTCGACTATCGAAAGTCAACTTCAGGATACATCTTCAAAATGGCTGGTGGTGCAGTTTCATGGGCCAGCAGACTACAGCCAACAGTATCAACATCTACCACTGAAGCTGAATTTGTGGCAGCTTCCGCAGCTGTTAAAGAAGCTATATGGCTCAAGCAACTTTTATGTGACATAAATATGTTTCAAAATGTGTGTGAAAGTCAAAGTGTTCCCTTGTTGATTGATAATCAAAGTGCTATTAAATTAATTAAAAACCCTGTTTTGCATAAGCGCACAAAGCATATAGATATTTGTTTTCATTTTGTTAGAGAAAAATATGAGAGTAAGGAAATAAGTATCTCATATGTTGCCACTGAAAATCAGTTAGCAGATATATTTACTAAACCTCTACCGAAACAAAAGTTTGAAAAGTGTCGGTCTTTGATTTTGAATGAATAATTATGTACATATTTTTGAATAATTGAATTAATTTTGGAATAGATAGCTTTTATTATATGCTTTATTTACTCTAGGTGTAATTTTTGTTTTTCTTCTAATGTTGCCAAACAATTTGTGTATTTTCTATGTAATCAAAGTTAAAGTTGGTTCATATTTCAAGAATGATTATGGAATTAGGGGGAGTATTGGAAATGTAAGAATTCCATAATCATAACAGGGATATTTTCATGTTACAACACTGTTATCATGTCAACACTGCGTGTTATTCTGGAAATAAATTAGTTTGTAACTTTTCGTTGTTCGATAACTGTGTGTTATTTATTTCTCCCAATTAAAACTAAAATCCAAAAACTTCTTCTAAACAACACAGCAGATTTTAACAAGATTCTCACTGTCATTTAGTTGTTGTTTATTCGTTTAACGTCACTTTATGCTACTATGGCTAATCGGACGATGCTACAGTGGGAGTCCTAAATTTTGTCCATCCAGGTTTTATCAGGATAGGGATCTTTAACGAGTACCTGACATCGCACAAGCTCGGGACCACCTTTTAACGTCCCCTCCAAAGGACGGCATAACAAAGGATTTTTTACTCCCATTAAAAAATCCTAGGGCCACCCGCAGGTTTGAACCCACGACCTTTGGCATAGAAAGCTGTTATGCTAGCAACTACGCTATGGATGACCCCTCACTGTCATTTAGATGACTCTCTCTGGAAGATTTCATTATTACTACACATTCTAATTATGTTTTTCTTTAGAAGTGAAAATTAAATTTGTTCAAATCCAGTCATCAAAAAACATTTCTGAAAATATGGATAGTAACATATACGTATAATGTACCATTGTTAACTACTTGATTTTTATAAAACTTAATATGAAACAAATTAAGTAAATGGAAAGTTGTTATAAACCCAAAAACTTATTTTCAAACCTTTTAAATTTTTTTTCTAATAGTTGGATGTGAGACTGTAAACTAATTTTTTTTTTTGGAACTATATTTTTCAACAATTTATTTAAAAAACTGATGAAAAAAAATCAAGAATTATACAGGGTGATAGAAGATATTTAGACAACAATGAGAAAGCCAATAATGAGATTTTATGGATAGACGGAAATAGAATAAATAGGAAAATCTTTGATAAGGTTCTAGGACTCAAGAATATAAAGTGCTATCTGGAGCAGATAAAAAGCTAAACAGCCAAACTGAAAATAACAAGCGAGGTTGTGAACATTTTTTACCCAGCCATGCATGATTGAGTCAAAGTCCAGTAACTTGTTAATCAAATGAGAGTCCTTGCAGCGGAAGAGAGGAGTGCAGGAAAGAAGGTGCCGGAGGAGAGGAAGGTTCAGCACTCTACGAGGATTAAGGAAGTATGGAAAAGAATAAAAGAAAATATAAAATACTAAGTGATATTTTTGTGGTCCACAGTTGGCCTATATCGAATTAAAAAAAATAGCCTAGTTATAAATAGTATAAAACATAATTACTGTTCTATCATTTCAGTTTCTCTGCTTACTTCTTACAAACCATACTACAGATTTTGATATAATTTTCACTGTCATTTAAAAAATAGTTGATCATTTAGTATATATATATATATTTTATATATATATATATATATTTTGTTTACAGTAATGACAATTAGATGTTATGTAATTTAATTCTCAATAAACATTTCTTAAAATAAGGAGTAACATGAATGTGTAATATTCTGTTCAAAATTAGTATATTTCAGAAAATTTATTAAGTTTCAAACCAAGTTGTACAAAAATCTTGAAGGTCACTTATGTAATAAATAAATAAGTTATAAGTGAAAAGAAATTGACGAAAATCTATAAATATAAGTTCTTATTAATAATTTCTATGTTGAGATATTTAAAGTTATATTTTTTACAGGACCTAGTTCATCACAGAAGTTAAAAACAGCACATAAGCTTAAAGCACAGACGAGTAAAATTGTGTCGAGCTTCAAAACACCTAGTGTGAATTGCAACTTGATTAAGGAGTATTTAGGTCACCGTGATGGTGTATGGGATGTATCCGTTGGCAAACCTGGACAATTTGTTATTGGAACAGCTTCTGCAGGTATGTCTCAAGTTTATCATTTTTTTAATGTTAGTGTTAAAAAACAAAATATATATATATATATATATATATATATATATATATATATATATATATATATATATTTCTTTTATTTCTTATTTTATTTTTTCTCATTTAATATAATTTTATATTTAAAAAGGTATCTAAATAATAGTGGGAGCGACGTGGTCTAGTGGATAGAGCACTAGTCTACTGTTCTCCAGGTCCCTGGTTTGATTCCCGGTAGTGGCAGAGTATTATTTATTCTGTTATCTCAGCAGTGAAGTGGCCCCTCCCCCCTCTCCTCTCCCCAGTGGGCATACCTTGCCTCTATTAAGTGGATACCTAAAAATGGGGAGAAACCCTGAGGAGTTGTAGAGAATTTTTTTTTTTAATTTTTTATGAATTTATGTTATTTTTCTTATTAATAATTTCTATTTAGTATCAATGCTTTACATTTTAGAAATACATAAACATTTAGCAATTTTACTATATTATTAGATCACACTGCTTGTGTCTGGGGTATTGAAAGTGGAAAGTGTTTGTTGCGCTACACAGGACATTCAGGATCTGTTAATTCAATCAGGTTTCATCCCACAAAGGATTTAGTTCTTACTGCTGCTGGTGATCAGTCTGCTCACATATGGCAATTTGCTCTTAATCTTCTTGAGCCTCAAGTGAGTTTTCATGTGTTTTTTTTATTAATAAGGGTTTATATAAAAATTGAAGTAAATTTAATATACAACAAATCAAGACATAAAAGTCATAAAAATATTATAAATTAGTTTTATTGCTTCACTAGTTTTTTCTATTTATCTTAAAAATAAATCAAAAATAATATAGTGTGTATTTAAGTTTATAATATTGGGTTGGAAAATTAGTCCTTTTGGTTATTCTGTTTATTAGCTTATAATAATTATTGTCAAAATTTTGTCATTTTTGCCAGTTATTATTAGTCCCATCAATGAAGCCATAAAACTGGCAATCTTAGAAAGTCCTCAGAAACAGCTCTGATTTTGATCATTCTTTTTTTTAAATATTTGTTTTTTCATATCAATCAAAATCAGAAACCTTTTAAAGGGGGGAAATAATTATTTATATTGTTTAAACAATATGTATGTTTATTAAATAGAAAAATGTTTCGTTTCATTATTTTTTATTAAAACTAAACAAAAATATAAAACAAGTGACTTTTTAAATTTTTCACCATAGTGTATATAATTAGTTGAGAATTCCTTCCAGTTTTTCAATTTTTGTTTTTATTTTTACAAAAGAAAATTTAATTTTCAACAATATTTTGTGTTTTTGTAACTTTATCTTCTTCAAATGGTGGGTGATTGTTACAGTCACTTCAACTGCATTCAATGCAAGTGGGTGAGCAATACAAACCTCTTTTTCTGCAGCCACACGCTGAACCCTATTTTACAAGAGCAAAATATAAATTTTCAAGACGTTCATTGGTGCTGCAAGTTGCGTCATTTTGATTGGTTACAAACAATTATCTAATTTACTAACCCCAATTTTCAGGAGATATTGAAGTATTATTTTCCATTGTTGAACTTGCAAGTGCACTCTTGTAATATGTTGTTTTGCTCACTCCTCTGTTGGAGGTGATGAGCTGAGTTGTATTCTCTCGTCTTTTGAAGCTAATGGTATAAAACGCTTGTATCGTAGTTCATTTAAGTTTTTGGCAGTTTTAGCACCATACATGGTGAGAATACTATAAATACCTCCATTAAAAATTATTTCCTCACTTTGTTCTTGAATCATAAAAGTTTCAGCTGCTGCACGTAATTTCTGATTATTATTAAAAACTTTAATAAAATTATTTTTTACCTTATTATAAAAAGCAGATGTAGTATCACATCCAGTGAATGCATGAATGAATGAGAGATGATTTTTGGTAATATTTGGATATTTTACTAGTATGGTTTTGTTGAATAAACTCGTTGCAACACATTATTTTTTACTGGTTTTAAGAAAAATATTTCTATATCATCAGGTGCTAAAGCCATTAATATCACTAAAACATCAATTTCCTCTGCAACAACGAACACATCATGGAAGGAACTATCAAGAGCTGATTGTAAAATTAAATGATCTGCATCACTTTCTGCTTGACTCCATTCAATATTATTTTCACCCAATTTTTTGTAGAAAAGATTTATAAATCTATTTTTATTTTAGCTGTTTCCTAAAAATGTCTCTTTACTTGTATTCAGAGGCATATCTTCTTTAAAAAAAATAATCGATTAAAGTATTACTAATATATCTGCGATTTCTCTTGGACGCTTTATTTCCATCATTATTGTATCCATCAAAAATGACTTAGGCATTGGTACCATAGTTATTACTTAAATATCTGCTCTACTGTTGAAAAATACCCATAAACTTTTGATTATTTTTTCCCATTTTAATCTATAAAGTAACAAACCACCATCAATAATGTAAAAACATTTTGTAACATCATTAATATCCGTTTCACATGTTCAAAAATATCGTATAGCGTTGATTACGTTGTTTTTCTCATTCCAGTGTTACCAAAAAGTGAAAGAGGATAGGGAGCCAGCTCATAGTTAAAATATTGACGTATTCCATCATTACTCTTTCTCATAAAGCATAAACGTTGGAAAATTAGATTTGGATCTAGAGCTACTTCAGTATTATTTAATTTAATTTTATTGTTCATGCTCAATAAAGATTTAGATGTATCTTTTATTGTCATTTTTATATGTTTAAAGTTTAAACCTTTCATTTTTTTCTTGAATTAATTCCTATATCAAATGCTTTACAATTAATAGTTTCCTTACCTTCAATTCCTGTGGAAATTGCTACCAGTTCAGGTACATCTGGATAGGGGTTGTGAATATTAAAAGATTCTACAATTTTATTTACTGCTGAAGAATCTTCATTTATTCTGCTATCACTAGCGTCAGTGTGCTGGTATGATGATTTAAAAGAAATTCAACAAAATTATTCCATTACGTCCACTACACCTGTTGTAAATAACGTTGTTCTTATTCATTTGAAGACAACACTTGGTGTTGCCCCACGTCTGAAAGGACCCCCCTCTATATTTATGGACTTCAGGAGAGTTTGCTCTATTCTTTGATCAGTTGAAATTTTTGTGAAATTCATTTACAATTGTACTTTTAACAACTATTCTTAACACTATAATTAATACAGAATAATTTTTTTCAAAGAAAACCACGCAGGAACTGATTTCTTTATATAAATAACGTACATATTGCTTAAACAATATAAACAATTATTTCCTCCCTTTGTAAGGTTTCTGATTTTGATTAATATAAAAAAAAAGAATGATCAAAATCGGAGCTGTTTCTGAGGACTTTCGACAAAAAAGCTTCATTGACGCGACTATATGGAATGATTCTTTGTACAATGTTTACATTACAAAATAAGAATATATATATATATATATATATATATATATATATATATATATATATATATATATATATATATATATATAAATCATACACACACAATATAAGAGGAAGTGATGCCCAAAATGGCTACATGTAGCACTGTTCTAGTGCAAGCTGGATTTTCTATAGGGAGTGCAAATAGGTTGAAAATAGTTGGGAGTGTAGGAGCATATGGGTTAAAAACCAATAGACTTGGAAGAGAAAAAAAGTCACACCTTTTTCTTCTTATGCTAATTTTTTTTTTCTATTCTATGCTAATATTTGTATGGATGGAGGAAGCCACGACCCCCCTCTAAGACATATTCCTTTTTGTTAAAAGTACAATTTTATGAGAAATTGCTGTTTGATAAATTCAGGTTTCATGACAAGTCCTTTTAAAATTATAAAATTTAATTAAAATCCTTCAATTAAAGGCAGGTCCCTCAAAAAAATTTGCTATGTATACCACCAACTCATCCAGCCTACCATCACATTCAGATTATGATGACATAATTCAAGGTGATATATCTCTGCAAGGTTGTGATATTTTTCAATTAAATGAAACAATAATAACAAAACATGAACTCTCAACATAATCTATTTTTACAAACATACTCTTCTTTCCAACAAAATTCCAGTGCAAATCAAGAATTTAAAAAAGTTGTCAGTTCTATCAGCAGTCCCTATGACTGTCCAAATTTTAATTGTTTTTTCATGAACTTTTTTTTAAATAGAAAACAGTATCATCAGATGATGAAGCGGCTTGTGAAGTCGAAGAAGACCCTGAAAGATCTCCAATTCTCCGTACACCAATTGCTGAATTGACAGGTCATGGTGGTGTAGTGGCTGCAGCTGATTGGCTGCCAGGAGGTGATCAGGTCGTAACAGCCAGTTGGGATCGAACTGCTGCATTGTATGATGTTGAGACAGGAGATCTTCTACAATCTCTGACAGGTATTAATATCATCAAATCATTGTTTTAAGAAAGAAAAACAATAATATAACAGAGCTTCAAAATATTCGCCATTAAAAAAAAAAGTATACTTAATTATTACTTTATCCATTTTTTAATGTTTTAAATTCTCAAATAATATACTTTCACCGGCCCCGATCTTCAATGTCTGCTCTCTGGGGCGGCGCTCGAATTTTTGTCATGTTTCATCGATTATTGCCTGTTTAGATCTGTATACAAATGGTACGTTTGCTAACAGTCTAGTTAGTACTTATTTTGAAATGTTTGTAATTCATGCGGTTTTTTCCTCTTAAGCTCATATTTCTCACAGTAAGTATAACTGGAAAGGCAGTTAAAATGTTTTATTTTCTTATTATTTTGCCTTTATAAATAGTAGATAACATTGATATAGAAATACCCGAGGTATTTCTATATCCATAATAATAAGAGAGACTAACACATCCCACCGGTCCGGTGATACTCGCCACCCCATGGGACAAATTAGTGCGGGCCACAGGTGTTACGCGTCAGCATGAACGTCTTAATGGTATAAACCTCAATGACTGAATTCAGTAGTAGCTATGAAAAATTAATAAAAAGCAATAAAAATTATGAAATTACTTTCCGAAAATATTATTTGAATTTTTTTTTTTAAGTTCATAAAAAATGCTTATTTATTTCAGATATGATGTTTCATTGCCCATCAGCAGTGTCGTCTGTTTTCACTCACCAAGACAAAAATTATTATTTTTTAGATTCCATTTTTTATATTATTATTTTTATTTTAAAAAAAATTTTTTTAAAGTCATATTTCAAATTTATCCATTATTTTTAAAAAATTCTATTTTAAATTTAAAAATAGTTTCACCTACACAGTCTTTTGAAAAAAAACCCATTATTAATAAACTAAGATACATGAAAGTTCGTAAAATGTACATGAACATCATAAAAAATATTCTTTTACAGACATTTGAGGATGGCCCTTGAGGCTTTTAAATCATGAAATAATGTATTTTGGGTTTGCCCCAAAAATATATCTTACAATTATTAAACCAAAAGATAAATTAGGATTATGATGAGTAAATATATTTGTATTTATAGGTCATGATCAAGAATTGACTCATACATGTGCTCACCATTCACAAAAACTTGTTGTGACTTCATCTCAAGATACAACTTTCCGGCTGTGGGATTTCAGAGAGCCAATACATTCAGTTTCTGTCTTCCAAGGGCACACTGAGTTCGTACTATAATTTTTAATTATTTGCTCACTGAAATTCTTTTTTAGCATTATTTTATTTTATACACCATCTATTTTTTATAGTACTGTTACATCTGCTTTATTCACAAAAAAAGAAGATAAAGTTGTTTCTGGTTCTGATGATCGAACTGTTAAGGTAAACATACATTTTTGACTATACTTTCAATTATTTAAAGCTCTCTATTTATTTTTAAAATATTGTTGATAATGTTTAATTTTTGGTTTATTATTTTCAATAATCAACCTTGTAATCGACCAAAAAAAATTAAAAATTACCCCTCCTCAAAATTTGAGAGCTTACGTTTCAAGATGCGTAGAATCCAAATAGCGAATAAAAAAAAATCTGTTTCTCCTAATTAATAAATAAACACCAAAAAAAATTGTCTTTAATGGCATTTGATAGAAAATTATATTTTCGACAAAATGAAAAAATAATCATTGAAATTGGTTAACAACTAGCTGAGATGTTGCATTTTGAAATCAGCGGTAGTGATATGATATTATCCTTTGAATTATTGCTTTTCACATTACTTAATCAATACCTATATAAATATTGTTATTTGGAAATAATAAACCATTGTGTAATAATTTGCAGCGTTTTTTAATTTAATGGAAAATCTTTAATGATCTAGTTTAGCATCATTACTTTCTTATCTAGATTATTAAAAATATGATTTTTTTTTTTATTCTCCCAACTCTTTAATTGATTCAACCTGATCAGTAAGCATTAATTTGGTTCATAAAAATAAATTTTACTTTAAGGATAGTAAGAAAAGAAGCATATTGATTCAATTTCAACAAAAATCCTTTAATTTAAAATGCTTTTATCTGAACATTGAACTTTCATTTTGTTTATACAATGAAAAAATATATATATACATTGATGTTTTTTGTCTGTCATTCTACACCCCTATGTCATTCTTTTCTATTTTATTTCTTAAAACTACCTGCTACTTCATCCCAGCTGTAGATAAAGCCTTAATTGTGGTGCTCTCTGGTTTTAATGTTTGTATTGATGTATTTAGAGCTCTACAGAATGAGTTGTCTTTACTCATTAGACTTAAATTATACTGCACTTCATTACCAGCTACAATGCTACTCATTTCTTTAATTATAACATAAGACTTTAAGAAGGGTATAAGAAATATTTTTTATTTTTAAGAACTAACTACAGTATTTTTTACATTTACAGACAGAATATAAACATACAGTACATTATATTTCAGGTTTGGGATTTAAGAAATATGAGATCTCCTCTTGCTACAATTAGGTCAGATTCTGCCGTGAATAAAGTTGACATATCACTGACAGGTGTTATTGCTGTGCCTCATGATAATAGACAGATTCGTCTATATGACATGACTGGCCAAAGGATTGCTCGATTGAGTCGAAGCAGTCGACAGGTAATAGTGGTATTATTCTTTATTACTGTAAAATATTTGTATCTATTTTAAGTATACTACCATAGTATCATTATTGTAGCATTTTAAAATTTTCAGTTTGTTTTAAGATAACTATTGTTGTCTTTATTGAGAATATTTGGTCGCCTGTTGGAATTATAATAAGTAGATATTCAACTGAAATTATTATAGATGCAAACTGGCATGGCTCATTATTGCTCTGATGATAGCTCTCATGTTTGAGCCGATATATCAGTGAAATTAAAATATTCTTGACTATACTGGCATCTGATTATTTATACCTGTTATGTGAAAGAACATTTTTCGTTTAGAGAATTGGGTCCCCTAAAGAGAAGTTGAAAGAAAATTAAGTGAATCTTTTACAATATTATTACATAAAACATTAAAAATGGACTTTCAGAGGCCATGATAGCCAAGTAAGCTAAGGCCATAATAAATTTAGTGACTTCGAAGTCATGCGGCACAGGTTCGCTTTTTGTCTAGGAGTAAGAAACACTGTATCTTGTATCTTCTACTGTTTATTCAGCGATTCATTTATGCTTTTTTTTAAATTTCAAACTCATCTGAAATTTTCTAATTTGGATCCGTGCTAACTTTTTCTCATAACCTGACATTAATTAATTTATTAACTTATTTAACACTAAATGTACAAAATGGTTTTCATGATTAATCTGATATGGGTACTGTACTGAAATGAGTATAAACAAAATCTTGTTTACCCTCAAATTGTAAATTTCATTGACAACAAATTTGATTATACTGTTCTCAGGAAACATTGTAACTAAAAGAATAAATATGATAGTATTATAACTTCTTTGAAAACAGCCTTATTTTCTTTCTTCGGCCTGTTACAGAGAAATAAAATATGGTAGAATACTGATCATTATAACTTTGAACATTATCTGTTAAAAAGAAGTTATAATACTATAAAAAACCATAAATAACTATTTTGGTTACAAAAAATGTCCACTGACTGGGAGAAATTCATTATAGAGAAATTTCTCGGTGTATTGTACTTTAATAATGAACCTTTGTAATCGACAATAAAAAAAAAATATCCTCCCCCCTCAAAATGTATTAAGGGCTTAAGTTTCAAGATACGTAGAACACGAAAAACGAAAAAATCAGTTTGTTCGCCGTACACTGTCCACTGTATGCTATGTCATTTCTTTGAAACTACTGTATCAATTTTTTTAAATTCGCCACATAAATACTAGGACATAAAACGATGACCCTAACACCTAGACGTTGATATCAGCTGATAATTTTCTAAATGGCAGCCGATTAAAAGTAATTTAATTCAATAACTCAGGTATTTTTGAAGAAAGAGAAAAAACGTATTAGTGTTTTTTAACCCAAAAAAATGCCAATAATTATAAAAAGAGATAAACAAAAAGAAAAAAACTCAGTCATAACTCAGTTATTTTTGAAGGTAGAGAAAAACATCTATAGAGTTTTAAAATCAGTAAAGCATGATAAACAAAAAAAAAAAAAAAAATAATTGAAATCTTTCCTATTTATACACTTGTAACTCTGTTATTTTCAAAGATAAAGAAAACATTTATTAATGTTTTTTAACCAAAAAACAGCAAATAATTATAAAAAAGAGAAAAAATAAATAAAATTTTATCCATGAATACGCCCTTAACTCAGTTATTTTTGAAGATAGAGAAAATTATGATTAGAATTTTAGTATCAGTAAAGCGCAATAAACAGAAAAATAAAAAAGTTGGCCTTTATATTCAAGTCAGAAATTATAATAGATGTAATTCCAGCCAAACACAGAGAAAAATAAAAAAGATTAGCAGCTATTAACAGTTATACCCTAATATAGTTATTTGGAACTAATAAACCATTGTGTAATATTTTGCAGCATTTTTTATTCATCAATGCAAATGTAACCTTTTTGGAAAATTAGTGCTTGCTCCTTTTGACTGTTCTGGTGAGGACCATTTATTACCAGCCCCAAATTGATTAGGCATTGTCAAATATTTTCTATTATCTTTTTAATAAAATTCATTGTCCAAAAAACCTCTTCTTACGAATCTTACAAAATGTATTAATTTTTTATTGATCTCAATAGTTCCTTAGTAGATAACTTTCATGTTCTCAAACTAGAGCAGGAAAAATAGATTATTTCACAATCTCATTTTAACTTGTACTTCTCTGTTTAATATAAATAAGTAATTTAACTTTATTGTTATTTCAGGGTCATCAAAGGATGGTCTGCAGTGTTGCTTGGCTAAATGAGCCCTCTGCTTCTTGTAATTTGTTTTCTTGCGGTTTCGATCGGCTTACTCTTGGGTGGAACGTTCAGAATACAAAGGATATGTAATTATTTCATTCTGCCTGGAATTTTTACCATTTGTTTCAGTTGAACCTCTGTTTCCATGATTTAAAGAAACATTTCTTGAACAAATTACAGTCTTCACGTGACAAGATGAATTCAATTGAGAATGGATTTTTGCCTGCATATTTACCTTTCTTTTAATTTCCTTGTAGACACCATTTAGTTTAGAATCATTCTTTGGTGATTAAACCATGTGTATTAAATTTAAATTCTAGAATTTTTTTATTTATTTTTTTTAAGTAGTTTTGTTTTGTTGTCATTGAAATTATCTTACTTATTTTGATGTACTACCCAATTTTTAACTTTGTGTTATTAATTTAATCAATTAAAAATGTATTCCTTCATTGTTGTGGTATACATAATTTGAGTGTGAAAGTTCCTCTAGTTTATAAGAAGTTGGGGCATACAGTGGCCATATACATTGCCTTGATCTCTAATCATTGGCTTGGAAAGGATGGGTGTTGCACTCACTGAGGTAAGGGCAATGGTACTTTAGTAACAGGCTCAATCCCCTTGAGAACTACCATAGAGGATCTAATACCTTGATTTTACTAAAAAATTTACTTTTATTATCATATTGTTTTATCAATTATTTGCAAAAAGCAAACTTTTATGTGTTTTTTTTTTTTTTTTTCTACTTTGCACTAATTACATTTCTTAATAATCATCGATTGTATATAATTCTTAAATTATTGGCTTGACTTCACATCTTGAAAAGTATTCAAATACAGTTTATGCTCACCAATCCGACCAATTAGGAAAAGTTTAAAATGATAATTTATTACTAAAAATGGAATTTACTATTGTTGTTTTTTTTTATTCATAATAAATTTTAGTATTGTCTATGATTTTAATTATTTGTTGGATACATATATTTTAATGGTGTTCTTAATCAACTTAATTATGTTTTATAATAAACATAATTTATGTTGATTTGGGGTACAGTCATCAAAACAATTGATTAAGTAGAAACGTAATTTAATTTAATTTAAAATTAAATTAAGTTTCTACTAAAGACTGCACCCTGAATTAACTTCTCCTCAATATTTACATACATCATTATAATTGATGTTAGTAATAGACAAAAGTATGTAAATTTATGGCATTGAAATATCTCCCAAAAAAAAAAAAAGAAAAAAAAAAAAAAACATGAATTGAAATATTATAATAAAAATTATAATTGAAATTACAAAATTCCTGAGTTTATATTGGTTGAAAAACAAAATAGAAAAATTATTAAATATGAAACATTTATTAAATAGGAAAAAAATATTAAGTGTTGATTTTTTTTTTAATTATGTATTATATTTATTTATATTTTACAATTTAATCTGATTAATAACTTGTATTTAAATTTAAAAAAATGATTTCCATATATTATCTCACAAATTGACCGGGGGATTATGACAGATGTGCTGCAGATAATTTTCTCTCAAAATTAATACAAATACGTCTTTTTTTTTTTATTTTATTGTCTGGCAAATTTTATGTTGTTTACCTTAATGACAGTGTGACTATTAATTGCATTTAATAATGCTTTAACCAAACCAAAAATGATAGCTTTTGAATATAAAATTTTAATATTTATGGTAATAGTACTTAGTACTATAATGATTATTTTTAAATGAAGAAAATAATTTAAAATTGTATGATACGTTTAAATGGAGCCTGATAGTTCAACAATTTGGCCTATTCTTGTCATAGTATTTAATATATTAGTTATTTATTGAATTCAGACCTAAAAGTATATACTTATGTCATTCCATAAGGTTTTTTTTCATATAGCTGGTTCTCTGTCAAAGTAAAACCATATCTTTTCATTCTATTTATTTGCACGGATAAGCTTGGATCCATGATCTCACCCATCAATCAAGTATGCTTGGTTCAGATGCAGTTTCTCCGATGTTTGGTAACAATTGCAGAATCATTGGGTCCCGCTATTAGTAATTCATTTTATATCATATAGAAAGTTTTTAGTTTAATTTTAAAGTATATACTATAAAAGTTTAATTATATTCCATTCTTTTTATTAACTCTCAGTTGGCTATGGTTCCTTGCTCATCAGACTTCAGGTCTCACTTTTAACTTCTAAAAATATACTATGTGCTGGGAGCAAAGTATTATCCTCCTGCTCCATATCTGTTTTCTAAAGTTTTCTGTCTTCCTTTCTTTTTTTCTTTTATTGTAATATTATTCATAAAATCAACTTTCTGCAAGGATTTTTTAGATTATTTTTTTTTTAAATATATTTGTTTCTACAATTTAAAAAGCTTGACAACTTGGAAACAGGGAGCAGCTGATACGGGTACTTACCATAGCTAATGATGTTTGTAAAGAAAATATTCAAGCATCAAATTTCTCAGTAGTGGAGAGTTAAGATTGATTTACCAATCTAATCAATTTTTTTAATAAGTTATATATTTTTTCAACTATTCTTTGAAATTTACACATATCAGTCCCATTAATTTCATACACTTCCATTTTAGATCTCAGGGTTAAATATGCTTCCTCGAAATTATAAGTGACAAAATGAGTTTTTCTGCCCTAACTAATAACCTTTGTTAAAATTGTTCCCTAAAACTAGCTATTTTCATTTTTAGTGATTAAATTATTTATATATTGAATAGCTAATGACTGGCATTAATAATCATGATGGTGGTTTAAAATTTACAGCTAAACTTAAATGATTGATTACAAGATGGGAGCTGTAACAGGGTTGGTACTGCTATTAGTGCTTTCTATTTTATGAGAAAAAAAATTAATTTAAAGTTTTTCAATTGTATAGTACTAAAACGGATTTTAATATAATTGTTTACTATTTTTATGGCATTAATCTTAAACACTACCCAGACCTAATTTAATCTTATCTATACAAATTTATATGTTTCATGAAAATGGTATATTTTTGGTTTTTAATGTTCATTGCCTTATTTGTCTTCATAAATCTGATAATTAAGGTTGTATTTATATTCAATTCATCATCTTTATTATAATAATTATAGTAATTTAATGATTATTCTTTAATTATTACATTATATTAATTCATTTGATATAATTTATATATTTGATTCCAATCATTAGCACATTTAAAAACTAGGAAAAAATATCTATCTTTTGGAAAGAGGTAGAAATATTTATTATTTTCATATGTCAACAAAAGAAAGTTTTTTTTAATCTGATTTCATTTCTATCAAATATACTTTACAAAAAATAAAAGGGGCTCGAAGGATTGTCTTCATCAAAAAATTTACTTTAAAAAATAGTTATTTTTCAGTACTATGTTAATTTTAACTGGCCCATGTCCCCTATTCTTGAAATTTTTGTCATTCATATTTTACTTAAATGTATATATTCAGTATGCAACAGGGTTAATTAGTCTTGTTACATTACATCATTTGTATGTTTACTAGACTGCTGATTATGCAGTCTGTTACTTTAATTAATATTGAGCAGTAACTAATTTAGTAACAATGCTCAAGTAGTTAACTGTTTTAAACATGTTGTATGACTAATTGAAATCGTATGCATTTGGTATATGAAAATTCTTCCAATTGGTGAAGTGTACGGGGGAAAAAAAGATGCAATACTAGAAGGCTGATCTCGATTAGTTGTAGTTGTGCTATGTTTTATGATTTATTCTGATCTCATTCTTTAAAAGTAAGAAACCTAATACCACCACTAGCAGTGAGAAAAACGAGAATTTACAATGTCGCCTGAAAAATATAAATCTAATTTAAAAAATCATTCAATTGCTAGCTGAACTCAACAGTGGAAAAATTTCTTTTGTTCCTTTTTTTACATTTAATTTATTTTTACAAAACCAGAATAGTGATTTATATTTATATTTTGGAGATTGTTAGTATTTTATTTTATTTTTTTGTGATTTACATCCTGCTTAAGAAATTGAAAATTTTGTAACACCTTTTTGCTGATTTTCATCTTTGGTCGTATGTTGAAGAGAATTTATATTTATGTATTTAGCTTTTATTCAAGACTTTGTTAATGTGTGTATGGCATGCTTATTGTTATAAAATATATCTGACACTATGATAAATGTTAAAAAAATAACCATTTTAGAATAGTCGTGCAATGTCCATCTCTAATTTGTGTAACTTTGAGTACGTTTCCCAGTGAGAGATAAATTAATTAGCTTGGTTATTATGTATCAATAAAGAATTGTGCATTTTAAATCAACTAGAACAAAGGATCGTTATACAATTTTATTATATACTTTTTTATTATAATCTATGTACGCCCTTAATAATACATTTTTATAATTTTTAGCTTTGTAAACTGTTTACATCACTCATGCCTAGTTGATATTTTAACTTTGAATTTGTATTTTGATAATTTTAGTAATATTAGATATTGCTATTATCCTAAGCCAAATAGCATAAATGCAAGAGTACCCAAGTATATTTTTTTATGTTTAGCATTTGATATAAAGCAGCATTGTTGTAAAACATAGTCATTATAAATTTAAGTTTAGGTTTATGCTGAGCTAATGCTCTCAATATAAAAATAAAAAGTCTGTTTGATGCAGTTACCATGATTTTGATGGCTGTCAGCATCCTGGAGCCTATTGCTGCATTTTAAAAATAATTATTTTATTCTTATTTATGAATTTAACATTGTTGTTCATAGTTGAATAAAATGTATTGTATGTATTGTTAAATATTTGTTCCTTATATTCAAACTACTTGGTACTTAAAAACTTTATTAATGCATGTAAAATAGTTAACAGTTTGAAAAATAATAAAATAAAAAACTAACATGGGTATTTTATAGAATAGGTGCACCAGTTACTTTTCATTAAATACTGTAACTTTTAGTAATTGTCACTATGAAATTCAGTGACTATATGTTTCTGTGTTTGTATTTATGTACATGGCCAACCTTAAGTCAGAAACATGATGGTTTTCATTCCACACGAAAAGTGAATAGATGAAATTAGTGTTCAACGATTTTTTGAAAATAAAATATATTCATAAAGAAGTAGGCTGTATTTAAAGACACATTATGAGATTTTATGATACAGTTAACTAATGTTGGCATTAAAAAAGAGATTGTGAATGTTGCAATATTTTGCTTCGGAACCTAAATGTCATTGATGAAAATTGATGTGTGTGACTAGTCCACTTTCAAATGGTAGAATAACTGTTGGCTCAAGAAAAATAACTGATTAAGAAGGAATGTGAAACTCATAACATTGTAATTATGCGAGATTTTCTGATAATGAATACTTCAATGCTGGTATTTGAATTAATATTTGAACATGATGGGATTTTGACCTAAGTACCATCCTTTCATCGTTAAGTATTATTAATAGTTCATGGTTTTTAATTTGTCTATAACAGACATTTCAATATCCAGTAAGTATATTGAATATTAGTTAGTATATTGAATTAATCTTAAAATATTTAGTAATGATCGATCACTGTAGTGACTAAAAAGTACTGGTTGGATCTATTCTGTAAAATACCCATAAATATTTTGTTTTAAATTTTGTGAAAAATTTCTTTTAAATCTTACATTTTTTTTTTTTATTAACAATTAATATCTTTTAAATTTTTAATAATTGTTTAGTAATGTTATAAGCTAGGTTTAGTTTAATTTAGTATTACGAACACCTGAAGTTATATTATTTATTTGCTAATTGTGAAGCCTATTATCAATTTACAAATTATTAGAGTGATTAAACCTTAAATTAAATTAATTAAAGTAAAAGCTGAAAACTACTGATGCAGTAACTATTAAGTAACTTATATGGGATGAAAATAAATTTTATTTTTTTCCTATACTGGATAAAACATGCCTGATATACATATTTAATTATTTTTTAAAATCTTACCACTTTCTCCCGAATAAATTTAATTTTAAATACACTCCCCGTCAAAAATATTGCAACACCCATAATGCTCGAGATTTGCTTGGTTTTGACCTTAATCCAGACTTTGTTTAGATTTATAATAATATTATTTATTAAATGAGAGATATTAGGGATTAGACGTATCATGTTTACTTTCATTTACTATACATAGTAAGGGAAAGTATTGCGATCGTCAAAATTTTCAAATTTCAGTTTTCAACGGAAATACACGTTTTAGGGTTTCCTGACTCCAAATAACCAAGTCCCGCAAAAAGGTCTGTGTGTGTGTGTCCGTCCGTGTGTGGTAACTCCCGGGCAGAAATGAAAAGTCCTATGAAACTGAAATTTCATATTTATGACAACTATACACCCGAGATGTTACCAAACCTTTTTCATCAAAATCGGCTAACCAAAAGAGCCACTTTATACCATGCATATTGTACCTTTTTATGATTTTCTCAAAAACGGTCCCGACGATTTTGATTAAATTCACTATATTGATGCAAAATTTAATGGGCTTTATCATCATGTAGGTTTCATTCTGATTAAAATAGTCTTACAGGGCTTAAATGCTGATATTTTAAATTTTCTTCCTCTAAAGTACCTACAATTTTGTAGATTTTATAAAAATAACTATATTATCTTGTTACCACTGATGAAAAACAGGTAAATATATAAATTGAATGAATTCGATACACAACTAGAGGAAAAAACTGAAATTATATTTTTTTAATGCAATTTTTCGTTTTTGAACATAAGAACTGTAATATACCGTTGGAAAGCTTTTAGAAAAGAAAGAAAGATTTTAGAAAAAAATATTATCTAATACACAAGCTTGTAAAAGTTAATAAAGAGTGTTTGAAAAGCGATAAAACTAACTGATTATTTTAGATGGTAATATAATTGATTTTTTAATAAAACACATGTTTCTTTAGAAATTCAATTTAATTATTCTTTAATAGTTTCACTAATTTTTATTTCTAACTGTATTTGAAAATTCTTTAATCGATTTTTAAAACAGAGGTAAGTGAAAGTCATGTGTTGCCCGCACCAGATATTTTACCTAATTTCACTGTATTAATTGAACACAAGTCAGCTGTTCTGTGGTCTCTGGTTCGAGCCCCGACTGAAGGAGCATTATTTTATTTAGTTATTTCAGCCCTGAAGCGACCCTCGGGAATAGAAACCCTCCTGGGGCACATCCAGCCTCTTTATAATGGGAACCCGAAAATTAGGGGGGAGGGACCTGGCAACTGAGTGTGATCTAGGCCTAATCACCTCCTTGCACGTGAAACACTGCGAATCTCTTTAAACATTGGACCCACGACCCTTCATTGATTGTGTAGGAATACAGGTTTTTTTTTCTCATGACAATGAGCTTGTTTCATATATCTTGGTTCCCATTTTATAGAGAACCTTGATCAATCATTATACTATAATATTATAAAGAAAAACAGAATATAAAAGTGAATGAAAAAATTAGTAATAAAGTCTTATGGTGGTTAGGAAAAGTCTGCATCATTGTAGGTAAATGAAAGAAAATTTGAAAACAAACTTAAACTATTTAAAAAAAAAATTAAACTTATGAAGTACCTGTTTAAATCCATCGATATTCGATCGGTAGCAAGAAATTATAGATAGAAAAAAGAAGAAGCGGATGATTTCAATTTGTTTTATTGCTTATTTATTTCATAAAATCCTGTTAGACAAACCAGGCAACCACAAAACCATTTATTTGTATCTTCTATTCTGAACTGCCAATAGTAAAACATAAGGATTTTCTCAAACTCACAACAAAAGCGGGATATAATATTATTGATATAATCTCTCTACCAAATGAATTGATAAATTGATTTTTTTTTTCTATTTTTTCTAACTGTATTTGAAAATTCTTTAATTTATTTTTAAAACGGAGGTAAGTGAAAGTCGTGTGTTGCCCGCACCAGATTTTTATAATTGTTTACCAACAAACAATGGAATTTGGTTTCATTAATTTCAAATTTCCTTTCAGTAGATGTTTATATTTCATTTGCCTCAAGTCTGTTCTTTCTTTTCTCTTAAGTCTAGTTAAAAAAATAAATTTTATTCACAGTGAATCGTTTAAGTCAGGATGATTCGGTCAGAATCATCATTCTATATGAAGAATCATCAATCATTGGATTACATTGCGAATCACCTTGGAATTCACTATTCTACCATTTCAAGGACCATAAAAAGGTACAGAGAGACTGGTACTCATTCGAGACGACCAACGTCAGGTGTCCCAGGGTTACTAACCACATAGATGAACGCTTCATTAAAATACAAGCACTTTGGAAGCCTAATTCTACTGCGTCTTTCATTAAAAACTTGATCGCTGGTGTTGGAGGGTTATCAATCTCAGAGTCAACAGTCATTCGAAGACTGAGAGAGTCAAACCATGAGTGGCATATCTTGGGAGGCGTGCACAGAGTTAGTGCCAATCCAAGGAGGGGCTTTGAATGCTTTTGACAGCTGTTTTGGAGGAGTGGGACAATATACCCCAAGATTTTCTTAAAAATCTTTTTACAAGTATGCCAAGACGGGTGGAAGCAGTCATTTAAGCCAGAGGGGGCAATACGTCTTATTAAACGTAAATTTAAAAATTAGAATTTTAATATAAAAGTTAAAGTTGTAAAAAAAGGAAATATTAAAAAGTAAGTTTTCTAAATTTTTGTTTATTGGAAGAAATATTGTAATTTATTTTAATAAAACTTGTTTATTTCCAGTTAAAAAATGTTTATTATTGACTTCAGAACCTTTCTTTATTATAAAAAGAAGAACATTTTTGTAAAATTCAAATATTTCTAAGTGTTGCAATACTTCTGACGGGGAGTTTAGTTGATCAGTTCCTATAAACAAAAAATAAGCTTATTTTTTATACCTCTAGACCGCAGAATACCTGCCTCTCAAGGGTGTTTACATGAATAATAAAATAGTTGATGATTAAAAATGTATTCCATCAGTAGATTTCAGAAAAGAAGTGTTTTTGCAGGCCGCTTTTTAAACTACGAAAATCATAGTAATTATTTAGGATATGAGGACATGAGTATTTATTTAAATTTTTTGACTTAGAAATTAATCATTTTACATACTTTATTTTAATTTATGAATGAATATTTTTTTAATTAATATTAATAATATAACTTTTGAAATTCAAACAACTATCCATGATGCTACTAAATAAGTAAAATAATAAGAAATAACTACTAAATAATAAGAACTATTTTTAATAGAAACTTAATTCCTAGTCAATGAATATTTAATTTATTTATTTATTTTACTGAATCAATTGGAAGTAGAGAGGGATAAGAGGAAGATAAGTATATACAGACATAGAGGTAAGGCTGGAACAAGTATTTACAAACCCTAAACCTTGAGTCTTGCAATCCTGTGCTAAATAACATATATTAAAACTACTGGGAGGAATAATATTGCTTTTTTTAAATATTTCAAAGATAAATTTATTCCTTTAATAATAATACAGTGGCGCTACAGTCCGATGTGAACCTTGGCCTCCTCAATGAGCCTTCACCAGGTGGCTCGTTCCTGTGCAGCTGCTTTCCAATTCCGCACGTCCAGAAGGGTCCGGGCATCCTTTGCGACAGCATCTTCCCAGCAAAGCCTAGGTCTTCCTCTTCCTCTTGAGCAGTCCAGTTTTCCCTCCAGCAACATCCTGGGAGTTTCCTCCTCGTCCATTCTTGCCAAGTGACCTGCTCATCTTAATCGACCACACTTAATGTAGCCTACAATATTGGTTTCCCCAAATAGTTCATATAGTTCCCGGTTGTAGAGCCTTCTTCATTGATCTCCAACTTTAATGGGTCCAAATATGCCCGCAAAATCTTTCTTTCAAAGATCAAGAGCTCTGCTTCTGAACTCGTTAAGGTCCATGCCTCCTGCATAGTTAGTACTGGTCGAATAAGGGTTTTATTAAGGCTGCACTTAGTCTGTCTGGATAAGGCCTTGCTGCTGAGATGTTTCCTTAATCCAAAATAGCAACAGCTTGCTTTTCTTAATCTTTGACCGATCTCGAGGGATATCTTGTTAGAGCTGCTGACTATAGATCCCAAGTACGTAAATTGGTTTACGCTTTCAAACGTGAAAGATCCGATCGATAGTGGTTCCTTGATAGGGTTGTCAGTTCCCGGGCCAGGTCTCATGTACTTCGTTTTGTCTTGGTTTATAGATAGCCCCATGACTGTTGCTTCTCCCACAAGTCTAAGAAAAGCTTCTTCCAAGGCGTTTAGAGATCTCGCCACTATATCTAAATCGTCCGCGTACCCAAGTATCTGTGTCATCCTGTTATAAACTGTATTAGTGGTTTCCACACCGGACCTTCTTATGACCCATTCTAAGGCAAGATTAAATAACAAACAGGCCAGAGCATCTCCTTGCCTTAGCCCTTTCTTTGTTTTGAATTCAGGTGATAAATCAAGCTGTATTCGGACTGTTCACCTTACATCGTTCATGCAGATTTTAATAAGATGAATCAGCTTTGAAGGTATTCCAAGATCATACAACGCTTCGTAGAGCTTTGGTCTCTTTATGCTGTCATATGCGCTTCGGAAATCTATAAAAAGGTGGTGGGTGACCATCTTATATTCTATGCTTTTTTCCAAAATCATCCGCAGCCCGAATATTTGATTGACTGTTGATCTACCCCTTCTAAATCCAGCCTGATATTTACCAGTTTCTCGGTCAGCGAATGGGAGAAGCTTCTTAAAGAGTACATTTGATAGTACTTTATAGGCACCTTGAAGAAGAGTAATACCACGATAATTTTTGCATTCAAGGATGTCCCCCTTCTTATGGATTGGACATATAATACCTTTTATCCAATCTAGCGGGATTTCATCTCCAACCCAAATAGCCAAAATAATATCGTAGATGGCTTTATGGAGTCGTTCACTGTCTTGTTTCATAAGTTCTGCTGAGATACCATCCTCTCCGGGCGCTTTGTTATTTCTAAGGCTGTTTACTGCCTCCAAAACTTCCTCAAATATCTTCTTCATCGCCACTGTGGGTGTCGTTGAAGACTTCTGTTTCAGTTTCTTCATTCAACAAGGAATCGAAATGTCTTGCCCATCTTGACAATGCTTCCGCTCTATCTGTAACCAAAGAGCCGTCCTCATTCCTGCATGCTTTCACACGTGGTTTGAATGGACCTTTACTTTGGTTTACCAGGCGGTAAAACTTTCTAAATTCATTCAGATATCTATACTCCTCCATCTTTTCCAGTGTCTGTAGCTCCCAATGCTTTTTCTTTCTTATATGGGTTTTCTTTTCTTCCCGGCGTCTAGCTCTATATTCTTCAGTCGATAGCCGTATGTGCTTCTTCTGTATCATATTCCTATAGGCCTTGTTCTTCACTTCCGTTGCAGCCAAGCATTCATCATCGAACCAGGGAGATCTTTTAGGGCTTTCACCTGTTCCTAACGTTTTCTCGGCAGCGCTTTTAATTACCTTCGAACAGACATTCCATTGGTCATGAGCCGATCCCTCCATAATTGCACCATCTAGCAACTGGTCCAATTCTTCTTTATATATCATGCTAGTTTGAGGCTCCTTCAGCTCAGACAAGTTTAACTTGTCCTGCTTATTTCCTCTTATCTTCCTGGCATTGGATATTCTTGCTCTGATTTTTGATATAATCAAATAATGGTCTGTATCCATATTTGCACCTCTACATGGTCTACAGCCAATCAGATTTGATTTATGTCGAGCACTGATAAGGACATAATCGATCTGGTTAACCACCATACCGCCCGGTGACCTCCATGTACCCTTATGAATATTTTTCCCAGGAAACTTTGTGCTTCCAATCATAAGTTCCTTTGACGCCGCAAAATTTATTAATAAGCGACCATTTTCATTTGTGTTATCATGGAGGCTGTACTTTCCAATGATAGGTCTGTAAATAACTTCTTTTCCTATTTTAGCATTAAAGTCTCCTAGGACTATTTTAATATCGCTTTTTGGGCAGCTATCTACAGTTCGATCCATGAGGTCATAAAAGACTTCTTTCTCTTCTTCAGATTTGACCTCTGTAGGGGCATGACAGCTAAAGAAGCTGTAATTATAAAATTTACCTTTGATCCGCAGGACGCAAAGGCGGTGGTTAACCGACGTGAAGACTATGACACGGTTTCTAGTTCTTCCTCTAACCACAAATCCCGTTCCGTTCATATGGTGTTGGCCCTGACAGCTATAATATATAGTATGGAAGCGCTTCTCTACAAGTCCTTTTCCCTTCCATCGCACTTCTTGGATTGCAGCAAGGTCCAAATGATATCTGTCCAATTTAGACATGAGTAGCCGAAGCGACCCCAGTCGGTGTAATGATAAAATATTCCATTGTCCAATATTTAAGTCCTGTTAGCGTTTCCTGTGTCGTATTCCATTAATCAGTCCGGCTTTTTCTCTTTGAGGTTTCATGACTTTAAGTGGTTTAAAGGGAGGGGGCTATCAACCCAATTCTGCCCTCGAGTCAGGTGGAGGGGCTGCCTCCTCTGAGCATCCTGACCTGCACCCCCATCCGGGAAGGCTACCTAGGGGAGGAGACCCTAGGGTGTGTACTGTGCATGTCCTTAGTCTGCTGTGTGGGGGTGTTGTAGTGTGCTGTATTAGAGTACTGTTGTGCATGATATAATGAACTCGGGATCTTGGTGTCGTTATTCACCAAAGGGGTTCATGCGTGACCCCTCCCCTGAGCTTAAATTTATTCCTTTGGTGTGTGGTAATTGTGTCACTACACTACACCAAATAAATATAACATCTAGCCTCAATTACGAGAGTTCGAATTAGAAACCCTTTAAGTATGAAATTATTAAAACATAAAATTTTCAATTTAAGTTAAAAACACACGAAAAAACACCTGTACTACAGGAATATGGAAACTGCATTGGTTTAATACACCATTGAATATTTATAATGTCCTGTATTCCGTTCTCTTTTACAGTATCATATATAAATTATTCTTTTGTTGATCAATTAAAGATAGCATGTGCAAATTAATAAGAAACTGGGTTGTATTTATATACCGATTCTCATATATCTATGTCACTTCTCCCACATAAAGGACCCATATAATTAACCAGTTTTTATTATTTTCGGCCCAGTGAGTTGATGTAAGTAAATCAAAAGACAATTAGTATGACTGAATCTTCCCAAAATAACTATTTCAGTGATATACCTGAACAAAACAGAGAACGTGGCACCACTGCTAACTCCATTGTCCCTTCTGGGAGGAGGGGTGTAATCTCTAAGATGTTTGGGGTATCTATGCTTTGCTTAAGCTTTTACACTCACCGAATTCAATTATACTATACTGTTACGTAAGATATACCTTACGGCTATACTGTATGGAAAAACAGGTGCAAAATGAGGGCTAGGAGGAGAATTATGGCGCACCTCCAGGATCAATTAATTAATGATCTGCTCTGGTAATTGAGTTGCGACACCGGAGAAACATCACATCTAGCCTCAATTATGAACAAATTATCGTGCCATATGTCTTCATTATGATTCATAATCCTTTGATTACGCTTTGAAAATTTCTTTTAATTAAAAAAAACGATCTAGACAATTTAATGTGTGTTTGTCGAAAAGATTAATTATAATCACCAATTACATGTTGATCAAATGAACAAAAACTCAGTCCGAAAACCACCAAAAATCAACGACTCGAACATTTATTCCGACACAACTTCTGAATTGTCAAAGGGTTGCGCTTAAATATAAAATTGAACACATGCCCAAAGGTTGGAATAGAGACCCATGATCTGTGTTCAGTCAAATTTCTAACATGCGCACTACAGCAATCAGGATTAGTCTGAGAAGGGTATGCGAATAAGAAACTTATAATAGTAATAATAAATATGAAGAACACAACTCACTATAATAAACAGTGATATAGTTTACAGAGATCGCTTTTGTGTCGGCGACTGCAATAGCTAGTCCACTTTTATACAGATAATGAGGAATTAACGCTAGATTAATCACATATGAAATAAACAATCTCTATTCAAGATGTCCAACCTGAAGCTAATATTTTTTGTCTATAGTTCACGCAATATAATGTATATTTTTACGATTATACTTTTCTTTTTAAATTCTGTTTCATCGCATATAAAGCCAATCGATTTTGCATTTTCATTTGTAAATGAAATAAATCATCAATTCGTTGCAGTTGTAATAATTGCTAGATTATTTAAAATAAGAAATGCCTTCTTTTTTTTCTTTTCTGTTTCAGATTGTTTGGATCGCCATCATCACCAAACTCTCCTAAAGAGTTTTCTGATTGGCTGTTCCATTCTCCAAGAAGGCAAAGAAGCTTCCTTACTCTTCATTTATAGGTTTTTTGAGCTTTTTGTAATTATGTCAACCATATTAACATGCTTGTAAACTTAAAATTAATAGCCATTATCTCCTAATATAGAATTAATTCTTATAAGTATTAAATGTGCCGTTGTAAAATATAAATGTGCTATTATATTCTCTTATCAAGGTGTATAAAATGTATTTGTTGCGAAATACATATCAAATGAACTGCCTTAATCACTTTATTATAAACTGACCAGTTGAATGTAAGCATAAAATAACCTGATATAGTAACATTACAGAAAATATGTAGCTTTATCCTGATAATGTCTAAGCACATTTTCACGCTGAACAAAATTTATATCCTGTAAAAAAAAAGTACTATTAATTCTGGTGAAGTCGATTGTTGATTATAAAGTGAGCACCTATTGTGATTATTTGCCAAGTCAAACTTTGGTCTATCATTACTGAGATGGTACAACCATCTCTACCAAACGCAGACAGGGGTGTGAAAATAGACAGATGAAGAAGAACTTTATGATGAATTTTCTTCACTAGAGCCGAAGATGGGAAAGATTAAAGTAAACTTGCGATGGTAGGTGCAAGAGGGTACGCTATAATAGGTAGGTATCAATATGGCGGAGGACAGAGGTCTCTGGCAAAAAATATTGTACCAGGCCAAGGACCACTTTGTTCCGGGGTGCCAGAAAAAGAATTTTTAGCTATACTCAAAGCCTAACAGTTTCACTGATCACATATGAGGAATAGGGATCACCTGTAGCAGGGTGGTTAGCATAACAGCCTCCTATGCCAAAGATCACGGGTTCAAACCCGCAGGCAGTCCTAGGATTTTTTAATGGGAGTAAAAATCCTTAGTTATGCCGTCCTTCGGAGGGAACGTAAAAATGTGGTCCCGATCCTGTTAGGTACTCCTTAAACACCCCTATTCTGATAAACCTGGATAGGCAAAATTTTGGACTCCCACTGTAGCATCAACCGATTAGCCATAGTAGCATAAAGAGACTTTAAATAAACAAACAAGCATATGAGGAATAAGTGGGAAGGAAAAAAAGCATATGCCAATTTTGTTTAAAGGCATACAAAAATAGAAAGATGTATTTTTCCAGGACGTTATTAATTCTTGTCCATGGAGGAAAGCTATAAATATATATTTTATCGATCAAAATCGTATGAAAATTGTCTTTTCTTTATTGCGATTTGAATATACGTCTAAAAAATTTTTTTTAAATATGTTTGCCCCATTCAAAAAACGAAAAAGCATTTCTTGCGGTCCTAAAACTCTTAATAAGCAGCTAATTAATTGATCACTTCATACAATTAATTATCTAATTAGTAAGAGTTTTAGAACCGCAAGATATGCATTTTTGTATAAAGTATACTACAAATAATTTTTTTTAAATATTTGGAGATGTATGTTCAATGATGTAGTCAACCATGCATCTGGCTCCTGAACTATTGGAACACAGACCAAAGATCCGTGAACATCCAAGGTTCACACATGCGCAGAAAACGATCTCAATGAGGACGTGGAAGTGAACCTTTTATAAGCACATGGTTTTTACTTAATTAATCGGGACCATTTTTCAGTTAATATCCCAAATGTTAATAAATGTGATTAAATCAAGAAATAAAAAAAATGTTTTTAATATTTGGGGTAAATATAGTTTTATTTATCAATAATTGAATATTATACCATAAAACCTAGGTAACATTATATTTTTGTCTAAAAATAATTGTAAATTTAATAGTAAGATTTCAATCAATTATGATTATTGAGATTTGAGAAAGTATTTACCGATCAAGAACAGTGGTGTATAATTTTAGAGGTCATGACAACCATGCTTTGAAGCCACCTAACTCTAAATTTGAAGGAGCGGCTGTTGGTGTTATTTGATAATAAAATTTTAATTATGAATTTTATTACAACATATACATTATTTTATATTGAACTTAAATGTTATGAAGACCAGTTGAAGGTGCTCCTTTGGTCCATGCCTGTGGCATTGGGTGACTATGCTCTTTACGTCCCCAATCAAATAGGCTTTTATTATAAAGGCATTGGAAACGAGTTGCGTTTATTTTAGAGAAAACTTAAAAGCTTCAGTATGTTGTTTTCAGTCTTTAGCGAAATGAAATAGTGCAATGATGGAGAGTCGTTATTGGTAACAATTATATATTTTCATAATTAATTGATTTTATTATGCATAAGAAATTACTTTCTTTTTTGGTTTCCAAAAGGATACAAATTTCATTAATTTATAATTAAACATATTAATGTAAAACGATTCTTAATGTGATATTTAACAAATAATGTGTTAATTTACGAAAATTGACGCATAATAATTCGAATTTAATGAAAACAAGACTAGAAATTTTAAAGGTTATAACGTATTTTAAATCACCAGTTCTGAACTTATTAAATTAACAGTATATTTAGTAAAAATTCTATTAGAAATATCTTAGTTAAACAACGTTGCTATTTATTGGTAATAATATAATGATCTTAACAGTATGAACATATCAATATTCATATGTTTGTGTAATAACAATGCTCATTGTGTAGTATTGTTGCTTTAAAGCATACTCAACTTCAACATTTTAGGGATGTAAATCGTCTAACCTGTATCTGTTTTTAGTTATAATTTTTTTCTTCTTAATTATAAAAATGTTTAAGCAGCCAGAACCACATAAATCTAGATAAAATTAAATGAGAATTTATTTTGAATAGATTCTAACAAGGAGAACAATTGTTCCTTTACCGATCGGTGTTTATACAGTCGAAAAGTGGAACACGTAATATATTCCAATTGTTTTTATATATTCTAAACTTCATGAGCATATAAATAAAATAACATATTGGCTATAAATATCATTCCTTCAACATCCAATATGGCTGATAAGAGTTTTTCAATCCAGCGTTTTTACTTACTTCTTTCCTAGTTTCCACCAGCATGAAGCTTAGTTTGAATCGAAAAAATTAATTCATCAATATAATGTGACCAACATTTTCTTTATTAAATGTGATTATTGCTAGAGTGACGGTTGTTAAGCAGGAGTAGTATACATTAATATATGTATACTGCTTGTAGAACAACCAATATTAATTTTCTTTCGATAGGGAAGCCAATTCTTATGATTGGTTTCTGCGATAAAGTAAAGACAGTAAATAAATACTAATTTTATGAATTTGAATGTTTTTTGTTTTTTTATGGAGTTTGATATTTGGAAAAATGTTGCCTTGCCTTTTATCTCGTATTAATTTATTTAAACTAGACGTATTTACAATTTTTCAATTCATATATTATATTTTATAACATTTTAAAATTCTTTGTAATTTTCAAATTGATCATGTGGTATCATTATGATCTATGTGTACTATTATTTTTTTTTATGGAGAAGTTGTTTGGGGGTGTGGTCACCAAGAAAACAGACCACTAAGACGCTAGTGTCTAAACCTGTGAAAAATGTTTTTTTTTTTTTCTGTATCTAATGTCTTTTTCGGTAACTAGCTGCTCCAAGCTTGCCCCCTTTTTAAGGTTGCTACACTCCGAGAGAACCGGTAGGTGAAAATTCATGAGATTCAGTGATAGTGAATTATCATACACTCTCACATAGTTCCAACGTGTAAATATTCAATTACCGTATTGTCTATGAAGCTACAAGTTTTATTATAAATAATTTATAATTTCTTAACATGGAGTTTCAATAAACAATAAATAATAAAAAAAACATTTGCATGTGTATGTTACACTTGTTCGTTTTGAAATAACATGATCATTTAGTTTGTTTTTTTTTATATATTTAATGATATGGGTTTTTTTTTATAGTAATATTTGATGTTATTATCCGATTTTATTTTTTCCTTCCGCCTCTCCCACTACTTTATACCTACTTTATAAGATACCTCGCTCTCACGAATTTTCAAATACCTCTTCTCTCACTTTGTAAACTTAATTAAAAAGGGAGCAAGCTTAGAGCACGTTTCCTGCCTACATTGCGGGACTTCATCAGGGCTAAGAAAACTAGATAACAATCAATAAAATTAAAATATATAATTACTAATTACTAAATAAATATAAATACAATTAATTGTGTTGGTTGTTATCTTATCTTTCTTAGCCCTGATTAAGGCCTACAATGTAGGCCGAAACGTTAGCTCGGAAATAAAATAGCTTGTTTTCTTTTAAATTTGTCTTTTAGCTTGTTTTCTTGGTCAGCGCACACCAATCTTCCAAAATCACAAACAAAACTTCCAATAACAGTCAACTAGAAACTCCATTATTATTATTTTAGACGGTTCTAGGTAATTATTTAATAAATATATATATATATATATATATATATAATATATATATATATATATATATATTAACTGATATTTACAACTGTACCAAAGTAAATATGTCTAGCAAATGGCATAATATAGTAAAAAATGGCTTAATATACTTACATAGAATCAGCTCATTGGCAGCCCTCCACTTTTCTAATATAATTTCAGAAGAAAAAAAAATCGATCAATTCATTTGGTAGAGAGATTATATCAATAATATTATATCCTGCTTTTGTTGTCAGTTTCAGAAAATCTTTATGTTTTACTCTCGGTAGTTCAGAATAGAAGATATGCATAAATGGTTTTGTGGTTGCCTGGTTTGTCTAACAGGATTTTATGAAATAAATAAACAATAAAACAAATTGAAATCAGCTTCTTTTTTTTTCTATCTATAATTTCTTGCTACCGATCGAATATCAATAGATTTAAACAGGTACTTCATAAGTTTAATTTTTTAAAAAAAATATTTTTATTGAAATTTACAACTGTATTTTGTAATACAAGTAAATATGCTGGTAAAGATAAAATACATGAAAAACATGAAGAGAAACTGCCCATTGGCAGCACTCTAGTAGTCAATGTAAACAAGGTCTCGAGGACATCTTCTTTTCAAACGCCTCGGATGGATAGATTCATACCTGGTTCAGGCCAAAACAGTAACATAGGGAACATCAAGATCTTTGTGGATGAGCTTATTCGTGACAAAGTAAGGAGCGTTGAGGATTTTACGAAGAATTTTGGATTGTAAGGATTGGATACGAGAGGAATTGGATGGTTTGGGGGAGCCCCATAGCTCAATTCCGTAAGTCCAGATAGGTCTTATAATAGTCATATAGATGAGTCTTTAGTAATTAAGTGGAAGATTAGAACGTTTGTCTAGTAAGTGTTGAAGTAGTCTAAAACGTCGTGCAGTTTCTTGTCGTTTCAGTCTTGTATGAGGGTTCCAAGTAAGGCGTTTGTCAAGGTGCAGTCCTAGATATCGGATCTGTTCAACCGGGACAAGAGGAGCATTATTGAATGAGAGAGTAGGGCAGGATGTCATAGGTTTACGACGAAGGGTAAAGGTTATTTGATGGGACTTGTTGGAATTTATTTTTATTCTTCAGTTCTGACACCATACTTCTAGGTCTTTGATGTGCGCCTGAAGAGTTTGAGAGGCGATAAATGGATCATTATTAACTGATAACACGCAGGTGTCATCAGCATAGGTAGAAAGGAAAGTGTTGGGATGGGTTGGGATATCAGCTGTAAAGACTGTGTAAAGAATAGGTCACAGGATACTGCCTTGAGCAACACCAGCAGACTTTGTAAAAAGGTATGAGTAGGAACTATTGTTATTTATTTTGAAGGATCTGTTAGAAAGGTAGGATTGAATAATGATGAAGTAAGCAGGAGGGATGAATTTACGGAGTTTGTACAACAGTCCTGGGTGCCAGACTCGGTCAAAGGCCTGTTCTACGTCGAGAAAGGCTCCCGTGCAGTACAATCCGCGCTCCAAAACAGAAGAGATATTGCTTACCAAACGATGACATTGCTAGATAGTGGAATGGAATGTTCGGAATCCGAACTGATGATCAGGGATGATATGATTAGATTCGAGGATAGGATATATTCTTTTTCAGAAGGAGTTTTTCGTGGATTTTACCCATAATAGGTAAAAGAGAAATTGGAAAGTTTAAATTTGTTTTCAAATTTTCTTTCATTTACCTACAATGATGCATATTTTTCCTAACCACCATAAGATTGTATTACTAATTAATTTTTTCATTTACTTTTATATTCTGTTTTTCTTTGTAATATTGTAGTATAATGATCGATCAAGGTTCTCTATAAAATGGGAACCAAAATATATGAAACAAACTCATTACCATGAAAAAAAAATCTGGTGCGCACAACACACGACTTTCACTTACCTCCGATATTTATATCAATTGAGGAATTTTCTAACAAATTTAGAAACGAAAATAAATTGTTAAAGAATTATTACATTGAATTTTAATAGAAACATGTGTTTTATTAAATAATCTATTATATCTATATATATATAAATCTTGTGTCACAATGTTTGTTCGGGATAAACTCTGAAATTACGGAACCGACTATGATCAAACTTCGTGAGTATCTGTTAGTTGGTCCAACTTAAATGATAGGATAGTTTTTATTACTATTCTAAATTGTTGAAAAATATATTTTTCTAAATCGTAAAACAAAATTTGTTTAACTGTGGCAACATTGGTTAAACATGGTAACCTTCCCATATCTTCACATATGTGATTACTAATTCAAATATAAGTGTGTGTTGATTGTATCTATGCGTTATTATTTATAAAATATACATTCGCATTATAGTTTCCAGTTATAATAAAAAATATATTACTATACGTTTTCAGAAAAATTATAAGTACCTTTTTGAATGACTTACTATGAGTTATGAGTTGCAAAAGAGTTATGATGATGTACAACGGTTATGTTTAAAAGATAAAATGATGTTATTGAATAATTTGGATGTGGCTACTTGGTACTGGTATGTAATTGTAACATTGAGTAAATAAAATTTATATCTGACATGAAATAATAATCTTTTATTTATCATAAACAGAGTAGTTCATTGCTATTCGCCTGTATTTCTTTTATATAACCTCATTCAACATAGTCACTATCAACATCTTTCGTAATTTGTAGCAATTTTAATTTAAATTAAATTAAATCAAACAATTATAAAAAAGTGTAGTTTTTGTTCTATTTTTTCAATGTGTCTCGATATTAGAAACAAGATATGTATAGTTATATTAGATTAATTATAGTAATAAGTTAAGTTGTTTTTAAATCACTTTCCTCATCAACCATAATTCTAACTTTAGTCTAACAAGTTGCCATTTAATTTTATTAAATATACAATAGCGATCCAATAGAAGTAGGCATACCCAAAATTACTCGATATATTTTAGCTGTAACGTAATCGTGGTATTGCTTTGTTTTTAACCGGCTGCTTTTCTAAGGCAGCGGTAGCTTCAAAAACTAGCTTACTTACTATATTTAGTCAATATATAAACTATATTTAATGATACCATGGATCTCCTTTCCAAAGGTATCGTGTTTACCAATCCAATAGGTGGCATGCAGGGTAAGATTAAAGTAAACAAGATTCAATTAATACATTACTATAATTATTAATTTACACATATAAATTATATTAACACATTGCCTAGAACTCTGATTGAGAATACTGAGGGACATTTTACTACCTTTGCCATACAATATTACAAATAACGATATACCTTTGAAACCTTTAACCGGCTGACGAAGGTGAAAACAGTCTTAGGCCCCCTTTCTCGGCATCATCCTCCAGCTGCTCACAGAACCCCGACGGCCACCTCCTCTTCTTGTAGGTAGAACCCGACTCACTCTTCTTAAGGATCAAACTTGACTCCCACATCGGTTCTTCTCTCTCATTCTTGTCACCTCGGGTGGGCCAATATGGGAAGTCCCCGGTTGGCGGTATGGCCTTTGTGCTATTATTCTTATCTTTACACCCATCTTAATATTCTTGTTGGCCGCCGCTGGGGGGAAACTACCAGAGGTTTCTGGTACCGCTGGGGGGCCCATACCGATGGGAAATCTAGGGCGCTAGGTAAACACCTTTTGATGTTTTGCCGACAAAGATTCGTTATCATTAATTGTTTAATATTAAAATTATTTAATTATGAACTCCCCCAGTATCCTCAATACATTACAGTATACAGTCACGTTTGCAACATAAATGTGATTGATATACATTGATCCAACGAATCGGAATATTTTCACTTGAAAACAACTTTGATTATTTATTTTTCAACGTCACTTTATGCTACTATGGCTAATCGGACGATGCTACAGTGGGAGTCCTAAATTTTGCCTATCCAGGCTTTATTAGGATAGGGATCTTTAACGAGTACCTGACATCGCACAGGCTCGGGACCACCTTTTAACGTCCCCTCCGAAGGACGGCGTAACTAAGGATTTTTTACTCCCATTAAAAAATCCTAGGACCACCTGCGGGTTTGAACCCGTGACCTTTAGCATGGGAGGCTGTTACGCTAGCCACCCAGCTATAAGTGATCCCGAAAACAACTTTGATAAATTATGGTTTCTATTATAGTTTCCATTTATAATTATTCTATGCGTTCTTATTTATAAAATATACATTCACATTATAGTTTCCAGTTATAATAAAATACATATTAGTTGGCGACGAGGATGAGATAAAATATACATTCACTCCATAGTTTCCTATTATAATCCAGCGCGTTAACGAAAAATCATATGAAATTTCATATTTAAGACATCTATACGCCTGAGATGTTACAGCAACGTTTTTACCAAAATCAGCTAACCAAAAGGGTCACTTTATACCATGCATTTTGCACCTATTTACGATTTTCTCGAATACGTCTCGCTATATCGATGTAGAATTGGACAGCTTTAATATCATGTAGGTTTCATTCTGATTGAAATAGTCTGACAGGGCTTAAATGCCGATATGTCCAACATTTCTTCCCCTAAGTACCTTTTATTTAGTAGTTTTTATGAAATCCACCATATCATTTGATTATTAAATCTAAAAAACAGGTAAATATATAAGTTGATCAAATTCGATAACCAACTTATATAAACAAAGGAGATAACTGCAAAAATATTTTTCTAATCCAATTTTATGTTTTTGGACTTAAGAACAGTAATATACATGTATAATATACCGTTGGAATGTGAAAGATTTTAGAAAAAATATTATCTTATACATACTAAAATGTAAAAGTTAACGGAGAGTGGTGAAAATGCGATAAAACAAACTGATTGCAGTAGATAATAATAGATTATTTAATAAAACACATGTTTCTTTTAAAATTAAATGTAAATAATTCTTTAACAATTTATTTTCGTTTCTAAATTTGTTTAAAAATTCCTTAATTGATATAAATAATGGAGGTAAGTGAAAGTCGTGTGTTGCGCGCTTCATATTTTGTCAATGTGTCTCGATATTAGAAACAAGATATTTATACTTATATTAGATTAATTGTAGTAATAGGTTAAGTTGTTATTCAATCACTTTCCTCATCAACCCTAATTCTAACTTTAGCCTAATAAGTTGCCATTTTATTCTGTTAAATATACAATAGCGATCTGGTAGAAGTAGACATAGCCAAAATTACTCAATATATTTTAGGTGTAATGTAATCGTGGTATATAGTCACGTTTGTAACATAAATGTGATTGATATACATTGATCCAACGAGTGGGAATATTTTTACTGAAAAACAACTTTGATAAATGTAATTGTTAAAAATATAATATTTATATTTCTTGAAAATTTATACGTCTTATAATGATGGAGTAGTTGTTGACCATTTTGACTATATGGTAAAGAAGTTTGTTGAGGGTGCAGCCACCAAGAAAATACAACAGTAAGAAAAACATAAAATAAGTGTGTTTTATTGGTAGTTTCTTTGTTACCACATCCCCAAACAACTGCTCAATCATATCCGTTTTATAGTCACTACTCATAAACGCATTTATGCAAATTTGAATAAAGACAAAATAAAATATTCGCGAGCAAAGCCGCGGTCTACAGCTAGTTATTATCTGGGGACAGCTAAACGTTCTAACATCAAACGCATTCAATCCTTTCAATCCAAAGTCCTCCGTACAATAGTAAATGCTCCTTATTATGTCTCCAATTATACCTTGCACCACGACCTTAATGTTCCATTTATTTCAGACCTAATTCCATCCAAATTTTCCAAATTCCACCAGAACCTCATTCATCATCCTAATCCTTTAGCTCAATCCCTATCCAGCTCCACTCATCCATACAACCCACCTAGAAGGTTGAAATGGCAGTGGCCCCGCGACCTTTTGTAAATATATTGGAGTTCTAGCACTGGCTAGATTCTCCACTCAATGTGATGTATGTATGATTGTGTGTATGTGTATATAGGTATAAGTGAATTATTGACTTTTGTATTGATTCATTATTGTGTATATATTTTATTGTAATTTTATGTTGTGTAAATATTGTATGAATGTAGTATGTATGATATCATTCAGCACTACTATTAATGTCCAAATTGGGACAGATTGTAAAATTTTCTCAATAAAAATTGTTGAGTCGGGGAAAACAAAAAAAAAAAAAAAAAAAAAAAAAAAAAGTTATTATCTACGACCATCAGCTTGTTTTATCGGCTTTTTATCACTCTCCGTTAATTTTTTTCAATATTATGTATAAGATAATATTTTTTCTAAATTCTTTAGCATTCCAACGGTATATTATTCATTTATATTACTGTTCTTAGGTTCAAAAACAAGAATTTCATTAATAAAATATTTTTGCAGTTATCTTCTTTAGTTGGGTATCAAATTCGGTCAACTTATATATTTATCTGTTTTTTAGCAATACTAATAAGATGATGTTCCAAATTTTTTTAAATCTACAAAATTAAAGGTACTTTAGAGGAAGAAATTTTGAAATATCGGCATAATATAAGCATAATAAGCCCTGTCATAATATTACAATCAGAATGAAACCTACATGATATTAAAGCCCACAAAATTTTACATCGATATAGGGAATTTAATAAAAATCGTTAGTACCGTTTTTGAGAAAATCGTAACAAGGTGCAAAATGCCTGGTATAAAGTAGATCTTCCGGTCAGCCGATTTTGATGAAAAAGATTCTGTAACATCTGGGACGTATAGTTGTCTTAAATATGAACTTTCTGTTTCCTAGGACTTTCGTTTTCGCCCGGGAGTTACCTAACACACACACACACCTTTTTGCGGGACTTGGTTATTTAGACTCAGGGGACCGGAAAAACGTGTATTTCCGTTGAAAACTGGAATTCGAAAATTTTCACGATCGCAATACTTTCCCTTACTATTTTTTTAATATATAGGTAAGTGAAAGTAATAATATACCAATATCAAATTGTTACGTATAGTTATCAGTAATAATTGTATGCCTTATTTGTCATTTTACAAATTTGTATATAAGATAATAAGTAGCAAGTAATGGCATCTTGTCTATCTCCCCCACAACCTCGCGCTGGTATCGACCAAATATCCCAAATATCGATTTTCATCCTAGCAAGGTGAGATCTGAAATGGAAGTTTCTGCCTCGAAGGGGTGTTCAAGCAAGATTGCTTCTCGCAGATGTATTGCATATTGTCGAACATGTTTTGCGACTGCTGTACCTACCAATACATCTCTAAGCACACTTACATGATATTCTGTTGTGCACTTAAGGTGAGGCAGACGATGATGCTATGATGACGATGTGAACGAGGTAGATAGGCATATGAATGAAATGCCACCGCTAACCGCCATACTTTATCCCATACGAAAATCAACGTTCTCTAAATAACCCGACCGTCCCAGGAAATATCCCTCTAGTCCCTTCAATAACACCCAAAGGAGAAGAAAATGCGTTTCACCTGATGATATATACTAAATCACTTCTACAATGTACATTTTTAATTATGTATGTTGAATTTTACTGCAGTTTGATTGTAGGTACCTACCAAACATAAATATAATATTGTGCAAAAAACTATTTCTGTTTATCCAACCTACACATTCTCCTATTTTTTAAAAGTTTGTTGTGCATAATATAAAGAATATTATAAATCATAAGAAAGAAGAAAATATGTTGATTGAAACGTATCACAGAAGTACTTTCAGACCTAATACTTGAATATTCAATTGAATTCTTAGAATTCCTATTAAAAGTAGTATAATTAACCCATATAGATTCAAGCTTCCATTTCTCCATTTCATGATAGATTATGTTCGAAATATCATTATTCCCAGTAACACTAAAGCATCAGTTACTGCATGTGTCAAGTCAGACGTGTCTAGCAAATATTTCTCAGAAGCCCTTGAATGCTTGTAGAGGAAATTCAATTAAAAAAATATTTTTTTAAAGAATCGTACCAACCAATTTAAAATTTAGAAAGATTTTTAGACTTGAAATTTAGATGCTCTACAACATTCATTCTATGACTTTTTTCGATTTGGATAGTTATTTCAAAGTCGCAGTTGTCTTTTAGATACGAAATTGGATTGTTCAACATAAACAGCTGATGAGCTCGATGATAACAGTCATACGATACTTCGTCTCTCAGATTTTTGCTCTTTTCAGTAGGAATTCGCTTGAGTTCAGTCTGGAAAACATCACTAGACTTCAACAAAACCACAGCAGTGAATATTGGAGAAATAAACCCATATAAAACCCATTTCAGATCCTCCAAAATGAAAAAGAAACCATGGAATCTTCTCCTATACCCAGGGAACCACAACCTCCACCAATTTTTGTAAAAATATTAAAAATTTTCAACTACTTTGTGCGCATTTAAACAAATTAACCGATCCTAATAGTTATTCTTGTATAAGTAGAACCAGTGATACTAAAATATCCCCGACTACCGCCGAAAGCTACAGAAAAATAGTAAAATATCTGAGTGAGACCAAAGCTGATTTTCATACCTATCAGTTGCGCCAGGAGAGAGCTTTAAGGGTTGTAATTAGAAACCTACACCCTTCGACACCAGTTACAGCTATCAACGAAGAACTGACGGAGATAGGCTATAAAGTGCGGGAAGTCATCAATGTCCTAAAAGATAAAATTCCACTGCCTCTATTCTTCGTGGACTTGGAACCATCAGCAGGAGTTGAAAAAGTTTACGACCTCTATAGATTGTACTATACTAGTGTAAGAGTTGAGAAACCTTACACTAAGAAAGAAATAGGTCAGTGCCATAATTGTCAGGCATATGGTCATACGAGAACTTACTGCCACCACACACCACGCTGTGTGAAATGCGGTGAGCAACATAAATCAGAAGAATGCACAAGATCAAGATCAACACCCGCTGTATGTGCTCTGTGCCTCGAGGACCACCCGGCTAACTACAAGGGATGTCAAATCTACAAGAACCTCAAAAGCAGATACCAAAAACCTCAGAATCTGGATGAAACAGCTGAACCGATCAGAAGCAGAAGACAACCTTCAAAAACAATTGATTCCAATGTAACATTTGCCCATCTACTTGGAGGTGGGAACCAGAACAAAGAGGCCCTGCCGGAACAACGCATACTTCCAAATCCTGAACCCCTTCCACAACCACATATTCCTCAAAATTTAACCAACCATCAAAAACCTCATCCGAATCAAATTCTCATATTCCTCCTCCATCAAATGTCACAGACCTTACAAGTTTGATGACATCCTTCATCACTGAAATCAAATCCCTTGTTATGCCGATAATATCACTACTTACTAATCTCGTATCAAATTTAATCCCATCCTTAAAAAATCCTTAAATGACTACACCTAACTCCTTATCCATTCTCCTTTGGAGTGCGAATGGTGTTAGAAATCACACTGACGAACTTACAGCTTTATTGCACGACAAAAACGTTGACGTAGCACTTATTACTGAAACTAGACTAACCACTAAACAGTTCTTTAAAATACCTCAATACGTAACATACCGTAAAAGCTTACCAGACGGAAAAGCCCATGCCGGTACTGCTGTCATTGTACACCAGTCCCTCTGCCACCACATACTCCCAGTCCCCTCCTATGATTTCCTACAATGCACCGCCATAGTAATTAAGATTTTCCGATCACCCTCGCATCAGCGTACTGCCCTCCTAAACATTCCATCTCCAACATTCTATTCGAATCCTTCCTCAATTCCTTAGGGAAACCACTTCGTTCTGGGTGCAGACATGAATGCTAAGAACCAAAAATGGGGTTCCAGATCCACGAATTGTCGTGGGCGGAATTTACAGTCTGCACTCAACTCTAGACGTTTCAACCTCCTGCCTCCTGACTCCCCTACCTACTTGCCAACTGATCCTAACCGTAATCCTGACATCCTTGACTTCTTTATCCACAGCGGATTAGGCTCCCTAAACATGTCGGTGACTCGCCTTGATGAACTGTCCTCTGACCATATTCCATTGCTCCTTAAAGTATCCCTAATTCCTATTCTAAACCCACCCCACCGTCATTTATCAGAGGACCAGTAAACTGGGACCTTTTTCGCCAAATCCTGACCAGTGATATTGACCTCAGAGTGAAACTCAAAACTCCAGATGACCTTGACGATGCCGTAAACTCCTTCACCATCGCTATTCAACAAGCTGTTTGGACTGCCTCCTCTCCCAAGCACTCCCAGATAAGTCATAACCAAAATCATTTACCACAACACCTCATAGACCTCATCCACACCAAACGACGATCCAGATCCTTATGGCAACGCACCCGTCACCCCACAGATCGCCGCTCCTGTAACTTTTATTGTAGACAATTAAAGAGGGAGCTGGCGACCTTCCGTTCCCAATCCTTTAGTTCCTTCCTTTCTTCTCTTTCGGCTTGTGACAATTCCCTGAACAGTTCCTTCAGTCTCCAATCCCGCTTTCATTACCTCTGTTTGAGCATTATATTATATTATAATTTTTTTACCTGTATATATTTGTTTATAATTAAAAATCAAATTAAATTAAAAATAGTTTTTAATGAGGAAAATATTTTTTTTGTTAGTTTATATATTATATTTACATCTTTTAGTGTTTATATTCAAGTGCAGTTAGGGATTAGACAGAGAACAGTGTCCCCCTTGCCCTCAAGCCAGTACCGTTGGAACCAGCTAGCTGAGAGTACGTATTTATCGATTGGCGCCTTCAACCAATTTATCGATCAGGTCTTCGTTTCGTTGTCTTCTCGAAGATCACCGTCCTTCCATGGAGAGTCGCCTACCCGTCGTACGGAAGCTGAGCTATAATCTGGAGAATTTATGGACAGATAATTATCATTGATTTTTTTTCTCATTATATTTATTCATTTTCTGTACCATTCTTAACAGCACTAACCCACTAACCTAATACTTTTAAATTATTTTTTCTACAGTTTGTTTTAATCGAAGAACTTTTTTTTATTTGTTTATAAATCAAATGGTTTTCATATTATATATATTGTAAATTTTCCTCATATTTTTTTTTATTAAACTTTTATTTATTTTCATTACTTTCAATTTTATCTTTTTATTTAATATTACCCCTTTTTTATTTGAATGATTAAGTACTCAAGACCAGCTCATTTCGAAACGGGATCGAGTCTACATTTTCTTATTGAGTTTTAATGTCACTCATCCCAACAACCTCCTAAAGCAGTTAATCCCTCTAAGGTCAAATATCTTCTCCGAAAACTTGCACTCCGTAAATCTCCTGGATACGATCTCCTCACTCCTCAGATTCTCAGACAGCTTCCATCTAAGGCCGTTATATTTCTTACATATATTTACAACTCCATTCTACGCAATACTCATTTTCCTCTCTTATGGAAACATTCCACAATAATTCTCTTCCTAAAACCAGGTAAACCTCCTAACAATACGACGTCATATAGACCTATTAGCCTACTCCCAATCCTTTCAAAAATCTTTGAAAAAATCCTCCTCAAACGAATATTACCTTTATTAGAATCCCACACTATTCCTTCCCGTCAGTTTGGATTCCGTTCCCAACATTCAACCGTTCAGCAAGGGCTCCGAGTCGTTGACCATATTTCCTCTGCCCTTGAGAACAAGGAGTACTGCTCGGGTGCATTTCTGGACATAACGCAAGCATTTGACCGGGTGTGGCACCCGGGATTACTCTTTAAGCTCAAAAACCATTTACCCCAATCCTTATATTGGGTTGATGCAAAATTAATGCAGGTTTCCTCTATTGCAATATCTTAATTCCAATTGTGTAAACAAAGCTAATCCTAACATTGATCATTATTATACCAAAACAAACCTTATCTAATACCCTCTCTTTCACCATGAATTTGTTCAGTAAAATCGTTTTGTTCAGTGTGTTCAAATCGAAAATGTCAAAGTGCGATTTTCGTCAAATTTATTTTTACGAATTTAAATTAGGGCGCAGCGCTGCGCAAACGGCTCGTAATATTAATGAAGTGTGGGGTCAGGGGGCTATTAATGAGTGCACGGTGCAGCGTTGGTTCCAGAAGTTTCGCAGAGGAGATTTCGACCTCGAAGACAAGGAAGGTCGGGGCCGTCATCTTGCTCTGGACAACGACCAGCTGAGGTCAAAAGTGGAAGAAGACCCAACCAAAACCACACGAGAAATGGCGGTGGAACTCGGAACTCAAAAATTGCAACGTCTTTGCCCAGCATTGATGAATCGGAAGGGACCGATCCTGCTCCACGATAACGCCAGACCACACGTTGCACAACCAACGCTTCGACGACTGCACGAGTTGGGCTACGAAGTTCTCCAACATCCGCCTTATTCACCTGACCTCTCTCCTACAGACTTCCACTTTTTGAGGGAGAAAAATTTTCAAAACCAGGACGACATTGAAAATTCTTTTCGTGATTTCATTGAGTCCAGGGATTCGGATTTTTTTTCTGGTGGAATAAGAAAGCTTGTTGAACGTTGGCAAAAGTGCATTGATTCAGATGGAAATTATTTTGATTAAATATATATGGTTAAAGTAAAGATATGGCGTATTTACAATACCTACTAAAAACCTGCATTAATTTTGCATCAACCCAATACCTAGTCCTCCGATCCTATCTATCAAACCGCTCCTTCCGAGTTCGTTGTGGTGCAGAATATTCCAATTATTATCCAGTCGAATCCGGTGTTCCTCAGGGCAGTGTCCTTGGTCCTTTCCTCTACAATATATACACGGCTGATATTCCTGTTTGCCCTAATACCTTCCTAGCAACGTACGCTGATGACACAGCTATCCTATCCTCTCACTTAGATCCCGAAATTGCATCTGTAGGCCTCCAAACGCACCTTTCTCAAATTGAAGACTGGTGTAACAACTGGAGCATCAAAGTCAATCAATCCAAATGCAAACATGTCACCTTTACCCTTCGAAGACAATACTGCCCTCCAGTTCTCTTTAACTCCGTTCCGCTTCCTTTCTCCGACACAGTCCGGTATCTTGGCTTCCTTCTGGACTAAAGACTATCTTGGAACCCGCATACTAGACTTAAACGACAAGAACTTAATCGACGATTTTGACAATTATACAGACTACTGAACAGAAATTCTAAATTATCTATCGAGAACAAACTGCTAATATACAAGACAGTACTGAAACCTATCTGGACCTACGGACTTGAACTGTGGGGGACAGCCAAATTTTCTAACATCAAACGCATTCAATCCTTTCAATCAAAAGTCCTCCGAACAATAGTTAATGCTCCTTATTATGTATCCAACCATACCTTACACCGCGACCTAAATATTCCATTTATTTTAGACCTTATACCATTAAAATTCTCTAAATTCCATCAGAACCTTTTCCATCACCCTAATCCCCTAGCTCAATCCTTATCCAGCTCCACACATCCTTACCATCTTCCTAGAAGGTTGAAACGGCAGTGGCCTCGAGACCTCTTGTAAAATGTATATTGGAGTTCTAGCATTGGCTAGATTCTCCACTCACGTGCTGTATGAGTGACTTTTGTATATATTTTATTGATTTTGTTTTGTATATATGTATATTGTATTATTATATAAATTTATTGTTTTGTATATATCGTGTGAATGCAGTATGAATGTTGTACTTCATCACTATTAAAAATGTCCTAAATTGGACAGATTGTAATATTGCTCAATAAAGAATTGTTTCTAAAAAAAAAAAAAAAAAAAAGACTTGAAATTTAGATGCTCTACAACATTCATTCTATGACTTTTTTCGATTTGGATAGTTATTTCAAAGTTACTGTTGTCTTTTAGATACCAAATTGGATTGTTCAACATAAATGGCAAACATTATGCCTATTTTTGACAAACGATTGCGGCAAGATCACTGTACCAAATTCAATGACTAAGGTGACTTTTGACAAGAAAATTTAACGTTCTTTCATTTTGGAAAGAAAGGATTTCCTGTAGGAGGCACCGTTTTCTGCAAAAAATCGAGGTGTCTCGGCCCTAAAAAATTAAGCCCACCACCTGACACAGATTACTTTTATTTAGAACCATTAAAACGATTTCCACCATTGTCTGAAATGATTCCCTCAAATATCCTCATTTTAATGGGCTAATAGTATAAAGTAGCACTTTTATACTATCGATAAAGTCAGCTGATTTTAGTGAAAAAGTTGCTGTAACATCCCGGACGTATAGTTGTCTTAAACGTGAAATTTTAGTCTCGTACGACTTTTCGTTTTCGTGCACGACATACAACACACATACACCTTTCTTCAAGACTTGCTTATTTGGACTTCGTAAAACCTTAAACGTGTATTTACGTTGAAAACTGGAATTTGAAAATTTTCACGTTCGCAATACTTTCCCTTACTATGTACTTCATAGATAGGTAAATGAAAGAAAAACGTTTATCTAGTTTCGTTGGATACATATGGTTTAGATTAAATAATATTACAATATTAAATTATGTATAAAAATCCAAAAATAGGTTTATGCCTTATTCGTCACTTAACATTGAACTTTACAACTTTTTATATAAGATTATATTTTTTGTTATATAACATACAAATTTTACACGCCACAGCTAAAGTTATGCTTTATACGTATAGAATAATGTTGAAATAATAAAAGGCATTTATGATGACATTGCTTTATTTAGACGAAAGACAAAATATAGATTAACCTGCCTTCTTTCCACACTCGGAGCATCCTTGGTTGCGCCTTCTTTTCCGACCACAGCCAAGGTTAAGCATGCTCGCTATTCTGCAAACGAATCCTCTTCTTCTTTCTGGCTTCTTCTTTTCTTCAACAGAACATTTACCGTACCTCTTCAATGCTTTCTCTTTTTCAGAGCTTAGTACTTTCTTATCCGTCGGCTGTTGACCTTTACATAAACTCATAACTTCTTTGAAAATCTGCTCATTTAAAGGCTCTGTAAGAGCTTTATCAGAAATGTCCGTATCCCCCATATTTCCAATCAGTACTCCAAAACTGCTTAGGGACCTCCGTTGATTGAAAAAACCACTATTCGTGTTAGCAGATTGAGTATGACTTTTGTTTTTCGTATTTGCTTCCTTTTTTCTCGGCTTTATAGATTTGTTTTTAATATTTTGAAGTTTTTTTTTAGGTTTCATATTTATCCTTCGAGGGATGGCAGGATAGTATCCTAGAGTGCTATATAGTTTTTTCTTGATTACGGGTTTATTTCCTTCATTCCCTATTCGGTTAGTACTAATGGAACGTTTCGAAGTATCTTTAGGTGAGGATATTTTGCATTTAGTCTTTTTTAAAGGCTTAGAATGGTTGATAGCCGATGATTCGGCCATTTTAGAAATTTTTGACACAGTTGAAAAACTAGCTTTTGAATTTCTTGTTAGTTGGGTGTTAGACGGTTTTTGAAAAGGCGTTCGAGCTTGATTTTTTAGATTCACAGTGCTATTTCTTTCTAACATTGTACTACTCTGTTCTTTTTTGTTTGATACCTTTTCCTTTCTTACTGGGTTTTCTGTCGATACGATATTGGGTTTACCAGCGGAACGTGAAAAATTGTGACAAGCCTGTCGATTGGAAAATGTCAATGCTAATTGAGATTTTGAAGGCAATCTGGTTTTACTAGCCTTACTAAATAACTCTTGAAATACGTGTTGATATGAAGCTGATGATTGGTATTCGGTTGCAGATGGTTTATTTATTGGTTTCTCTTTTTGCAACAGATTCTTTTGCTTTTCTTGTATATTGGGAAGCCTGAAGTTTAGAATGCTGCTTTTCTTGTATGCTTTTTGAAGATTTCGAGCTTTGTTATTTTTAGTTGTTTTTTCTTTCCTTTGTAAAATATCAATAGGTTTAAGGTTTATAGAGTCTTTAATCGTTCTTAACATGTTTTTAGTTGTCGATTTTGCGGATATTTTTTTCATTTTTTCAAGCTCGAATTGCATGTTTTTTTCTTTGGCCGCTTTAATTAACTTTTTTACTTTGTAATTGGTTGCCAAACCCTCACCAATGAAGTTATTTTTCTTCTGCTCTGGTTGCATTTTATGTTTTAAAGCCATGTATTGAATTAAGTTATCATTCATTCTAGGACCTAGGGTTCTAGCGTAAGACTGCTTTGGTGGCAATCCCCATAGCCTTTCTTGGCAAGTAGTTTTATTGACCAGTTTTTTTATACTAAATTCTCCTCTTGAAGGCTGTAGAATCACTGCCTCACTGGAAAATGAGTTTATCCAATCGAAATCTTTTTTTTTTAGTTTTACTAAAACATTAGCTGAGTCTTTTGCAGCAGTTTTAGACGCTGATTGTCTTCTGTTAGCTAAGAGAACTGTGTTGACCGTGGAACGGTTACGAGAAAGATTCGATGGATTGGAAACAATGGTTTTAGCAGATTCTGACTTGGAGCGGAGTGTGGTAAGACTTCTGCTAACAGTAAGTTCATTACATTTCAGGTTTAGATTTCTTAAAAAATCATTTCGTAAATAAGGGTTGCTGTGGCTTCTTGATATGGGTATATGATTGGAACATTTGGTCATGTTGGGTACAAAAAGATTAAGCTTTTTAGGCAATTGAAGCTTCTCTGAAGGAACCTCACTGTTGTTGCAGCTATTGTGACCAATATTTTCGGCAGATTTATGATTTTCTTTTTTATAAGCAATGTCATTTTTATCGAAGATGTTGCGTTGTGAAAAGTATTTTTTTAAATTGCTGCCAAAAGCATTGCAACTGTCTTTTAAGGCCTCATATTCGCTTTCTAACAAATCCCTTTTCAGTATGTTCACGGGATTATGATTCCAAAAAAAATTATTCAGCCAACCAGATTTTTTCTTTTCTTTTTCGTTGATTACTTTTATGCCAGCACCGAACCTTTGGTACTTATCGGAAAAGCATCCTGCGATAATGTTTCTTAATGGTGACACAAAATCTGAGGAACATGTAATGTTTTGTGATCCTGGTCCCAATAAAGAAATCTAAAAGTAAAAAAAAAAGAAATCTATTTGAGATTTTGTTTAATAACTATGAAAAAGGAAATTCGTCTAAGGCTAACTTTTAAAACTTTACATAAGCGTACAATGTCACTTACCTAAATATAAAAATCTGGTGCGGGCAACACACGTCTTTCACTTACCTCCATTTTTAAAAACAATGAAAGAATTTTTAAAAACAGTTAGAGATAAAAATACGTGAAACTATTAAGGCATTAATTAAATTAAATTTCTATAGAAACATGTGTTTCATTAAAAAATCTATTATATTATTATCTAAAATAATCAGTTTGTTTCATGTTCATTTCATCACTCTCTATTAACTTTCAAAAGCTTGAGGATGAGATAATATTTTTCTGAAATCTTTAGCTTTCCAACGGTATATCATACATGTATATTCCTGCTCTTATGTTCAAAAACGAAAAATTCCATTAAAAAAATATTTTTTCTGTTTTCTCCTTTATTTGGGTATCGAATTTATTCAATTTATATAATTACCTGTTTTTCATCAGCGTTAACAAGATAATATAGTTATTTTTATAGAATCAACAAAATTAAAGGTACTTTAGGGGAAGAAAATTTAAAATATCGGCATTTAAGCCCTGTCAGACCATTTTAATCAGAATAAAACCTGCATGATATTAAAGCCCATTAAATTTTACATCGATATAGCGAGTTTAATCAAAATCGTCGGAACCGTTTTTGAGAAAATCGAAAAAAAGTGCAAAATGCATGGTATAAAGTGCCTCTTCTGGTGAGCTCATTTTGATGAAAAAAGTTTTGTCTCGTCTCGGGCGTATAGTTGTCTTAAGTATGAAATTTCAGTTTCATAGGACTTATCGTTTCCGCCCGGGAGTTACCACACACACACAGACCTTTTTGCGGGAGTTGGTTATTTGGACTCACGGGACCCTAAAACGTGTATTTCCGTTGAAAACTGGAATTCGAAAATTTTCACGATCGCAATACTTCCCCTTACTATATATAATAAGTGAAAGTCAAAGTGTTTTTTGTCAAAATGTATTTAAGAGAAAAATATTGCGAACTTGAAAAAGTTGGTATCAGAGCTTTCAACATAAATAAACGTTTTATAATTACTGTGATAGTAATACCAAATTGATAATCATTATTAACGTTTCCTAATTACTGTATATTGTCTTCTTTACTAGATTATATTCGTTTTTTAAAATTTATTATTATAAGAATAATTAATTATAACATATCGCAAATGTATTATCGATTTTTAAAAATCTATGACATTTTTTATATATATTTTTACATGTAACCACAAGCCTCAGAATTCAAATATGAAAATCTATGACTTATAAATTATATATATTGGTCAATCCATTCGCAATCGTCCAGACCTTGCCGCTCGACATTTTTGATTTTCATGATTTTTTGACCAGTCTATTTCTTTCTAACCCTTTCTGTGAATATAAAACCATAAATAAAAATAAAATTCGGGTCAGTGCTTTTAGTATTGCAACCGTTTTAAGTCAGCAGTTTGAAAATTCATATAGAAAAAAGTACTATGTTCTCAAGATCGAAAATTTTATATCAAGTAGGACTATGACTAAGCTATATAAGAAAAAATAATTAAAACCGAGACTCTTTTCCTTTATATACTTTTAACTTGTTAAAAATCTCGTTTTTATTTATTTTCGAGAATTTTTTAAACAACTTTCTTCACTATTTAGGCAATAAATTATGAGGAAAAAAAATAAAAAGCATGTCCTTATCTTATTGCTAGTTTTTGTTTTGATTTGATATCTAAAACGTTACTGGAATTATGAACGATTTTCCTATCACATGTTTTTGTCCCGCGAAGCTGACTTAAAACGGTCGCAATACTAAAAGTACTGACCCGAATTTTTTTTAATTATGGTTTTATATTCACGAAAGGCTAGAGAATAACTGGTCAAAAAATCACGAAAATCAAAAATGTCGATTCGGCAAAATTAATGAAAATTGGACGATTTCAAATGGATTGACCATATATATCGTTTTATTTAGTCCTAATAGCAATTTTTTTTTTTTCGGAGGATTCAATTCCTATTATAGTGTCTGCAACTCTTTTCACGTTTAATCACGCACAAAAGAATTTTGAAGCCAGGCAAATATTTATAAAATATAAGACATCTGAAATATCAGTTAAAGGAGAAGGTTGGAAGCTTAACTCATCGAGTTAAATCAACATTAATGGAATAGACCTTTTTTAATAAAATCTACATATTTGATTGAGGATATTTCATAGAGCTTTGGAAATCGGTCATATATTGGGATTTATTATATTGTATTATAAATGCTTATAATAATACTGTTTTCATTTAAAAGTTTAAAATTCCAAACGATTATTTAACATTATTCAGAGGGGTTAGGTGTAGCATGGTGGTTAGCATAACAGCCTCCTATGCCCAAGGTCCCGGGTTCTAAACCCGCAGGTGGCCCTAGGATTTTATAATGGAAATAAAAAATCCTTAGTTATGCCGACCTTCGGAGGGGATTAGGTGGTCCCGAGCCTGTTCCATGACAGGAACTCGTAAAAGATCCCCATCCTAATCAAACCTGGATAGGCAAAATTTAGGACTCCTACTGTAGCATCGTCCGATTAGCCATAACAGCATAAAGGGACGTAAAATAAATAAACAAACATGATTTCAGATGCGACATCCTCATAATCTATACTTTTATAAAATAACCATTTTAAAAATACACAATAAATAAAAATTATGTAATTTTTAACACAGTAAATGTTATTGAAAGTTATAATAACGATTTGATTATGTTTTATTTTACACTTCTAGTTAAATGCCTTAGTGGCATTACGTACCTAAATTTTGAACGAAAAGAGTTTTTACTTTCGTATTTTGCCGCCTGGAACTGCTTTCGCTACACTGTTAAGCAGCAAGTCGTGCAATTTTAAAATCAAGAAAATATTTGGAAGACAATGAAAACACTTCCAGGTGTTCGATGGGTGATTTTTGGTGACGGCAAGCGCAATTAAGGCGAGCCAGACGCGTATTTCGCTACACTTTAGGACAACAAGACGTTCACATTCAGTTTCAGCACATCTCAAAGAATAAAATGAAATAGGTTTCTGGTGTATGTTCGATAGATAACTTTTGTGACGTCAGAAAGCATTTCGGGCGCGACCGCCGCGTATTTCATAACACTTTGAAAATCAAGATACGCGGTTCTGTGTTTAGTTGGTAACTAACTATTATTTCCAGGTGTATGTTGAACTGGACCTTAACTTGTCTCTGGTTCCCGGACTACTACCCCCAGAAACAGGTCAATATGCCCTTGATCTAAGCTGTTTCTGTACTCTTTAACATGAATAGCTCTTAAAATAGCTAAAATTTATGCCGAGTCAAGTAATATGCTGCCGTATTCCAGTTGTAGACACCAAGAATATTTCAACCATCGGCTTTCACTTAACCAGTCCGTCTTAGTCCCGGTCTGTCAACCTTTCTGCTAGTTATATATAACGGTTCAAACCACACATCGATTTACAACAAGACAGAGAGGGCCAGTCTGACCCTAATACATGAAATCTTATTTTCAGGCCTCGGATTTAAATTTTCTTGCAAGGAAATATAAAGCAGTCGTTTAAGGTTAAATTTAGATTAGGTTAGGTTAGGTTGCTTTATTTCCTAGGGCGATCAACAGCAAGGTCATTACGCCCGGTGAAATTTAGGATAGCGGAATGTTTTAACAATTTGTCGATCTGGAGAGCCAAGACCAGACTGAAAATATCAATTGGATATTACTGTCATTACAACGCAGATGCTCTTCAAATACGTCATACGCGTTAAAGGAAAGTTAAATAGATGATAGATTTATTAGCTACACCATTCCGCTGTCTTAGATTTAGCCTTAATCAATTGCTTTATGCATCCTTTAAAGACAATTTGACCCAGAGGCTTAAGAATAAAATGCCGCATATTAGGGCCACAATGGCTCTCTCTGTCTTGCTGTAAATCTATATAGGTATTGTACATTGAACTATTATATATAACTAACTGCATGAGAGGTAGACAGACTGAGACATAGAAGGACTATTGGGGTGGAAGCCGGTACCATATATTCTTTAAAATATTCTTCGTGTCAACTTCTGGAAGATGGCAGCATTTCTCAGATATGACTTGACTCGGTATAATTTGCTCTGATATTTATGTTGATGAACTACAGAACTAATTTCAAAGTTGGGCAACTAGACATGTTCCCGGAGACGGTGCTACTTTTCTGCCCCAAACAAATTATGTGGAACATGAGGAAAGTTTAAGTGCAGGCATTCCTATACAGAGGAGAAATCTTGTTGATGACCGCCTCTCAAGAAAAACTGGCCATAATAGAATGGCTGATAGAGCTTTGTCGTAAAGGAATGAGTATCAACTGTCATCATAGTATAGTTATGAGGATAGCAAGGGATGGGAGGATATAAGTATACTTATGTATACATGCATGTTATAACATGCAATGGTAAAGAGCTAGAGATCGTAGACTACTTCACCTACCTTGAAACATTTTTAACAGGTCCGGGAAAATATACCAAGAATTTCAAACAGAATAAAGAAAGCGAATAATATACATTAACAGATTAGCAGGAAAAAGGTAGAAAAAAATGTCAAACTCCACATCTACCAAGCTGTGCATCTCTCTACATTGCTATATGATAGCGAAAGCTAGTATTTAAGCAGGATTCCAGCAGCGGAAATGAAATCTTTGGTAAAATATTGGAAATTAAAAGTAGGAGAGAGAATAAGGGAAGATTATCTAGTACCCTCACTGAAATGAAAGAACGAACCAAGAGTATATCCAACGCTGGGGTCAGGAAAGAGAAAATCCAAGTTCAGTTCAAGGAACTGGCAAGAGACCCGAGGTGTGCGGTAGAAGTGACTGAAGGCTCTTCTAAGCTGAACGGTGCATAAGGAGGAAGAAAATGAAGAAGTTTCTTTCAAGTACATATAATGTATTCGTAAGTAGAAAAAATAATCTATGGACACCAGCGTCAGCGAGAATATAAAAAGTCTCTTCAAACATGCGCAAGAGTTATATCAGAGAGATGACATAAATAGTTTTGCTCCCCAACTACTTTGGCTCATCCAAGCCTCGAAAGCTGGAACCACCTTCCCTTGCTGAAAGAAAAGCTCTATATTCAATACATCCGGTAATCTTCTTTGAGGTCAAAGCATCCACGAAGCAAACTGGAACATTGTCTTACCCAGATGAATGAAACCCTATATTTGCTGATGAAGAATATCCTGACATTTTTGCTCCAGCTTCGAATGTTAAGACTTCACCTGCCAGAAGTATCGAACATGACGTAAAAATTAAACGAAAATTAATTTTTATTTATATCCAGTGTGCTCCAAGAATATGTTTATATGATAAGGATATCTTAAACTATTCTAACCTACCTTTGATTATTGAGGTTAATGCTTTTAGTGTTACCTTCCCTATTGCACCAAACCTTCACCTTAGGATAGTTATTTTTTAAGAATACACTTATAAAGCCTAAGTCTTGCTAGTAGTTAAGCCTAAAAAAATGTTTACATATTGGCCAAAAGATAAATTAATAAAACTCAAGAGTTATGTATAAGAAAAAAATACATTAGCAACACACAGAAAAACACCTTAAAAATGGATTAAATGCCGTAGATTTAACAATTATTCATCCAATTAATCACATATTATTCTTTATAAAGATTAACATAAACTCGAAACAGTATTTTTTTTTAAATGCTCCAAGGTCATTATGGTTTTTTAATAAAATGGATTAATAAAACCTATATTAGATAACACTTATCAATTCTTTCCTGCATGATTACTACCTACGGCCCTAAACCCATATAAATCAATTGTTCAATGGGAAATACTGCACTCACTTATCAATTTAACGTTTTGTGTAGGCAGTGTAAATAAAGATGATATAATGGATGTAAACAAAATCAACCTAGCCGAAAGTGTCAATCATATAAAATCACTTACTCTTGGTTTCCCAGACGTATAGTAGTGACTTTGGAAGTTGTGGCGTAAGTAATTTTTCATTGTTTCTTTTTTTAATATATATGTTTGTGTAGTAACCTAAAAATTTTGTTAGCAAACCAGACATTTAGACCAACATTTTTAACGAATGCCAGCTGAAGTTTATCGTACGTTTTAATAGAAATGCAAATATTCCTTTTTACATTAGATCAACTTGTTTCTTCCGAAAAGCAAACTGTGCAGAACGTCTAAAAATTGATAGCTTCTCACGTTTACTCATGATTATATTAGCACGATTTTGAAAATAAGGGGCATAATCAATGGCATGATATTCACACCTAATCACAGAGTCTTTGCCGATGGTTTTCATTTCAATGTTTGCTGGTAACGTTCTTCGTACTTAAATAGTAACGCTATGCACGTTCTTGGAATTATTAAAAGGTTATATCAGAGCCTTCAAGAGGCATCTATCATTAAAGTAATTTTGGATATAAGGATATTGATTTCTTTAGCATACAGTTAACACATGAGCTTCACATTCAGGAAATGTTTATCTAATAGCTGAACCGTTCTAAGATATGACATGTTAGCTCAGTCCGAGCCTACCTCCGACAAACAAGCACCTCCATTCAAAACAATAGTGCATCGTAAACCCTCTTCCTTACCCAGCGCATGTATACATCCTTCCAAAAATTATGTATTTTATATCTAATATTAGTAAAGTAATTCTTCTATCATATCGACTACAGTATCATAACTTCTATAACTCTTATTCTGATGTCTTTTTTGTGGATACCTGTTACCGGTTAGTAAAGTCCAGAAGAGATGAAAATTCAGAAGCGAGAGTACCTCAAAAGATTAAGCCGTCTTGTAGCAAAACCTCAAGTCAGTGGAGAACAGTTCCCAGTTCTTCAGTAGCGATTAATTAGTATATTGAATTCTGTGTTATTGTGGAATCCATTCATCGAAAACGGAAGGCTTCCGAGTGAAATTAATTTGACTAAAATATATACTCAAAATAAAATCATTAGTATAGCGTGGATTAAGGGGCACTCAGGAGTAGAAGGCAGCGAACGAGCGGACACCCTCGCGTAGATAGCGGCTAAGAGTGAACTTCCGATATCGTGTAGTAAGAAGGTTCCCATATTCTACATCAAAAGGGGGATCAGGAAGGACACAGGGATAAGCAAAACAATACTTTAAACGCTTTAACATACTACAAGACAACAAATGCCCATACGATGGAGAGTTACGCAATTTTCGACACTTACTATTCGACTGTAAACAAATAGACAACATTCGAGCAAAACTGATTCAGAACGTAATATTAGAAGGCAGGACTTGGCCAGAAACAGAACAGAGACTGATGACAAAATTCAAAAAGTATTTTACAAATTTGATAAGCAAAGTCGACTTCAATCAACTTACTACAGATTCTAGATAGGCAGTTCAGGCTTTCTAATATCTTGTGCTAAATTCAATTTATTTGTATTCATATATTTTACTTTCACTTACCTTTCTATGAAATATGTAGTAAGGGAAACTATTGCGAACATGGAAGTTATCGAATTCCAGTTGTCAACGGAAATACACAGTTCGTGTTGGACTCAGGAGGCGGTCCAAATAACCAAGTCCCGCAAAAAGGTCTGTGTGTGGTAAGTCTAGCGCAAAAAAACAAAAACAAAACCACGTACGAAACTGAAATTTCATATTTGAGACGAATATCCCGAGATATTACAGCAACTTTTTCTTCAAAATCGGCGGAACTAAAGATCAACTTTATACCATGCATTTTGCACCTTTTTAAGATTTTCTCAATAACAGCTCTAACGATTTTGATTAAACTAGATATATTGATGTAAAATTTAATGGAATTTCATAAAACAGGTTTCATTCTGATTGAAGTGGTCTTACAGGGCTTAAATGCCGGTAGTTTAAATTTTCTTCCTCTGAAGTATCTTTAATTTTGTAGATTCTATAAAAATAACCATATCATTGATTGAAAACAGGTAAATATACAATTTTAACAAAATTGATTATTAACTATGGGGGACTGCCAATGGGCAGTCTCTCATGTATTTTATCTCACAGCTTATTTACTTATGTATTAACCAATACAGTTGTAGAAATAAATAAATAAATATTTAACAAAAAAGCAAACTATAGGATAAAAGAGGAAAAATATTTTTTAAGCAATTTTGGATATAGATTTATAATATACCGTTGGAAAAATATTTTATACAAAAAGTTGTAAAATGTAATATAAAGTGAAGAATAAGGCATACACTAATTGCTGATTATTTTAAGTAACAATTTCATGTAACAATCTATATCATCTAATCTAAATCATATGTTTCCAACGAAATAAAATACATTTTTTATTTAAATTAACTTAAACTTTTTTCAAATTAAAGTTTATGTGATAGATCTTAAATTGATTTTAACAGCCGAGGTAAGTAAAAATCGTGTGATTTTTGAACAAATTATCTAAGATAGTCCTCGCCTCTTTCATTTGTTAAATATTTTTAAATAATCGCATATTTATACGATCAGCACCTAATTGAGTATGACAAAGTGTGAACCAGAATATTTATTCATACCAGAGCAGTAAGTTTAAAGGGAAATTAAAAAAAAACAAAAAAAAACACCGTATCATGATTGGCGCACCTTCTGTGGGATGCGCTAATGACGGTGCGTCAATGACTAATCAAAGGTTTTCCAAAACGTTTTCTCTCCAAAACAATCTACTCAGTAAGCTGAACACCATCACGGAAAAAAAAAGATTAATCAATTAAAAATTTCCTTTTCTATATCCATATTGGTGTAAAAATTATTGAATCGGACGCCATACAAAAATAAATGGTGCATTCTAATATGGAGTTGCAAGGATTAACCCGGAATGATCTTGATACTTTGTTGGTAAATAGTTTGTTTTATTCGATATCTGAATTTTACTCCGATTGAAATGTAAAATTTGAAATTTCGAAAGGTATGCGATTGTTGAAAACAACAACCATATATAATAAACTCATATCAAAGTAAATTAGTTGTTTTAACCAACATCATATCTGGAAGACCCTAGAGGGAAAATCCTGTTCCTATAACAGAATCAAGGAAGAAGCTTCATTAGTTCTAGGATCTGATGGTTCGGCTTGTACGTTTGGAATCGATTCAGTTAATTATGGAGTCAGGGAGTATTAAAATTGAAACAGCTCATTTCTCATGTTAAACATCTTATTTTTCCTCTATGAAAAAAAATATTTAAAGTAAGACTAAGCACTGTACGAGAGTGTTATTAATTATAAATCTGATGATTAGAATATCCTAAGAAATATTGGATCCATGATGTGCAAATTAACTTGCTATCAAATAAAAATAACTCATTCATAATAAAGAGTTTCAATTTGAATACCTTTTGATATTGAAATCATCTCTCCTCTACTTTATGCAATAAGCTCGTTTGCTTGGTCTTTACCACAAGTTACAATATAATCCCAAGACTATGATTTTTACCATAGAGAAAGAAAAAAAAAATAGTGAAGCCTAATTATATAAGTAACTAATGAACTTATTGATTACTGAAATACGAAGATTTTTATTTTTTCTTTGCCCCACCCCCTTCTCTTAATGCACGACATTCCTCCCTGATACGGCAAGCTTCTTCAATGTACACATCTACAAATGGTTCCACCTTAGGTGGAGACATAGTGAATTTATGACCCATAAACATTGGGGTCCTCGGTTGCAGGTACCGGTTCTGTACGTCACCTAAGGCGGTTTGCACTTCACGTTGCTTCTTAGAGCATTTTTCAACACATTTTGCGGTATCTTTCTTTTCCTTTCCCTTGGATTTAGAAAGTGATGAGCTAACATGTAAGCGCCTCTTCGCTTCACAGCAAGGAGAGCAATCGCCAGAACATTCCTGAAAATGACATGATTTATACTATAGAATATAAACGTAAATTATATTGTATTATATCTTAGAATCCATCATCTCATTAAACTGACCACATTGCAACATTACCAGTACTGTTAATAATAATAATCATAACTTTTGTTTAAAGGTGAACAAATTTAGAGTTACAAACATATTTTTAACTAGCTGTTGCCCGCGACTTTGTCTTTTTCAATTTCTGTTATTATGATCGCGATTAAGAAGTTTTCAAAGGAATATATTTCAAAGTACTTCTGCGTAAACGATATTATTAATTTTATTTTCTTGTGGCAGAAGAACAAACTGATTTTTCCGCAACCCGATCTTGACAACCCGACATATAGTTGGCAGTGTGAAAAGCAGTCTTGACGTAAATCAATTCCTACGTGTATTTTTCAATAAGAACAACTAGTTTCTGAGATTAGTGCGTTCAAAAAAACTCTTTAACTCTATAATATTAGTACAGATTGATTGTTACATGCTTAATAGTATAACTAGCAGTTCCTAGAATATAGGAGAGACCAACCTGCTGTTGGAAAATTGCTCTAACATGGTATAGGCCATGCAAGAGCAAAAACAAATAAACTTTTTTTTTTTTTTATAAAATTAATAATTATAGCGATCAATGTGTAAGACTAAGATTTATTAATGCTAAAAGTTCTAACTATATTTACAGTTATAAATCTTAGAGAATGCTGTATTGGTTATGTAGGTTAAATTTAAAAAATGATTAAGGATTATTATTATTCAATTTACGTTTTCAAGTATTAATTTTTCTATTGCTTTTATTTATTTTTCTTACAAAATGTTATTTGTTGCCTCTCCGCTTTAAGAAAGATTTTTTCAAGGAATTTCTTGCCAAACTCTCATCGTTATTTTAACCCATTGATCGAAGAAAAATAAGTGCTATGTTATAGCCTTAGAACACAGCTTGTATTTTTATGGTCTTTAGTTCGAACACCCTGCTCCTCTTAATTCCCTATCCTTCACCAACAAAGCTGAATGACTGTTTCACCTCTAAGGAATTATAATGAGAGAACTTGGCCACCACAATTTCCACAAATAATCATGTGAATTTCTCTTGTGAGCCTGAAGTTAGATTTTTGTATTAATAAGACAATAAATATATTTCTGACAGAGCTACAAACTAAAATTTTTATGCACCACGATCGGATTCAAACTGGCGCTGTGTGACTTTGAGATCGCCGGGCATCCGTAGTAGCAGTATAGTGTGCAATGGGTGGATTACCAACCGGTAGCCGTTGTTACTTGAGCTTAAGTCGTAATCGTCATATTTTTACAATAATAGGATTTCAGTCAAAGTCTACTACCAAAATGTGGTTTAAAGTAACTATAGTATATTACCTTTGGGTTACATTTAAACAAATTCGTAGCTTTGTTCAGCGATATCTTCTGTCGCAATAATCCAGCCATAGGTAAACTATTTTAAAAAATGTTAATTTATTGGATCCAGATTTATATTATAGAATTTTTATGGTTAACTACGATACTATTTTTATTACTTGCCACTTACATCCTGCCTTGTCAAACAATAAACATTGTTAATAACACATGTTATTAATACTAATTTTAGGAAAAGGTAATATAAAAATGAAATTCAGTCGTTTGATCGATATAAATGTATTAATTCTTCATGATTTCTATACATAACAAATTTCTCGATATCTTAGGAGTTTATTTTAGTTTTCATAGATAAAGCCTATATTAACATGCAACAGGATTATTTTATTGATAGGTGGAGAATACAATGCTATATGTATCGGAGACGGCCCATTAGCATAACCATAGAAAAAAAATCTGGTGCGGGCAACACACGATTTTCACTTACCTCCATTTTTAAAATCAATGAAAGAATTTTCAAATACAGTTAGAGATAAAAATACGTGAAATTATTAAGGAATTAATCAAATTGAATTTATATAGAAACATGTGTTTGATTCAAAAATCTATTATATTATTATCTTAAATAATCAGTAAGTTTTATCTTCTTTTCATCACTCTCCAATAACTTTTAAAAGCTTGTGTATGAGATGATATTTTTTCTAAAATCTTGTGCTTTCCAACGGTATATCATACATGTATATTACTGCTCTTATGTTCAAAAACGAAAAATTGCATTAAATAAATATTTTTTCTGTTTTCTCCTTTAGTTGGGTATCGAATTTATTCAATTTATATATTAACAGTTTTTCATCAGCGTTAACAAGATAAACTAGTAATTATTATTGAATCTACAAAATTAAAGGTACTTTAGGGAAAGAAAATTTAAAATATCGGCATTTAAGCCCTGTCAGACCATTTTTATCTAAATAAAACCTACATGATATTAAAGCCCATTAAATTTTACATCGATATAGCGAGTTTAATCAAAATCGTCGGAACCTTTTTTGAGAAAATCGAAAAAAGGTGCAAAATGCATGGTATAAAGTGCCTCTTCTGGTAAGCTCATTTTGATGAAAAAAGTTTTGTCACGTCTCGGGCGTATAGTTGTCTTAAATATGGAATTTCAGTTTCATAGGACTTGCCGTTTCCGCCCGGGAGTTACCACACACACACACACACACAGACGCACACACAGGCCTTTTTGCGGGACTTGGTTATTTGGACTCAGGGGACCCTAAAACGTGTATTTCCGTTGAAAACTGGAATTCGATAATTTTCACGATCGCAATACTTTCCCTTACTATATATAGTAAGTGAAAGTAATAATTCAATAGAAATAATTATTTCACAATAAAATAACAGGCCGGCAAAGATGGAGGGACCGGTTTATGTTTTTGAGGAAAACTTAAAATTTATAAAATTCCTGAACGGAAAAATTGTTCCATTTCATATAACGTTGCTTTTTTATTGGAGATGGACTTAATTCATAAGTATGGTAAAACATAAATATCAATAGTGCAACTTACATAGATTTATGGAAACGACGTACAATAAGATACGAATTTAAGCCAACCTCAAATACAGACTATTTTTAAAATTGAAATAGTAAAATTTGTACATTATTAGTTCCAATACTTAGTAATACCCAAAAATTGCAGATTACTCTTATTCTGATCTCATTTCATCTAAATAACAAATGAAACTTTTAATGGCCTTAGACAATTTTGTTAATTCAATAACAACTAATTTTGAACAAACTGTAAGTTTATAAAATACAACAAATCACTTTACTTCTTCATTGCTACTCATTGAAGGCCACATTGCTATATAGGAATACTTAGATTTTGCATAAAGAGGCCACATAACTTTTAGCAACATCTACCATTCTTACATAATAAGTGTTTGTTATATTTTAGTAATATATTTCGAACTATTTATATTTTATCACAAAAAGCATAATTGTGATTTTACATTTTAATGGAGCTCATAACAATATTCCATTACTTCTATAGTTAACTTTGGATCATTATCTTCGATTTAGTTATCAACTTAATTGAATATGATGTCTATTGAAAGGCCAATAGGAAATTTTATCTTAGCTCTTTGCACTAATGCACAATTCTTAACCTGTAGGGACATTACCTTCATACATTTAAACATTGTCGCGTGTTTAAACAATATAGTGCAATGCCCGGTCAAAACGCTAATGTTCTTCACTTCAAAGGTAGCAATTATATGAGGCAAAGGCTTATTCTTTCTATCTTGACCGGTAAATCAATCTATATTTCGGACATTCGAACCAAGGAGAATGAGCCTGGACTTAAAGGTATAGTAATTTTTATCTCCTACAAATGAAGATTGTCATTAGTGGCAATATATATATATGTAAATATTTTTTTTAGAATATGAAGTCAATCTACTTCGCTTGCTGGATAAAATGATGAATGGTATGTGGCTGGAAGTAAGTGAAACAGGAACAAGTTTTTCATTTACTCCTGGTTCACTGCTAGGTGGACAGATAGACCATGAATGCTGTAAGCTGCGTGGTATTGGTTACTATTTAGAAGTTGTTTTTGCACTTGCACCTTTCTGTAAGAAACCTCTCACAATAAATCTTCGGGGTGTTACAAACAACCAGGTATTACTAATTACCCAATTTATAAACAAATAGTTTAGGTGGTTAATACTAATTTCTGTAAAGTATTTGGTTTATTTGAATTATTACATTATACATTAGTATTTTTTTTAAAGAAAAATTAACAGTTAAGATATCATTCCTTAATCCAGGTTCATTTGACAGAGATCCAGTTGTTGTTAATCGTTAGATTTGTATTTGAATTTCAGTTTATTTTTTGTATTCATACATTTTGGTTTTCTATAAACTTCCTCTTTAAGTTCAATGGGTTTCTCTTAATACACTGCCGGACAAAATTAAAGGATCACTTAAAAATATTTACATTATTATTACATAAGAGATAAAACTAGGAATTCCTTTGTCCCAGACTGGACTTTGTGTTGTATCTTATCAAGTTAATCCTCTTCTTTTCTTTCTTCCTATCAGTAAATGGTTAGTTGTTAGCATAGATTCATCTTATTGAAGATTTTCTAACATTTAAGAGACTTTAGTTTTTACTTGTGAGTTTAGTAAAAACTTTGTGATGGCCAACAGAAGAGCATTGACCAAAGAGGAATCAATTCGTGCTGTTGCTTTGAGTGAAGAAGGGTTTTCTCAAAGGCATATTGCGCAACGGCTCCAGCAGTCTCAATCCATAGTGTCCAGGGTGCTTAATAGGCACCGTCAAACTGGAGGGCATACAAGAAGAGTCGGACAAGGCCGTCCGAGGTCAACTTCCCACCGTGACGAGAGATTTTTGCAACTGCATCCTCTTCAGGATCGCCGATCAACTGGTAAAAGTCTGCGTAGTCTCCTCCAGAGGTTCAGGAATGTGCAAATTTCAGAGCGAACCGTGAGAAGACAACTCAACGATTATGGATTGACCTCCCATCCTTCAGCTACTGGACCTCTTCTCTCTAGGGAACACCGGGTTGAGCGCTTGAGGTTTGCTCGGGAGCACCTAAACTGGACTCAGGAAGATTGGAGCCTCGTATTATTCAGTGATGAGTCAAGATTCTGTCTCCGATCTCCAGATGGATGGGAAAAGGTATGGAGAGAAGGCGGGGAAAGAGGTATGCTCCATGCACTTTTTCTCTAAGGGTTGCGTTTGGTGATGGGTCAGTGATGGTGTGGGGGGGGCATAAATTTAAACTCCCGTACAGAGTTGGTTCTTGTGAACCGTGGCTCTATAACTGCTGACAGGTACATTAGGGAGGTACTTGAGCCACATGTAATACCTTTCGCCAGAAATATTGCAGGTAACTTTATGTTTATGGACGATAATGCCCGACCTCACATTGCTCGATCAGTGCAAAATTTCCTCAGACAAGAAGAAATTGACGTTATGGTTTGGCCACCCTAAAGTCCAGATATGAACCCAATAGAGCATGTATGGGACATGCTTAGAAGACGTTTCTGCGCCCGAGACCCACACAATTTGGCAGATTTAAGGGAAACGTCAGTGGAAGAGTGGAACAACATCCCAGAACAACATGTAAGAGCCCTGGTCGCTGGAATGGGCAGGAGAATGGAAGCAATTATCAGAGCTAGAGGTGGGAATACCAATTATTGTTCGTTTTCCTCGAATTCTTCCTTTTTATTCAGTTTTGTTTGTTTGTTTGTTTATTTATTTATTCAACGTCACTTTATGCTACTATGGCTAATCGGACGAATTCAGTTTTGTTATTTCATTTCATTTCAAAGATTTACTTTTTCATTTTGAGACTGTAGGACATTTTTATTTTTGTTTTCTTATTAAAAATTTCTAGAAAAGAATTTTTTATTACCCTTATAATAAAGTTTGACTTCCAAATAAAAAAGAATGTTTTCAAAAATACCCTATACAGTTCAGTAATTTCAAAATATTGAAGTGATCCTTTAATTTTGTCCGGCAGTGTATAATCCTAAGCATTTATATGCTATAAGTCATTATAATCGATAATGGGATCTTTAGATAAAGGGATTTCATATAAAAGATAAATTAGGATTGTCGTGAGGAAGTGTTTTTTTATCACTCTATAAGTGAAGATGTTCACTTCTTAAAAATTTTGATGTTGGATATTTCCTTAACTGTTTGGTTTTTAATTTTGTCAGAATGTTAAATTTAATTATGGAAGTAGCTAGTGTTTCGTTACAATATTACAATTACAAAAGTTTCTTTAATAAAATGTTTAGTATTGAAGAAATAAGTTTGAAGTCAGATCATTGAAACATTCCAAATAAGAAAATTTATTTATTGTGCTGACGTTACATTTCAGGCCATTCATGATTTTAAGATATAGTGCTCTCCAGTTGGGTATAATCCAAAAAGTCTAATTCCTAGTTTTTGTGTTGGTGTGCCCTCTGATAATTCATTGTTTGATTAGATCATCCGTCAGTCTTATTATGCATCTTATACTGTTTTTTTCTCCTTCTCTTTCCTTATTTTCCTCTCTTCTTGTATCTCACCTTATCTGTGATATTGTTGCTTGGAGAAACTTATTTGGAGATTATGTTCTTTATAGGAAAAACGATTGAGAAAGGTGCATAAAATTGGACGTTATAATTCCCTTCTACATCTATTTATTGTACATTTTTATGTTGGTGGATATAACTTTATTGATCAGCAGATGAATCCAGTCAGTGGTAAAGTAACAAAGAGTAAATGCACCATAGTAAACTGAATAGTGGTTCAAAAAATTGAGGCAAACAAATTTTGTAATGCCGTTGAATTTCCATGTCATCTGCACGAGTACACTTCAGATGTGATTACATATTTTCATCAAGCATCATCATGAATGGCTCTACAACTCTTGTTGAGTCAAGACCTTCTGCGATCTCAACCGCCATTCATCTCTTAGAATTGCTACTGCTTTCCAGTTATGGATACCAAGAATGTCTCGGGCATTGGCTTCCACTCCATCAATCCACTTAAGCTTCGGTCTGCCTACTCTTCTTATTGTAAAGATACATTATTCAATTAGCTTCCTTATTATATGCTCTTCTGGAATCCGAAGAATGTGTCCTGCCCATCTCTATCTCCCTATTCTTATATCTAACCTCTTCAACATTTTTATAAGATATTATATTATAAGCTCCCAAAGCTCATGGTTTGTTTCCATTTGTCGTTTTTGGTTAATATTTAGTACCGGGCGATAGATTCTTCTAATAACACGACACTCAAACTGGAGGAGGGTTGCTTCTTGGACTCTTGATAGATCCATATGTCAGATTTTCGTCTTTACTGTTAATTATAATTTGGGGTTTATGATAAAAAAAATGTATACTACCAATAATGGGATTAAAAAAATTGTCTTCTTAAATGCATCAGGTGGAACTCCTAAGAGGGTGATTTTTAAAATTTATATTAGCTGCGACATTACTACTTAAAAGAAGAACTGCTCATTCTGTTTTGACATTCCCTTTGAACATGCATTTTTTTATAAACTCCTGTGTTAAACACTTTCAAACCATTTGTCGTAGACAAAATATTACAGAAGTATACGCTACAATAAAAATAAAAATTGCTTTAGGGTTTTGATTGATTTTTGCAATATTGAAACATTACAATATTTAAGAACACAGTAATATTACTTTAGAATGATTTCTGAAAAATATTACTGTTATTTCTCTGTCAATTACAGTGGGTGTAATTACTATTTTTTATGAATGAATCATGAAATTTAAAAATACCCTGACTTTGATATATTTTCTTGAGATTAATTATTTTTCCCCAGTGCATTTATATTTTTACCTTGAAACCAGTTTCAAGGAATTAATTTAAATATTTTGTAATATGTAATATTTAAAAATAATTCTTTATTATGCTCTTCGATGATAAAAAATTAGGCATTGCTGATAGTTATAATAATTATTTAGTAAATTATAGTGGATATAATTAGTTGACCGTTGAGAATTAATAAAAGGAATTTGTCTGGGTGGCGGTCGGTGAAAGAAACAATTGAGTAGTTTCAATAGTTTATTTTTTGCCAACATTTCGACCCCCATTGTAGGTCATCATCAGGGCGTGTAATGGGGGTCGAAACTTTGGCAAAAAATAAACTGTTGAAACTTCTCAATTGTTTCATTCACCGACCGCCACCCGAACAAATTCCTTTTAGTATTTAGTAAATTATTTGTTTGAAGTATTAATCCCCATTGTAATGTTAATTAAAGTATTGTAGTTAATATAATTATTGTTTTTATAGATTGACCCTTCAGTTGATTCTTTCAAACATGGTGGTCTCTCAGTTTTGAAACAATTTATAATAGTTGATCCAGGGATTGATCTAAAAATCAATAAACGTGGATTAGAACCAGATGGAGGAGGTGAAATTACTTTTACTTGTCCTTCTCTTAAGTTGAAACCTATTCAGGTAAATTTAAATTTAATTAACACATTTTTAATTTTTTATTATTTTATTTAAAATTTTTATTTCATAATTCACTGGTGTTTGGGCAAAAGGGCTAAAGTCATTTTTTATGGAAATAAGGTTTCTATGTTTTCAAATAAATTAATAATATTTTGTTTAAGTTTGTATTTTAATATAAAGAATGGCCCCTTATGTGATAATATAGTGATTCGTAAATATTGAAATATGCAGAAAGGATTTAAAACGATTTTTCAAAACTTTGGAAGATCAGTTTGTAAACTTCATATCTCAAGAACTTAGCCCTTTTTTCCAAAACATCAGTGAATTGATAAAATAAATTTTATTAAAGATTAAATAGTTGACTGTGTGTTAAATATAAAGGATAAGATGATTCTGTTGGTGGTCATAAAAGATTAGCGAATATAGAATAAAACTATTTATTTAGCAATATGAAACATGAGTTGATTTGGGTAGTAATCATTAAAGAGAAGCATTTTTTGGCCAGATTTCATATTTTGGATTTGGTAAAATTAATGAAAAAGTGGGAGGTCAAGGTATTGCAGCAAGCTACTTAGCTCCTCCACCAACTTTTCCTCCAGTCATCTCTGCTCTTTGGGGCCATCATCCAGTTCCCGACTCCCAGGACATCCCTTGGATCTTTTGCTACACCCTCTGACCACCTCATTTTTGGTCTTCCTCTTCTTCTTGTGCTATAGAGAGGTTCTGTTTGGATCTTCTTAGGGATTCACTTCGTCCTCCATCCTTGCCATGTGGCCAGCCCATCCAAATCTTCCCAGCTTCATTCTCAGAACAACATCTTGCTCATTAAATATTGCTTAAATTTCAACATTTGTCCCCCTTCTCCAGTTTCCATCGATCTGTACTCTTCCAAATATTCCTCGAAGAATTTTCCTCTCAAAGATTAGGAGGTCTTACTCAATTCTCTTTGTTGTCCTCAATTTTTCCAGTGTGTACAGCAGGACTGGGCGGATTATTGCTTTGTAGAGATATAGCTAGTTCTGCTTCTGCCGGGATAGAAGGCGAGAGGTGAATTCCTTGCGAAGGGCAAAGTAACACTTATTGGTCATCAATATTCCTTTCTTGACTTCGACCTCGTGCGTTGTCTTGTGCTACCAGTGTTCCCAGATACTTGAATTGCACTAATTTTTCAAAGTTAAAGGCGCCAATATTGATGGTCTTGTCAGGTAGGGGATTTCTCTCGAGGCCATATATTTAGTTTTGCCTTCATTCACTTCAAACACAAGTGCTCTGGTGGCCTCCATCAAAGCTAAAAATCCCTCTCTGACAGAATCCAACAACTGCTCCACGATGTCCACATCATCCACATAAACGAATAGAGCTGGACTATCCGATTGCAGATGGTCCCATTAGTCGGCAGAGCCCCTCACTGCCTTCTCCAGTGCCAAATTGAACAGGAGGCACGCTAGCGCATCACCTTTGCGAAGTCCTTTTGTTGAGGGAAACTCTTCTGTCCTGTGACCACCAACCCGCATGGTACACTTTGCATCTCTCGTGGTTATCTTTCCCAGTCGTACTAGCTTATCTGGGATGTTGAACCATTCAAGTGCCTTGTACAGTTCTTCCCGGTTAATGCTATCATAAGCTGCCTTGAAGTCAATGAAAATATGGTGGGTTTTTTTCTGGTATTCGTTTCCTCTCTCTAGGATTGTTCTGAGTTAAAATACTTGGTCTATCGTAACTCATTTAGGACTTGAAAATGAGCCGTTGAACTACTGTTCAATGATAGTACTGTTTTCCTTATAGTAGAGGGCTCCATCTTGATTATTTAAAAAAATTAAATTTATAGATATAAGCGTTTTGAAACTGTATCTCTTAATTTTACTTTATTTTTTTGCTGACAAATATATTTCAATAGCATTCTAATACTCCATTTTAAATTTATTAATTTATAGAATTTCTACTATAGTATTTTACAGTTTACTGTCAATGAATAAGACAGCTTATTAGAAAACTCTAAATGGGAACCCATTCTTCTGTAATTAAAGCTTAAGAAAAGCAAAGAGCATATGTTTTAGGGATTAAGTTATTGCACACATATGGAGCCTTAACTTTATTTGAATTAAGACTTTAGTCATAATTAGAATTAGTTATGTGCATTTTAGGAATTATTGCTTTTAATTTGTTTTCTGTAACAGGTGAAGGAAATGGGGAAAATAAAAAAAATTAGAGGTATCGCATTCGCATCAAAAGTCTCACCTTCTATGGCCAACAGATTCATTGAAGCAGCAAAGGGTGAAATGTTAAAATTTCTGCCTGATGTGTTTATTACGAGTGACCATTTAAAAGGTCAACGTGCTGGCAAATCTCCAGGTAATGAATATTTATTTAATAATATTGCGATTTGTTACTTAATTGTAAACTAATATAGTACTTCTTATTCATGGATCAGTGTAATGTGTCCTACCTGTTACACGGAGGAAATATTTTCTCGGATCATACCTTTACCAAATTATAAACTCCCAGCACCCCCCATACATTCACAGCATCCTTAAATTTAAATCCTCAGTCCACTCTCTCGAAACTAGATCCCGCCATTCCGACCTTTACATTCCCACCCATAGAACTAAATCTTTTGATCACTCTTTTTATATCCGTTCTGCAACCCTCTGGAATTCCCTACCTACTCATATTCGCCATGCATCTTCCTTTCTCTCATTCAAATCTCACCTTTTCCAACATCTTTTGGCATCCCAAATAGATGCACAACAAATGTAAATCTGCAACTGAATTATTTCTATTTTAACACAAGTTATAATTATCTATTTTACCCTAAAGCTAGTGTGGAATAATTAGTTTGTTTTGTTTTTTTATAATTCCCTCAACTCTTTCAGTTGCCTTTAGGAGATTTCTCTTCTTTCTTTCTTCCTTTTTATTTTTCTTTTCTAATCTTGTGTGTTTTATTATCCATACTTTTTGTACATGAATGTATATAAGTCTAGGTAGTGTTTAATTTTTCCTTTTTGCTCATTTGTAAATAAAAATTAATTTTATTGTTTTCTTGACCAGACATATATGAATATCTACTGTTCATTTCTGTTATTCTTAAGGGACATAGTCCCAGAATAAAGTTTTTATTATTATTATTATTATTAATGTAATGATGATCATTAGTATTGCCTAGTGTCTTAGAGTTAAATATGTACTATCAAAATGTAAAAATTATAGAGATTACTCATGATCTGGAGTCAAAAACCGTTTAGTAATTACATACTAGTGTTAAGGAGTCAGGCTGTAACCACTGACTTTGTAAGATCGGATCTTATTTAAAATTTATTTGTCTGGTATTTACAAATTTACACTTAATCAATTAAAATGATTTTTGATAAGTTGATGAGTTTCGTATTAAAGAGTGAGTATGTGAAATGTGATTTAGCTGCAACAGAAATAAAAAAAGATAGGAAAAAGTAAAGAATTCACTGTGTGTTAGATATCATTATCTCTCAATAATAGCAAGCAATATCCTATATTCTCCCACCGCTATATATGGTCAGGGCTAATAACCAATCCAGTTGTTTTTGTTATTCTATTTATAAATATTTGAATTAACAGTCACTCCAATTTTTATTCCTAGTATGATTGTCATACACATAATATTCGTTGTATTGGGTTGTCTGATGAATAATGCAGGATTTTGAGATTTCTTTAAAATTCCCCCATAAAAAACTGTTTACATTTACTGGATTATTCTTTTTCATGAATGTCAACACTTATTAAACCTCTCCCAAATGATAATTTTTGTTAGCTTTGTAGCATTTTACTGCTTAGAAATAATTCAGTCTTTATTAAAATGTCAACTATGATATTCATATATATATTATTTTACAAGTTTAAATTGACCAGAAACATTAATCAAGTCTGGGGAAAGAGTTAATGATTGCACTCAAATAACAAAAAAAAACAAATGAGTGAACTCAAGATGGCTCAAAAAATTTCGGGAGGGGGACTTCAGCCTTGAAGGCAAGGAAGGACTTCCTCTACAAATGGTTTGGAATGCCTTGGTGAAAGGTAACCCAAGAACAACTGTTCTAGAACTTGCAAAGAGAATTAAGCTTAGTAAATCGAGTGTTGATGACCACCTCCTCAAGGTCATTGGAAAGGTAAAATAGCTCGAAAGTTGGGTTCCACACACATTAAAGGACTGCCAAAAAAAAATAAAATAAAAAATGAACCTTTTCTGTCCAAAATTGTTACTTGTAATGAAAATAAGGTACTTTACAATAATTATAGAAGTTCTGGACAGTGGCTCGATAAAGGAGAAGTAGCACACCATTTTCTTAAGTCCCAAACTCATCATAAAAAGGTGATGGTCATGTTTGTTGGGTGGGCTTCATTTGGTTTGACAGCTTCTTAAATCCTGGAGGAACCATCAATGCTGAATCGCATTGTAACCAAATTAATGCATTTCATTAGAAATTGGCAATAATAAAGTTATTTTTACTTAATCGGAAGGGGGCCATTTTGTTGTATAACGATGCCTGGCCACATGTCTTATGTGTGACATCACAAAAAACTATTGTAGCTTGGATATGAAACTCAGCCACACCTACCCTAATTATCCTGACCTCTCGCCTACTGATAATCATTTTTTTAGACACCACTACTTACCTACCAACAAATTTAATGGACTAAGGGAATTACATAATGTGTTTTTGGAATTCATCAATTCTAAAAATGGGAAATTCTATTCCAAGGGAATGGAAAATTCACTGGGTAAATAAATGAAAGTAGATACTTTTTATAGGAGTTAGTAATGTGTAATTACTGAAAAAATATACAAACAAATGGAATAAAGGAGTTAATGATCTTAGAGTGTAAAGGCTCAAAGCAAAGCTTGAACCAACAACAACCCTTGTTCTTTATAATGTTATTATTCATTGGTAGAAGAAAGTTTATGACTTCACTGGTTTCTTTTAATGGAACAGCGCTTGCTGGTCAAAGCAATTTAAAATAAAGATCACTTTGAACAAAAAGGAAAAGTACTTTATTAATTTTTATATTGTTTTCTTTTTTCTTTTTGTTTATCATGCCCATCATGGAACCACCCTTTCACCAACGTTTCTCCTTTCTCGTTGGACTAGTATTGTCATCTCTGTCATTTATTTATTGTATTATTTTTTATCTGCTATTTTAATTTAATTTTGTATTCATTAAAATTTTTATAATGCATTCACTTTCCCTTCTAACTATTTAGGTTTTGGAGGCACCCTTGTTGCTGAAACAACAAAGGATATTGTATTTACTGCTGAGAAGAATAGCTTACCCAAAGAGAGGCAGGTACCTGAAGACCTAGGGAAGCAAGCTGCTTGGTTACTCATGGAAGAAATTTCAAGGGGAGGAGTAATTGACTCCAGCTTTCAAGGATTAGCTCTCATATATATGGCATTTGGTCAGAAAGATGTTTCTCAGCTATTATTTGGTCCTCTCTCCATGTATGGGTAAGTTTAAAGTGATTAATTTCAGATTAGAATTAGCATTGATTTGGTCCAAATTAGATTGTATAAAATGGTATTGTTAAGAACAATGTCCATATTATTTCTTTGCATAATGCAGATCCTTATTATGCACTGGGCCCAAGAACTTGAGGTTTCACCCACAGGTTGTGGCTACCATAATCTCCTTTTTAGCCCAATATTGCGGGTTCTAGTAGGACTCCTGCTATAGCTTTGTCTGATTAGCCATAGCAGCATGAAGTGACATGAAATGAGTAAATAAACAAACCTAAGACCTCAAATGGGTTATATATTGGTCGAGGTCATTTTGTCAAAGAAAGAAAAAAAAAAAAAAAAAAAAAATCAGAATCATACCTTTAATAAAAAAAAAAAAAAGTTAATTTTTTTGTAGATCTGGTATCGTGAATCAATAACACTCCTAGTTTATCCTTGATAATGGCTAAGATATAACTGCCCACCAGTTGACGAGAAAGATAAAAGATGAGTGTGATGAGTTCTGACTAGCATCTGAGGTTGATTGAACTTGGGCTAAGCATAAGACTGTGTGAAATAAAAAAAATTGGTGCGCGCAACACACGACTTTCACTTACCTCCATTGTCAACATCATTTTCCATTACTTTAAATTTGTGGGTTATTGATTCTGAACATTTGTTATTTTCATTAACAAATCAAAATTGTTGTAGTGGATAATGTATTATCATTAGATTTAATACTTGCTTAATTAAGTGCCAAAAAATGTTGAAGAATTTTATTTTTTAATTTAAGATTTTTTGAGAATTTCTCGTGGCAAATTTTTTGAGATTTCTTCTGCTTTTAATGTTTTGTTTTGTTAGTGTTTTTTTTTAAATGATAATTTTTTTTTTCCAGAATTGAAATGATGAGACATATTCGAAGCTTCCTGAATATTATGTTTAAGTTAGAACCATATTTTGAAGAACAGGAGAATGAAGAATTAAAGAAAGGAACCAACAAAGTCCTTGTATCTGGTGTTGGTATTGGTTTCAATAAGTTTAGTTGAGTTTATATTTAACTTTTTTGTACAATAATATGCTGTATATATTGTAAATAAATTATTTTTTTAAATTGATTGTTTTCTCTCTTACTTGAAATTCTCATATAAGATTTGAACGACAAGGAATGCTTGTAGATACTTTAATACAACACTTACTCGACAACGATCAAAACTCCATTACTACAATATTAATTATATACTTATATATATATATATATATATATATATATAACCATTTGTAGATTTATTTGGACCTATGGCATTGAGCTATGGGGGTCCACTAGACCATCAAATTCTTCCCTCATCCAATTCTTATAATCCAAAATCCCTAATGCTCCTTATTTTGTTACTAATAAACTCATCCATAGAGACCTGAATATCCCATTAGTAGCAGAAATAGCCCAAAGTAGATACACCTTTAATTCCAACTACCATACAAATACACTTCTGTAACCTCTCAACTGTATCTATTTCTCATAATCCTCTGAAGTACGTGAAAAGACGGTAGCCTCAAGATCTGCCCATCAAATGAACATTGAAGTGCTGAAAACTGAAACAAATAGGTGCTTATAGTCTGGCTACTGTTTGATATAATTTATCTAGTTTTATAAAAATAGATGGAACACCCACAAACATACATTTTACAACTGAATGGGGGATCACTTGTAGCTGGGTGGTTAGCATAACAGCCTCCTATGCCAAAGGTCACGGGTTCAAACTCGCAGGTGGTCCTAGGATTTTTTAATGGGAGTAAAAAATCCTTAGTTATGCCATCTTTGGATTGGACGTTATAAGGTGGTCCCAAGCCTGTGCGATGTCAGGTACTCGTTAAAGATCCCTATCCTAATAAAACCTGGATAGGCAAAATTTATGACTCCCACTGTAGCATCGTCCTATTAGCCATAGTAGCATAATGTGATGTTAAATAAATAAACAAACAAACAACTGAATGGAAGATTGAATAAAGTAGGTAATTTAACAGTTTTATGAGTGAATGAAGACAGGTAGTTTTATGAATAGAGATTGTTAATGAATTCCAAAAGAACGAGGAAGGATTTGTGAAAAGACCCATTTCTTTGTGATGGAGTATACATACATATTAATTGATTGGGTTCTGGAATTTGAAAGATGAGGAATTCACTTATAGAGGAATTTTCACTATTTTTAGGATTTAGAAAAGGAAGGATCATGGAAATTTTTATGTTCTAGAGAAGGATAAAGCTATTTTAAATAAGTTTAAAAGCAAGAAATATGGTACCATCAATGGAATCCAAAGATAAATCTAACAAAACAATTCTTAAGATGTTTTAATTTTATTTCCAATTTGTACCCCATACACCAGGCAATCAAAGTGTAAATAGAGGAAGACGAGAAAGGAAACAAGTAACTAATAGATTTTTAAAGGTAAGAATTCAAGGAATCTGTAAAACTGTTTAAGGCTAGAAATGGATTTTCAAGATATTTCAGATACATGGTTATTCCAAGACAGGTTTAAGTTAAAGGTGACCCACAGGTGTTCAATAGAATACTGGAATGTAATAGGGACTTCATCTGAAAACTAAAAGAAAAGAGCTGAAAGAATAAACAAAACTTTTTAGCAATGAATTAACCTTGGCTGAAGGGCTGTTTAGACGAGCCTATCACCCCGAAAAATTGGCAAGGGAGCTTGATAAATCGTGGTAGTGCCCTTGATAAAGGAGCGTGGCCTAGCTCATCGCTGGGAAAATTATCATAGAGAAAATGGAACCCCGAGAAATTGTAACATCAAAACAGGCGCTTACTTTCTGATTGGGACTGAAAAATTGGAACAGCAGAAAGGGGAGGATTTCCATACAATTTAGTCTGGTCAGCGCTTAGATTTCAGCTATAATTAATTACATAATTAGATTTTTTTTAAATGATTGAAACATTAAAATAAATTGCATCAAATAATTTATAATAAACAAAAAATTTAAATTACATCGTTGTAATTGACTATTACAACACACAAATTATGTATATATATATATGGCATATATATATTTGTATATATATATATATATATATATATATATGTTTTAAATTTAAAAAATATGTAATTTTTGTTGATTTGATTATAAAAGTGTTAAATGAAAAATATATTGTTTACAATAATAAATATTTGACACTATTTCCAGTTTAAAGTACATGATATATACTTTTAATAAAAATAGAAATTGGAATTTGTTTTTACTTATCTCTTTGTTATATTTCAATGCTAATAATTTTATGATCATTTGCAATTTTTTATATTTCATTTTACATTAACCTATCAAAATAAAAACTTTAATATTAATACAACAAACTAAAACTTTTTGTTCTATTCTACGTTTATCTATATCTAGTAGCGTTCATTAATTTTCAAACAAAGCAGGATATTATAAGGGTATAATTATAGCTAATGCTAAGATATATTGATTTTCTTACAGAATGTCATTATAAAAGATAAACAGTAGGGTTTTCTAATACAAAACAACTGAGGACTTCGAGATTATAAACATGAAAACAATTTATCTAGTTTAAAAAAAATAAAAATATCTACCATGTTTAGCATGTATGATTTTAACCGTCGTTATTTTTAATCTACAAATATAACTTAACTAAAATTCTAATTAAAGATAAACGACTTCGTTGAATAAAAAATTATGTAAACATTAACAGTTGAGTCTGATTTTGTGAAGCCTTTTTTCCAATAATCCAAGTTCTGTTGAATATTTCTTTTATACTCCATCCACACAACAGAACTATATGGTAAATATTACACTTTAATATGTACAATAAATCAAACATCGCTTTATATTTTTCAATGACTATTGATCCAGTTAAGTAATAATAAAAATAAATTGAAAATATATGGAAACAACTTAAATCAATGTGTTATTGCGCATTTTGAAATTAAAAATATTATTAAGTGAAAAATAAGAGACTAAATGTCTGTTTTGTTGTTTTTCATTTAATCTCTTCCCCTCATCTTTAGGGGTTTTTTTAACCAAAAAAAGAAAAATCATTTATGTAACAATAGGTTAATAAAATAAATTTGGAGAGTAAGAGAAGCGTGTGGGAATCGTTAAAGCGGAAAAACCAGCACCCCAATAAGTTGGAGGTTGCATTTAGACCTCTTGATAAATTGGGCTCCCTTGCCAATTTTCCAAGCCTGATCGTCTCGTCTAAACAGCCCTTAACCGAATCAGATATCCCAGTTAGCAGCATAATGATACTTAGATAATTCCACTTACTACATCTTCAGTTTCTTTTAGATGTAGATAACACATGTTTATAGGTGTAGATAGAATAGAATATTTATTCTTCATTTTTTGCTGAATTTTTAAAAATAATTTCCTGTCAAACTTGTAGATAGGGGTATATTTTATTCTCCTAATATAACATATGAACAGATCAGAAAATCTTGTTATATACTTCTTTGTGACCTGTCTAGTTTGAAGAAAATTTATAAGACACGTTGCTCTTAGTTTCCTTAAAACTTTTTATTTTTTCTTCTTAAAATTCATTCAATTTAATGATGTATTTAATTTATTTTCAATCAATATAATTTTACTAATGCACTAATAATAAAAAAAAAAAAATTATAACAAATATCATTTTTATAAATTTGGTATATTTTTTTAAAACAAACTTTTAAAAACATTATAAAATTAACATACTTTTGATGGTTTCACAATTTTCATATAAAATTAAGTTTATACAAGAGTAAGAAATAAATCTTCAGGTTCTTATCAAAATTGTGAGTGTGCATTAATGTACAAAAAAATATATACATAGGTACAAAAAAACATCTTAATAATATATTACCAAATAAAATTTCTAGTGACAAAATAAAATTTGTTTCGAAGAATAAAATTAAAAAAAAAACAAAAAAAAAACTGAGTACATAATTTTTAAGGAATAAATTAAGTCTATTTACTTAAATATGAAGAATATAGCTGTACATAGTACAACTTTATATAAAAATGTTATATCTATTTAAAAATTTGTCATTCAGAGTAGGCACTTTTGCAATATAAAACTAATGTCACTTTAAACTACTTAGCCTTATTTTGAATTGGTAGGAATAATTTAAATTCAGCTGGTAATTCATCTTCCGCATATAGTCTGTCTGAGAAATATACTCTTCGGATCCTACAATTAGCATGAATCTGAACCCTAAGTGTTTCGACATAGTTGGTACCATAAGCACGGCGTGTGAAATCGGCAAGATTAAATTGAATCTGATTCCAGCCATCATCTAACCTCATTGGCATAGTACAAATAAAAGGCTTCACTCTAGTTGTCGATTGATAGTTGCTTGCCCTGAACCTTCTACGTACATTTTTGTCATCCAGTACCTTAAAGAAAAACAAAGAAATTACTTACACTGAAACAATATAAACATAGTGATGAGGGAAACATTTATTGAAAGGGATTTTCAATAAAGCATTCTATTCTAGGAGGCTAAATCTACATTTTTAAAAATAAATGCTTTAGCACTGAATTTAACCGAATTACTTACTTTAAATTTAAAAACTATTCATCAGGGTTTATGGTAATCCTCCAGAATATTTTCCCCTAATTATTGACATACAACATATCAAAAGCCAATAATCAATAAGCATCAACCACATTACTCAGAAAGAAATAATTAACTTTATCTACCTTGAAAGCAAATTAATCTTCTAAGTTAATTAATAAATGTTTAGAATGATGCCAAATAGTTGGCCTAATTTAAACTATTAAGTAAGAATTTTAAATGGTGCAAATCAATTTTCTCTAGTATTAGTTTTTATATTAACGGGATACATGCAGCAATTATAATATAAATAAATAAGAAAATTGATCCAATATGTGTACATAAAAAGAAGGTTGATTACCTGAACTTCAAATGTAAAATACTTCTTAAGATTTTTAATAATCATAACAAGAAATGGTAACTTGATTCCGAGGGTTTTCTTGGGGTCAGCAGGACATGTAAGGTATGCTGTACTGACATTTGTCCCAACAATTTCAAGTACCAGCGATTGAATATCATTGTCAGTAATTCTCTTGATGTGTCCATTCCGAACTTTTTTGTCCCATATCTGAAGCGGTTTACTACCAATGCTATAAAGAATGGACAGGAATCCACTCTGAAATGTATTTTTAAACATTTCAAAAATATTGCAAGAAAAATCCTGATGTTTAGTACACAGTCGGCATTAGTAACGAATATTACAACCTCAAGGAAGGTTTTGTAAATAAACAACTCCAAATAGGTTAGATTAATAATATGCAAAGAGCTACGATTAGTATTAAATATGATGATTAGCCAATTTGTAGCGCAAAACATTAACTTTGTTAAATTTACAGTAGCTAGATATTTTTCTGAGCAATACGAAATCGAACCACTCTTATAGATGTCACGATATTATCTGTACAGATTGCATATTCATTAGAACTGTTTGTGGAGCGGCGTGGTCTATTGGATAGAGCACTAGTCTACGGTCCTCCGGGTCCTGGGTTCGAACCCTGCTATGACAAAGTATTATTTATTCTGTTAATTCAACCGGGAGCGACCCTAGGGTATGGAGACCCTCCTGGGGGCAGACCCACCTTTTTGCAAGTGGGTACCCAAATTGGGAAAAAAAACCAGGCGGCTGAGCGTGATCAAGGCCTAATCACCTCATTGCACGGCCGATGGCCTAGAAACAGTACGAATCTCTATATGTACCGGCCCAAGATCCTTCATGGGTTGTAGAGGTGCAGGTTTTTTTGTTTTTTTTTTCGAACTGTTTGGCAGGATAAGGCTTAAACTTTGCCACCAGCGCAATTAATAAAAAGTAAACCCATCAGGAATAAAATAGACTGACAAGTGATAGAATTTCTCACTTAGCCTATGATTGAAACTATAAAGATTATTTTGAATTAGTCAGTGGTTGTTATATGGTTGCCTGGTGTTTAGCGGACTGTAAGAATATCGAAGTGGAGTAAGAGAAGAGAAGATACTAAGAACTTTTTAGGAATGATAATTGATTTTCTGGAAATTTGAGGAATGTAATTATGTCAGGGTAGGTTTTGGTCAAGAAATGCGCTAATGTTTATAACAGAAGTGTGGTCTACGGTTGAGTTAGAGTAAGGAGTGCCAAAAAAGGGAGGTGAGGGGATGTTTGGAACTAATGAGAATGACTTTGGTTTTATCAATATTAAGCTTTAAACCATTCTTGATGGCCCTAGGGTTTATTTGTGGAGTTGGAATGTTATAGGAGAGTTTGATATGATCGTGGCGCGAAAGAAAAGTTAGAGGAAACTAAGATGTGGAGTCTACTTTATGGGATGAATCATTAATAAAGGGATACATTCACATGCTGAAGAATCGTGTGGTGGATGGGTTGAAAAAGGCAATAAATAGGTTTTTCATGTATGATTGTCAGTAGAATCAGATTTAAGATTGGTGTTGAGATCCCCTGTTACTATTACATGGTCATACATAAGTATGTAGGTAAACAGGAAGGATTCGAATGTGGAATCAAAACGGACCTGAGGAGGACGATGTACGACGACCAATAAGAGAGTGAAGCTGTCTTGAAAATTCCCAGAAATAGGTATTCGATTTGAGGAATGTTTTGACCCTCAGAATATTATAAACAAAAACAGACTCCTCCGCCAGTTCTGTCCTGCCGATCATGACGAAGGAGGGTACAGTTGGGAAGTAAAAATGTTTCAACCAGGTTTCGAATATGGCCATAATATGGTAGAAATTGTGAAGGAGAAATTCTCTTTCAAGAAATTCCTCTTAGTGCGCCTGAATGAATTGCAAGTTAACGTGACAGGATAGTAGGATATTAGACATTTAAAGAAAGAAGAGGGTTTGCTTTATTTAATGTTCGGGAAGCAAAGAAGCAATAGTAAAAATAACAATATGAGAGAAGTTATAATATGCTTTTTTTGAGATATTCAGAATTGTATAGATAATAATATAAATCAATTTATGATGAAATAAATATTCACTGTCAGAGATGTTAGAAAATAAAACTGCCTTGTTGCTAATAAATGGGGACGGTGAATTAATTTCATCGGAAACATTTTAAGTCCTCCACTTTGTTGATGACGATTACTTTCTTATCTTTATATCGTCGTAACGTATATAATATAGGTATTAACTAATACATGTTAAATGAACGAATTCCAAAGCTAGAAATTTGAGGGAAACCTTTCAATTTCAAGAAGATTTGTAATACAGTAAACCCTCGTTATAATAAAAAAATTCGTTATATCCGAAAAATATATTGTACGTAAAAACATGTCTTGATATAAATTCAGGTGGTTAAAAAGAGGTATTTTATATACAGAATTCGCTTTCAGGCACATGTTTATTTAGAAACTACAAAGACATTTAAAACTATGCACCAGCCAGCTTTGTCTTATTAAAAACATTTCTTGCAACATATTTTGCGTACTCTGGCAGCCAACTATCGACGTGGCTTTGGTTTACTTTATTTTCTTCGCCGCTAACTACCAGTGATGTGATCCCACGACGTTTCTGAAGTTCCCAAGCCAGCCGGATGAGCACTGAAAGTCTGAGATGCCCGATTCATTAGCTATTCGACATGATTTCTCCTGGACGATAGGTCCAAAAATGGGTATTCCTGAGGCCCTCATTTCTTGGAACCCCTGGAGAACATCAAAAATGTCATGTGCTGCTCATCTAAGTTTTTTGTACATCCCGATGAAGACACAATGGAGGCATCGATTTTATCTTTATTAGAGATAATCGGTGATAGAGTAGATTTTGATATCTCATATTTTACTACAATTTTCGATTTTGACTTTGATGATGATTTTGAGAATCGCCAAATTTGTATTTAAATCAATGTATTTTCTCTTTGACAATGTGTGAAAGACTTGGCTTCGAAGTAACCTCGAATAAACGCAAGTAATAAAAGCAATAACAACAGAATAAGAAGCTAGAAGCTGTCACAGACTGTGAATCACAGAATTTAGCTGAATTAAGGGGAGAGGTAAGAAGAATTAGGACAGAAAGGCGCCGCTCTTTACCGGGAATTAAGACGCATGGTAATGTTTTACTTCTTCCTTTTTCGTAATAACCGAACAACTTAAATTCTGAGGTCCACAAAAGTAGTTCGTTAGTTCGTTATAAGAGAATATTTCGTATTGAACGAGGAGAAAGCATAGTTTTCTATTTATTTTTCAAGGGATCGCAAGTATAGTTCGTTATAAACGAGTGTTCGTTATAACCGTGTTCGTTAAAAATAGGGTTTACTGTATTAAGCCATTGATTTGATGTCGAAGAACCATGGGTAGTAATATAGATCGAGTATTTAAAAAAATCGAATAAAAAAAAAAGCTCTTTCGAGAAGACTTTGGTGAGCATATTACAAGCAGGCGAGGGGGATTTTAATTTTTATTTTTGACTGATATTTAACATAGAAAATATAGAGACAAAGGGAGAATTGTAGCAATGTACGATATTTTCATCCATTCAGCAGTCATGAAGTTCTTCGGCAATCAGGTGAGTTTAAAATTTCTGTGGCTTAGGGTACAATACATTTACTCCTACTTTTTTCTCTGCTATGGATATGGGCTAAATTTAGAACAAAATCAGTTTTGCCAGAGGTAGTCGCATTTATTATATTATATGAACATTAAACTTCTTCTATGAGTAGCTTAAGAATCCTTCAGTATAGATCTGTAGGCAGTACTTCTTGATCATTTTATTTTTCTGCACATTTATGTTTATTTGTTGAATCTAGTTGGTTATATTTAAAATATATTATAGGTGATCACCTGTTGTGTAGTGGCTAGTATGTAATCCTTCTATGGCCAAGGCCGTGATTCCAGCCCGACAGACTGCCCCAGAAAAGGGAGTAAAACAGTCCTTGGTTATGCCATCCTTTGGAGGGGACGTAAAATGATGGTTTGTTGTATGAACGATGTCACGTGTTCGTTAACAATCTCCGTCCTAATTGAACCTGGACAGGCAAGATTTAGGAATCCCACTATGGCATCTTCCGATTAGCCGCAGTAACACAAAAGTGACGTTACATAGATAAACATTAAATAAATTCTAGTGTTTGTCATTGTAATACATTATGACTTTGTAAAAGTGTTCTTCTAAATGAATAAGTCATTCCTGATCTCTATTTGGGATGTAGATTTGAAAACCGAGTTGATAAGAATTTCGTAAATATTTTAAGTGTTATTTGATTCAGTTAGCTGAATGTTTGTCTTCTTCCCAATTTTCATTACACCGATAAAATGTCAGTTAGTGCTGATTTTGTGATCAATAGGAACTACCTTGATACTAAGTTTGAAGGATACAAATTAAATACAGCTTCTCTTCCAATTCATTCCCAAAGTATCCTGGATGGTATTGTATTGTTTTTTTCTGAGATATAGTAACTATTGATGTATCAATTGTTTATAGTAGTAATAATACTTTATTTATGTTTCTAAAAATAGGCATAGATATTGTTTATCCTAGTGATGATCAGTATTCCTTTATTCAGCAAAGAGAGTATAGTATTCATGACCATATTCATGGCGATCCTTGGGATCCTTTATCTATTTACTATGTTGATTCTGAGTGGAAAATTAATCGCCTCACTGTGAAATCTAAGGTGAATTAATGAATTTCTGTTAATGCTTTATTTGTATAGATAGATTTCTATATCTGTGCTTAATGATAAAAATATGTCGCAGGAAGCTATTGATGTTGAGGGGCCATTTGAAGTTTGGAACATACCAACGTGTAAAAAGGGAGTAATAGGGCGATCAAATATAACAATTAGTTTCGCATCCCAAGAATTAGTTGTCGTTAGTGATGGGGGAGGAACTATTTTTATACTTTCCAGTGGTGATAGGCACCAAAGGAGCTCTAAGTGGAAGGTAAGTAATATAATAATTAAATTGAATATTAAATAATTAATGGCTGTATGTAATGAAAAATGAAATTTTTCTGGTTGCTGAATGATGGAACTTTTGACCCATACTGTAGATCACCATCAGAGCTAGCTAGAAAGGAAAAAGGCACAAAAGATGTATATGCACTAGCGATAAAAAAAATCGGACACCTAGATTTTTGCAAATATCTTTTTGTTAAACCAAAATAAACCTCCCAATTTTTTTCTTAGCATAATATATACTTTATGCTTCTAAAAGACACAAGGAAAATTAAGAAAAACGACATAATAAAAAAGAAAAAATTAATAGTAAAAAAACAAAATAATGCAACTTTAATGTTACATGTTTTCCTTCATAAAGTGCTTTTCGTTCTAATTTTCTTTCGTTTTGCTTTTGAGTGTGGTTGTTTTTTAATCTTTTTCTTTTAATAAGATGGTTTTACTAGTGACGACAGTTGCCAGAATAACTGCTTTGGTGGACAAAGATAGAAGTCAACGTTAAGTGGCCAGGAAGTTAGGCCTACCAGAAACAACGGTTCGAAGGGCTGTTCAGAGGTACCAGGAGATGGTGCTTTACATGAGGAGGCTAGGATCAGGGGACCCCAGAATGGAACGTTAAGGAACCTTACACAGAGAGCTGTGGAAACCGCTTGCCGGCTGAGAATTGCTTGACAGGTGAATGTGAGTGTATGCACAATAAGGAGAAGGCTCGCCGAAGTGAATTTGCACTCCAGGGTCCCAGCAACAGGTCCTCAGTTTACGGCAGCTCACCGAAATGCTCACCTTCAATTTTGCTGAGAACAGACTAAGTGGACTGAGCCTGATTTGGTTACGTTATGTTCAGCGAAGGATTCCAGGTTTATCCTGTGTTCTCAGGATGCCCGAGTAAGAGTATAGAGGAGAAGGGGAGAGAGGTACAGACAGTGGAACATCACTGAAACAGTGTTATGCAGGTGGGTCTGTTATGGTGTGGGGAGGTATCTCATCACAAGCAAGGACGGACCTGCATGTGCTCAACAGATCGTCCATCAATGCAATTTCGTACATTACAGATGTTCTAGGGGAATATGTGATGCCTTTTAAGCCTTTCATTGGCAATAATTTTCACCTAATGCATGATTACGCCCAGCCACACACAGCAAATGCAGTGGCAGACTACCTGAATGAGTTTGGCATTCAAACTCAGCGGTGGCCAGCTCGAAGCCCAGACCTGAATCCTATAGAACAGCTACGGGACCAGTTAGGGAGGTGTGTCCGACGTCGGCCAAACCCTCCAGCTACCCTTCAGGATAGTGCTAGTGGAAGAGTGGGAGGCCATACCCCAGGAATGGGTAGCTATCCTCATGCCTGGGAGAATCGAAGCAGTCATCAGAGCCAGAGGAGGGAGTACCCAGTATTGAGAACTCATATTTTTTGTTTAATTAAAGTTTAAAATGTAAAGAAGTCAATTTTTATGATATTTCGTTTTTTTACTATTGATTTTTTTCTTTTTTATTATATTGTTTTTTCTTAATTTTCCTTGTGTCTTTTAGAAGCATATAGTATATACTATGCTAAGAAAAAGTTTGGAGGGTAATTTTGGTTCAACAAAAAGATATTTGCAAAAATCTAGGTGCACCGGTTTTTCGATCGCTAGTGTATATAAATATTGCTATGAAATAATAAAAAAGTGAAAAACAGTACCCAGTGATCGGTGAAAAAGAAATAAAATAAAACAAAACTGATAAAGTAATGTTATTGCCTGTTGATCTATTTATCTTCATCTTTTATTGCTATCACATAGGTCAACTATATAATATTTATTTTATTTTCACAGATATTATTCTGTTCTGTAAAATTCTAATTTTCAAGTTATTCAAACTTATGCAAATATACATCCTATCACAATTGTTACGTTATATCTCAAACCTCTTTTGAATCTATAAATGTGAAAATTAATTTTATCAAATCACTTATTAATCAGCTAGAGTGTAAATTATTTTATAAAGGATGAGATTGTCCATTTGATGACCAATGAATCATTACAATAAGTAGTGAATTATATTTATGATACAATAAATGGTGTGAACTTCTCTCATAATTACTACATTCCTCAGTTAAAACAACAATAAATGTCCAATCTTAATAATAATTATCTGATTGTTTGAGGGAAAGCTAACCAAAACCCTTTTACTGTTTTAATGTTGAACATTTTAAGGCATGTACAAAAATTTTGATGTCCTTCTTACTAATAGCTCACTAGCAATTTGGCAAATTTGAGTGAAGTAGTTGGTCATCACATCCTTGTACTTAACCAGAAACAACTTAATGATTTATTAAATCTGAGATGTCTAATTTTAAGTTGGGAAAGTTTAAAAAATAGAACTACCAAAAATTAATATTAATTTTTATTCCTCACTTCTCTTTTCATCTATATGTATTAGTATAAATCTGTAATAATTTTGGTTTGGAATAGGGTAATAGAAAACAAAGGAAATGTTAAATTAGAACCAAAATCTAAAATCTCTTGTTAGATTGGTAATTGCTTTTATTTTCTAATATATCCCTACTTATTTTAAAAGGGTTCATCTTTTAGATGTTGTTTGAAATAAAACCATCTATGGTGTCAGAAAGGAAATGGTTTCTTAAAATATTGATTTATTTAAAAGATAAATTTATCATGTGAATTGTTAATGACTACATTTTTACTTTCACTTAACTATTTATGAAATATATAGTAAGGAAAAGTATTACAATGGTGAAAATTTTTGAATTTGAGATTTCACTGGAAATAAATGTGAATTTGATGAACAACTGAAGGAGGAACAAGCAAAAATATTTATTTGATAAATTTATTTTTTCAAACATAATATTAGTAATATAGATGTATAATATACTGTTGGAAAGCTGAAGATTTTAGAAAAATGTTATATAAAAGTTGTGGAAGGCAATGTAAAGTGACCAATAGGGTATAAACTTCTTTGATTATTGTATATAACAATTTTATATTGTTTTATCATTTGATCTTAAAAAAATCGTCCCTACCATTTCCAAGTATCGAATATGGAAATTGGCACATTTCAAGAGAGCAAGATAAAGGAAATAAAACAAAGTAATATATTTAAAATTGGTCATATTCGATACTTTATTTGAAGCATTTCAGGGAATTTATATTATTTATTTATATTACAAATGACCCTCAAGACTTGATAACAAATCCTATTTGGTCAGTGAACAATTTAAAAGAGATGCATACTTCAGGGAATTCTAAAGGGCTTAGAGTTTCAACAATTTGAGACAAACCGAATCGTCCTCAATGCAAGAACTAAGTATCGAATCTGAAAAACAAGATTTTTCATATTTGATATATTTTTATTGATTTTTCATTTAAAAATTACAGGAATGTATATTTTTAACAGGTAGAAATAATCAGGAGCCAGTCTAGTAAACAAGTATTTTAATATTAACTATAATATTAATATTAACAACAATACAAACATATTTTACCATTAGACTGACTCCTAATTAATAATTTCTGCTTTTATAATGTCAACAGTCGACCACCTTCCACCCTCAGTATATTTTTTTATTGTTGCTAACTCAATTTTCTCCTCCAGTCACTGCATTTAGAAGAAGTAGAAAAGTCAGGCCGCATTGTTGATGCGAAATCTCCTAATCAAGAAGAAATACATCTGCTGTTTGTTTATGTTGACTCTAAACAGACCTATCTTAGTCACTTATATCTTACTTCAAGTAGGTATTTTTTTAAAATTATAAGTGTATGATATATTTTTAGTAACTTTTTCCATTTATTTATTAGAGACTTTAACAAGTTTTGTCTTAGTTTATTGGTTTAGCCTCTAACTAATTTAGAAAGTTTGTAAACTCATTACAGTGATCATTAGTTTGCAGAGAATGATTGTTTCCTCTATCATTGGACACATATTTTAATTCCTCTTTGATACTTCTTATATTATCTTTTCTTAAATTATTTTGGTTGAAACTTTTGATGGGTTATACCTATCTGAAGAGATTGTAGAACCCTATCCAATTGATTAGATAAAAGAAATATGATATATTATTATTTTTTTTTTTTTGGCCCACAGATTGTGTAAGGCAGCGGTATATCCAAAAACTTGCATGTACTATCTATTTTAGATATATTTCTATCAGTTCCTGAAGAGAACCGATAGATGAGACTTTATTATTATATTCTAAAAATCTTTGGAATTTTTCCAAAGGTACCTGTTTACCAATATACTGGTGGCATGCAAGAGAATATTGAAATAATTAAGAGCCATGAATTAAAGTTATTATTAATGTTGATTTAGACATATTTATAACAATTGAACTATATTTTTGTTTGACATGAAATGTGATTGAGAATACTGAGAGACTGATAACTAATATTTTTGCCACACAATATTACATATAAGTACATGAGATGGCTACTAAGTGCTCGCATATCTTCCACATGATTCACTCTCAATTCCAGACCTCTTCTCCCATTGCTATCTCCATCTCTTAACCTACATCTAACTCCTACTCTTCTCAGACTGCCTTATCTTTTCCCACCCTTATTCGGAGGCGGGGCTGATGAGTAGGAAGTATCCTCGAGAGGGAATGTTTGGTAATCTCTTTGATGATTAGAATACTTAAGTTACTTTCTAATCCCTCCAAGCGGTATCATATAATTAAGGCCTAAAGGTTGGACATAGACCTTTGGCTTTCTAGTTACTTTGATAGATAAGTGAGGTATAAATTTCCTCTAGGATAATTGAGATCACTGTCTTAATATCTACAAGTTTACTTCTTACTAGTAACATAATCAAATGTAGAACTGCAATAACTATAATAAAAAAATGAATATTTTGGTTATTAAAATGAGTGATAGTCAGAAGTATACTTTAAAGAAATAATCAAACTTAAGTTCATTTTGTAACTCGTAATGTCAAGGTGCTGGAGAGCAGTGGAAACTTGGAAGGAGACGAGTAATATATGGAAAAAGTACAATAGATTATGCAGCTTTTGCCTCCGACTGCTCGGTGATGTATATTGCAAGTCAGGAAGAGCTTAAGTCGCAGGAAGCTATCGATGAAGAAAAGAAACCAGTGATACGTTAGTTAATATCTATTGTATTTTATTAAGGTTTTTCACTTGATTAAAAGTAAATAATTTATTAATATTTAATCTGTTAACACATATTTATAATATCTCATTCTATTTTAGCCATAGTAGTAGAATAATTTTTCAGTGAAAGTTTGAAATTATTAGAATAAAATAACTAGGATTGTTTCTGTGAACTTGGAGAAAGCAGATTAACTCAATATACTTAGTAAAAATAATTTTATTTTTCAAATTCAATTTAATTTTGAAGGATTTTTTATTCATAAAGTTGAAGAAGAAAATTAAGCTTTAAAATATGATTTGTAAAGTTTAAATTATGATGCTAAAATAAAGTGTTAAAAAAAGTACTGACTGTTACAAGATCTTACCATTGATTGATTTTTATTAATATTAACACTTAATTATGAGTTTGTTAAATTTTCTAAAATTTTGTTTTTTATTTATATTTATATTAGAAAATGTCAAGTCATTTGAGTGGCAACAAAATTATGAGGAAGTTAAACTGTGGTTGGATCTTGAGTGCAATAAGCAACCTACTATCAAGGTATCAGCGTCTGATTTGACAGTTACTATTCCAGAGAAGACATTGTTAAAAGGACAGCTCTACAGACCTATTGAGGAGGGTCTTACTGTTTGGACAGTCAATGATAGCAAGTTAGGAATACTATTATTAAACTAATCTGGAATATCATAATTAACTAATTATCATTAAATCTATGAAACAAAAAAAAATTAATTGTTATTTTCCTATTTTGTTTGTTTCATTGTACATTAAATTGATTTGAGTTTACCTATATTATTCAAAAATAGCTTGATAAGGATTTTAAACTAATAATTTCACATTTCAGATTAGAAATAGTGATGTCGAAAAGAGATGAAGGAACTATGTGGCCAAAAATATTTGAAGTGAGTGATTGGCATGGAAAGGAAATAAGTGATCCTGATCTTGTTGCTGAAATTCATTCGAAATTGGCACATTTGACTTCAGAAACTGAGGTATTTATTATTCATCATACGCAATATTTAATGACACAGTCAGGAAAAGTTCCCTATTAAATGTACGACACAAAAATTAAATCATAACTTGGACTAATGTGGGGGAAGATTCAAGTTTTTATGGTTCATCCATATAGAAACCATTACATATAGAAACCATTATTAGGATAGGGATCTTTAACGAGTACCTGGAATCGCACAGACTCGGGACCACCTTTTAACGTCCCCTACGCCGTCCTTCGGAGGGGACGTTAAAAGGTGGTCCCGAGCCTGTGCGATGTCAAGTACTCATTACAGATCCCTATCCTAATAAAACCTGGATAGGCAAAATTTAGGACTCCCACTGTAGCATCGTCCGATTAGCCATAGTAGCATAAAGTGACGTTAAATAAATAAATAAACAATAGAAACCATTACTCTAAGGTTAAAAGTAAATAAGTTATTGACATGGTATACTCAAAGTTTACTACTATAGTTGTTTGGTAATTTAATAAGCCCAGTAGCAGGTTTTCTGGCTAGATTTCAATTTCTTTACCTCCAGTAGCTTCATATCAGCTATACAAAATGTTAATTTTCTAAATTAACATTTTTATTTTGATGCAAAAACTGAAGTTTATAATAGTTCTAGACATAATTTAAATTAAATTTGAAAAATAATTATTATGAAGTAAATTTTTGTTGTTTTCCCAGGATGTGGGTGGTGCGACTGTTTTGAATTCTGGACAGCTTGAAGAATGTGATATCAATGATGGTGATAGAAGAGCTTTCTTTGCTTATGATCTCTCTTCAGCGAATATTAACTCTATTCATAAGGTGATATTGGCTTTTCAAATAACTCTATGCATTTTGTTTTAGACATAATCTAGAGTAATGAATAATTATATATTGGTATATCTTTCTTATATTGCTAAATAGAGAATTTCCTAAGATATAAAGAATTTGGAAATGTTTGGTGATGCTTTTTTAAAAGTTCTTCCTGCTTAGGCCCAATATACCTCTGTCAATATAATAGAGTCCTCTAGAATGACGAGAATGTGATGTAGATCTGAATATTTTACAATTGTTAAGTTAAAAAGAACAATGTGCCCAGAATATGTTGGGTAAATTCTTCTCTTCCCTCTGAAATATTGATTTTTGATCACTACAAAAAATACATTCTGATTCAGATTTTTAATTTTTTTAAATGTCTGGTCTATCTTCGAATAAAACATTGTTTAAGTTTTAATAGGTTAATTAGTATATAATGGTTTACTGTTCTGTAGTGACCTGCTGTATTAAATAGTCTAATTACTATGTGTTTTCAATTTTACATAAACAATTGAAAACATAGCAGTTAAGCCACTCTTTATTGTTTGCTTTTGTGTAAAAAATGAATCAATTAATTATTTTGTATTAGGTAGAACTTGGAAGTGGACAGTGGCTAATGCACGGACCTAAGTTGTTGAATGGACCACCTCGATTTTGCATACGCTCTGATGTTGATGGTATTGTTTGTGGGGTATCAGAAGAACATAGGCTATCCCATCTTGCTACCATTTGTGCTTTTGGATTTATTCAGGCCTCTAAATCTTCAAGAATATTTTCTTTTTTTCCTGCAGGTAAAAATTCTAGATTTTATTACATTTTGTCTTCATATTTAGAGTGGAATCATGAAAAATTGTTTGGTATGGTAATTGTAAATATATTTTTCTATCCCCAAGATGTTTTAATTTTCATTATTTTGACTATACCAATGACAACAAGATTTACCTGGTAAAATAAAAATGTTACAGTAGTGGAAAGTAAAATTATTATTCCAGTTCAACTACTATTTACATATCTAGCTTTCTGAATTAAAGGTTATTGAAATAAGATGCATATTAGAATTAAGTATGTTTAAAAAAAAACGTATCAATAGTTAATCCTTGGGGGATTCCCTAAACTATTTACTGTTTGACCACCTCTACATTAATTTCTTCCTGTATGTTTAAAAAAATAAAGATATACTGTGGTGTATGTTTAAATAATTAAGCAGTAAATATACCTACATTATTTTTTTTTAATATAAATAAATTAAGTGTCTTATTAATTTACATTAATTTTTCATATCATATCATGTATAAGTTCATGGTTGTAAGGAATAAAATAATTATTGATAGTTACAAAATTAAAAATGTCTTAGTCGAATGCATTAGACAACTGAAAAAGTTTCAGTACTCCTTGTTGCAAAATTCACCAAATACTCACCATGTCTGAAACTAAACTTTCTAGTACACTTACACCTCAGAAAGGGTAGGAATGTGAGGTGAAGTTATTTCTATTTTTTTAAATTTTTTTATTGATTTATTTTTTATTTACATAGTGTTACTATTTTCTTTTTAATTACCCAATTATTGTGTTATCACAAGTTTGGTGGCTCTAATCGCTCAGGGAATTCAGGGAATGTTTTAAAACAATATGAGCTCAAAATGAACAAATATTTTAAATATTCTCAGATTTTTTGAATGTTTGATATCTTGGGAGGGTGGAATGTAACTGGCTACTGAACAGAGTTACAATAATTATAAACATTGATTTTTATAGAAACCTCTGTTATCTACTTAAAATATGCAAGGATAAGATGATGCAGATGGCGGTCATAAAAGATTAGAAAATAGTACAAAACTATTTATTAACTAATGTTGTGGGTCTTCACAGGGCTTCTCTCTGTAAAGAGGAAATCTGAATCAATCATTTCTAATCATCTCATCCTTTATATTTAACCCACGGTCAAATATTTTATCTTCAATAAAATTTGCAATGTAATCAATAAATTAAGTATTGGTTTAGTCCATTAGAACTGATGGGGTTATTTCCTTAGTCTGATTTTGTATCAATTTTATTTTTAAGTTTTATGTTATTATGATCCTGAAAACTAAATTAGTAATAGAAACAAGTAAGTTGTATGCTTTTATTTCCTGTTTATTAACCATTATAAAAATATGATGCAAATATGTCTAGTAAGTGTTTTGTTTGTATATAAATTTCATTTAGTTTAATATTTTCTAAGAAAGTAAAACTTTATTTGCATAAACATTTATCCAGTTCATCTTATTTTCCAAAGATATGAGTTATGCTGGAGTGGTGGATTCTGGAGGGCGAATATTCCTTTACCAAGGAGGGCTACGACCAGGCCCGAAAGCAAGCTGGGGGACCCAGTATGTATTGAGCATTCCTAATGAGGAACGAGTGCTTGGTGTCCATGCTACATCCCATCACATCTTCCTACTTTCCAACAAACAATTACATGTTGTAGGACTAAAATTCAGTTAGTTTGTGCTAAAATTAAATTTGACTTTCACTCAAATTAAATAATGCACATTGCATTGAATGGTTTTATATGCTAATAAGTTTTTAAAAAACAATTGGAAATATTTTAGCATCAGATGCTTAACAGTTACATATATGGTTATATTTTAAATTTGTTTTAGTTATTTTTCATTGTCATTTTCTCATTAAATGAGTTAAATATTTTTTTCTTAATCCTTCTGTAATTTGTTTATGGGTAAATTATTATCAATCATTGTTTATATATATATATATATATAATATATATATATAAACAATACCCAATTACCTAAGTATTAAGTGAATTATAAAATATTTATTTTGTTCAATGTGTACTGATTCTTTTGTTTAATCTACCTCTAAATAACCTTATGTATATTCAGGGTAGCAAGAAAAAAAAAAAGTTAAATAATTTTTTATGTATGTAGAAGTTGAAGTTGTTATTTATCTATTATAACTTTTCAGTTGACTCCTCCACCCTACTTATTTATTTTCATTCTACTTTGCTAATTGCCATTACAGATTTGCAGTGATAACTTATTGCACGACACTGACATGCTGATGTCCCTGCTTAAAAAAAAATAAAAAATAATAATAATAAGACTGTTTTATTCTTGTTAACTTAAGATTTTTTTTTTAATTAAATTTTTCTTCTCAATTATCCAATTTTTCATATTATTAATCTAGGGGCCTCTGAACTGATCTAAAACTAGTTTTCAATCTTTTACAATAATCTTCGTTGTTATGGGTAGTTGTTTTTGTAACTTTTTATGTTTTGTTCATCCCTATCTTACCTTTTTAGGATGGGGCTTTTTTGGACCAGGGAATGAGGGTGAGGATTATGACATAGTTAAAGCTTCCCTTCCCATCACCAAGTCGCAAATTTTTAATTATTTTATTTCAAGTTTTTGAACATCAGGTTGCTGGGCAATGCGTGTTCAACAAATTGTTTTTATCACTAACCGAGAGAGAACTCCATTTCTGCTGGCACATAGATAGACTTGATAATACTTCCTCAGATTCATACTTTTAGGATTTGTATCCTTGTTAACCAAAGTTTATTGTACTATTATTTAATCCCAGATAATCCTTTATTATAATCGACCTCCACCTACATGTATTTTTGGCAAACCTACGAAACCTGTGTTCATACTGAAGTCTTCCTCTAGCTGTAGGTCGAGTGGAATCCCTCTTTATAAAACTTAATGTATGTTCTGGTGAATTGCTGTAGTTTTCAACTGATTTTAGCTGGCCTGCTGTTCTCACAGCATCAGAAATTCTTATCCAGAAAGAGATATCTACAATGACACCTTTGTATGTGTTTATGGTTGTGGGATGTCCGAAGCCCCAGAAAACTCTCCAATGTGATTGGTTTCATTCAATATTTTGAAATTAAATGTTCAACGGGTTGCTTACGTAGTCCAGGTTAGGCCAATCCTTACTCCTGCAGTTAGCAAGCTATCTTATACATTTTCTGTATTCTTGTATCATATTAGTAAAATGCCTAATGGATTTGATTGCCTCATTTCAAATGGATGCAGCTTAAGAAAGGATGGGCCTTTTTTTTATGTGCCTCGGTCAGCCATTTTTAAGGCTCATTCCAACAGAAAGCTAAAATTCTGCTCAAACAAAATGAGATCTGTCTTGGCAGACAGATAATCAAATAGAATTTTTAAAAATGTGAAAGTAGTGTGTGAGATCATTAGTATGGAAGTTATGAGAAAAAGAGATTAGATTTCTACTAGAAAGAGTATGTTCTCAGGTCATAGAAACTAGAAGAATTTCATTCTATTAAAATTTACCTGAGAAATGAATGTTTCAGGTAGTAAAATAAAATAATAATATTGAAATGGCTTTGCCATTTAATGAGAATGAGCAACTGTTTCAGATGGTGACCACTAGGTAGTTTACAAAGGGTCATGATATTGGGTGGTTAACATCTCTGTAACCTTTGCAAGAGCTAGTGATGGATGGTAGGTGCCAATATAAGATTTGTAAAGTGAAAATATTACAACGTTATCCAGAAAATAATGCAGAAGTTTCATTTAAAATACCCTATATTACAAAATGTTTACGTTAACTGGGTTATTCATTTGTATAAATATGAGGCTTTGGCTTGAAAGCAGCTACTCACATTAGATCTAATTAGTTCCACTGCATCTGGAGATGGCATTGTAGCCGAAACGTAGTGTGATTTTATTCAATATAAGAGTGGTGAAGTAGAAATCAGCCTCCAATTTTATTCAATATCAACCCTTATTAATGCTGTTCTGAACGATAATGAATGTTTACCTCTGTAGCATTTCGCTGCTTAGAAATTGTTCAGTCGTTTTGAAGATGTCAATGTGTGATATTCCTATAATTAATTTTAAAAGTTTAAACGGCCGGACGGATCAAAAAATCAATCAAGTTTTGGGTGAGGGCAGCATTAATGAGTACACTGTTCAATGGTATTTCATAAAATTTCGGAAGGGCAAAAGGTCGTGGAAGAACTTCTCCTCTTGATGACCATGTTCTGCGGTGTTTGGTGAAAAAAACAAAACAGAAATACTGTTCTAGAACTTGCATTGAACTTCTCCATAGCAAATCCACTGTCAATGACTATCTCCTGGCTATTGGAAGGGCAAAAAACCTTGAGAGTTGGGTTTCACATGTATTAATCTACCGCAAAAAAACAAAAAACAGCACGGTTATGAAGTTTGTGCTAAACCTTTTGCTAACGACCCTTTGCTGTCCAGGATTGTTACTTGTGATGAAAAGTGGATACTTTGCGATAGCAGTAGAGGTTCTGGACATTGTCTCGACCAAGCAGAAAGAAGCACTACAACATTTTCCCTAGTCTCAACTCATCAAAAAGAACGAGGTGGTTACTGCTTGTTGGGTTCCATTTGGTTTGATACACTAGAGATGCTTAAATCCTGGAGAAGCTTTTAATGCTGAATCTTATTGAACCAAATTAATGCAATGCATCAGACATTGGCAAAAATGAAGCTATCAGCGTGCAAGTTGTACAGATGTGGTAGAATTTCATATCCAAAAGTCTACCACATCTGCTTGAATTTCGAATCTCCACTACGGATTATATTTTTAGACATCTGGACCACTCTACTTACATGACCAAAAATTATAAATTATAATTAAACCATGGAAAAAGAAAACGAATTTTTGGTGTTTATTAACTCTAAAGATGGAAAATTCTATTCCGAGAGAATGAAAAAGTTGCCAACACGTTTTCAGATATGTATTCATAATGGTGGAGACTATTTTGATTAAATAACATGGTTGAAAAACTTTCTATTTCCCTTTAAATCAAAATCCTACATTATGTTCCGGTCTATCTAATAATAATAATAATATATATATATATATATATATATATATATATATATATATATATATATATATATATATATATATATATATACATATATATGTTTGCCGTTATTTAGATTCTAATTATCAGATTATAAACAGATTCTTCTATCTGACATGGTTTTGCACTGACACCGCTGAACAGATGATATTTTGCAAGAATTTATAGTCTCACTAAAAAAAAAAAAAAGGTTGGATGTCACTGGAACTGGAATTAAGTGACATTTACATTCTGAAGTAAAATCAAAAGCCGAACTGTTTGTTTTGGTCTGTATGGGGCTATTTTCAAATGATTTTCAATAGCTGCTATTAAAGATTTTGGAAGTATTTAATTAAAATTGTATGGATAGAAAGTTTCCTTTTAGCCTCTTAACTACGCTGAAGAAACTGCCTTTACTGATTGTGTAATCGAATATGCTACAAGTCATCCTTCAAATAATTGCATCTATCATGATAATTATCTGGATTGTTGTCAGAATATATCCTGATGAAACTCCGATTGATTACTTCCTAATTGTTTAGTAACAAATTTAAAGAGCAGTAGCCTATACTAACAAATAAATCAAATAATTTGTCAAGACTGATTGAAAACAACCTTAACATGTGACACTTTTTTGAGCTGTCATCTTTCTTCGCATCTGACTAATGTTTTCAATCACAACTCCTTTTTATTTATTTTTTCTTCAATTTTAAGGTAATTATCTTGCCGTTATTTGTATTGTTGCTGTTCCTCTTACACTTTCCAGTAGGTTTTGGTTTCCTGAGAAGTTAGACCATCACCCCTGATTAGAGGAGGTCTGCAGGAGGCAACAAATATTTTATGTATAATTAATCAAGATGTTTATTTTTGTTTTCCCTATAAATAAATGGCTTATGGCCCTATTTACTATTGTATATTTCTATTGGTGTACAAACTTACACCTGTTTCTGTTACGGCCAGTAATATGCTGAATTGTATGGGTCAAATCCGACAATTTTTTTTAAAGTTCTAAAAACAAACCAGTGTCTTAGGAGGGAAAAAAAATTGTTCAAGCATAACAAACTTTTAACACTTTTAGCATTCCTCACAAACTATTTAAAATTTTCTGTTGAAAATATCTTTGATTTCTCTTTTCGTAAAGAAGTAATAACTCGAGTTTATAGGTTTTCTCCCTCTCCATTCACTTCCACTACTTTATTACAAATTAACTTTTCTAATATCTTGCTCTTCCAAGATTTTTACTCCTTTACCTCATTATGGAATTCCATGTATATATTTTTCACTATAAACAAATTGGATATGATCAGCTCTCGTATAATATGTATATATATATATTCGAACCGAACAAGTGTAATTAACGTGAAGAAATTTTGAAAATTCGGTCAGACAATATTGATGAGGATAAAACCTATTGGATATGGAATATCATTTAACCAAACATCTTATTGTCTATATTGTTGTTTTCGAGAAAATTAAAAAAATGTGTAAAATACACCATGGGTTTAGTGGAACTTGAAATGAAAATCCTGCATAACATCAATAATCTTAAAATTTCACTTTTCTCCCTTACTGTTGACAATCAGACTATAAGTCATATGATTTTTTTTTACTTCCACTTACCTATATATCAAATATATAGTAAGGGAAATTATTGCAATCATGAACATTTTCGAATTTCATTTTTCACCGGGAATATAAGTTTTAGGGACCCCTGAGTCCAAATGACCAAGTCCCGCAAAAAGGTTTGTGTGTGTATGGTAGGTCTAGCGCAAAATCTAAAAGCCGTACGAAACTAAAATATCATATTCAAGACAACTATACGCCCGAGGTGTTACAGAAACTTTTTCATAAAAATGAGCTAACCAGAAGAGCCACTTATACCATGCATTTTGCACCTTTTTACGATTTTCTAAAAAACGGCTGTTACGATTTTGATTAAACTCACCATATGAATGTAAACTTTAATGCGCTTTAATATGGTGTAGGTTTCATACTGTTTGAAATAGTCTGACAGCGGTTAAATGTCGATATTTTAGATTTTCTTCCTCAAAAAAATCTTTAATTTTGTATATTTAAAAAAATTAGGCACATTATCTCATTTGAATTGATAAATAATGGCTGAATGTGCAAGTTGAGCTAATTTGATAAACAACTAAATGAGAAAAATTAAAAAATATTTTTGTATGCAATTTTTGAACACAGAAATAGTAATACAGATGCATAATATACCGTTGGATAGCTTAAGATTTTAGATCAAATATTACCTAAGATAAAATATACACGGAACTATAAATCTTAATGGGGAGTGATGAAAAGCCGATAAAAATAACTGATTGTTGTAGACAAAAATATAATAGAATATTTAATAAAACACATGATTCTATTGAAATTAATTTTGTTTGTTTGTTTATTTATTTAACTGCTGTGGCTAATCGGACGATGCTACAGCGGGAGTCCTAAATTTTGCCTACTCAGGTTTTATTAGGATAGGGATCTTTAACGAGTACCTGACATCGCACAGGCTCGGGACCACCTTTTAACGTCCCGTCCGAAAGTACTTCATAACCAAGGATTTTTTACTCCCATTAAAAAATCCTAGGGCTACCTGCGGGTTTGAACCCGGGATCTTTGGCATAGGAGGCTGTTATGCTAACCACCCTGCTACAGGTAACCCCCCGAAATTCAATTTAATTAATTCTTTAGCAGCTTATTTTTATCTCTAAATGTATTTAATGATTCTTAAATTGATTTTAACAATGGAGGTAAGTGAAAGAGGTGTGTTGCGCTCACCAGATTTTTCTGTTTTCTCGGGGTCTAGTTTCGGCTCCCACTACATGACTAGACATTTATGAGACACGTATTTTGCCCAATTTTGTTTTTGGTCCTTTTTTTTATTTTTTCAAATTATTGTCTCCTTGTACCCTTTATTGCCCAATGAGGGTGGGTTTGTTTTGCAATATTTTAAAGCTAATTAAACGAAGAAGTTTTTCTGAGATCTGGAAACATTAAAATCTAACGATATCTAGTAAGAGGTCCTTAAAACGTCCGAAGAATAAGGTAATAGATTATTGGAAATATTGAAATGTAATTTTCTTCATGACGTTCGATACTTACTTTCTTATTTTGGTTGGCTTCTCCACCTTCTGGGAAAATTTTTCTTCTTTCATTTAGTACCTCATGTTTTTCTTTGAGTGCCCATAAAGTAGATATGTTTACGTTTTTCTGATGAGAACCTTGGGTAGCAGCAAAACACTCAAAATTTGATTTTCCTCCCTAACCGATGGGAATCAGACTCATATGTATGATATGTACTATGAGCCATATGTATTTTTTTGTTCCACTTAAAATGTAGTATCTGCTCTCACAATATGATGAGATGTTTATGAGACAGAGATTTGGAAATAATATACAATTCGGAAGTTATTTGGGATTTTATTTCTATACAATTTAATGAACATAATATTTTGGCATATGAAGATGATAAACTTGATATTCGAAAGGGTAAGGCCTTACAAAATAGTGGGGCTACCCCCACTGGAAATAGCAGTCAACCTGCAGTCTGGAGTTTCCTCTCTCCACCGCTGACTAATCTCAACTTTTCGCCTCCTGATCTGGTCACGTACGAATCAGAAATAAATATAAGGGTAAATAACGGCTTACTATTACGAATAGTTATAATAAAAAATAAATCATTAGAATGTATAAATCACTGACGATTTTAGTTGATATTCAAGTTTTAGTATTATTGCAACTATGGATGAATGCGTACTATTTGATTTTAAGGCTCTTAAATTTTATTTAGTTTTGGCTGTTTAATTATTTTGACATTTTTAAATTTATTACTGAAACTATTACCTTTAATTTTTTTTTTTATTATTTCATGTTAATTATTGTTTATTTTTTCTATATGGAAAGACTTTAAGTTTGGCGGATTGTATTATTTTTCAATCAAGAAATAATAAAAAAACGAAAAAATTAATGAATAAAATAAAAAAACAAAAAAGATTTCAAGATGTTTATTAAAATGTTTTTTTTTTTCATCAATTTTAATTATTTTCATTAAATGAACTATGAGAAAATGGATAATAGAAGTTACACTGATTGACGTTTTTTTTTTGGTTTAAGAGTTCCAAACTTTGATAATCCCTCCAAACTAAGGACTTATAAATACCTTAGTACCGAATTTTATACAAAGGTGAAGTGTTCAGTTTTCATGATTTAATCGGATGCTTTGAAAATATATTAACTTGGATATTTGAGAGAATAGTTATGACTGCATACCGAATTTCCACGACAGTACGTTCTATTCTCTTGTTTGTATTAGCTTCAAACCTGTACTGCTTTCACGATCAGGAGGTAGTTTTTTATTGTGTTTATATGCACGAAACTGTCCGTTTTGCTATTTTTGGGCTAAATTTCACGTTTTTTTTATTTTCATTGCATTAAATCGCATTGTTTGCACTTTTGAGTTAAATATGATAATTTAACTTTAATATCACAATTAATTGAACCAACATTTCAGTAATAAAAAAACATAAATATACTAATAAATATTAAAAAATGCATTTTAAAACCTTCCTCTTGTTAAAGATATAATTAAATTATTAATTAAGAAGAAAAAAAAATGTTTATTGTTATTATTGTTGTTATACTGAATCATCTGTTTACAACTCTTCAATATTCACTGTGAGTACTTAGTTTTTAGTGATTCCTTAAACTCTTTTCAGTGAGTTCTTCTAGATTTATAAATTAGACTGATAAGTGTTTTTTTTACTTCTGAAATTAAGGATTATTTTATGTCTGATATCATTGTCCTTACAAACAAAGAAAAGACGCTTATTTGTTAAAAATCGAATACATATGCATTTGCAATATAAGTTTGGTCCATCTATCTTGCCAAGTTATAAGTAACGGAAGTTTTCTTTGATTCCTCTGTTCAGGATATAACAATAAAGACTGCAAAAGACTCTTAAAAGCTGAGTTAGGAAGTCGGCTTGTCCTGGTCCATGCCAGACAAAGACCACACTCTGTGCCATAAGAACTTTCTTTGGTGCAGAATTCGACTTTGGCTATTCAAGAAAGAGAATGTCGTGACACCTCAGTATAAAAGATTCTATTATCTCAAAAGTAAACAATCGTAACCGCTTTGTTACTAAAAACGTTTTATTTTCTCTTGAATATACACATCCCATACATACATCAATAAATACATCCTATATACTCAAATGACAACATTTCGAAAAACGGTTTGGGCGAAGGTGGGAGCTGTAGGAAACTAAAATTGTATATACATTTCAAAAAAATAATAGCATATTATTCACCAATTTGGCCTTACCGAAGCTGTCATTTTAACTAGTATAATTAAATTCGGCCCATCAATATATTCTGAAATGCCTTATTTTCCAAACATGTTTTTTAAATTCCCCTTAATTTTGTTCATTTCAACTAATGGGATATTTGGTGTTACAAATGTTTGTGAAAAATCTATGAATATAGGCCTCGAAAAAAGTTTATGATCAGTTAACAGAAAATAAAATTTTCCTTGTTGAAAATATGTTTGTTGTATTTCTTTTATTATTTACTTCTGACCATTGTATTATTACATTATTGTATAAATCAATACCATGTATATTGATTCTTCCATTTGGAATCATATATTGTACTAGTTAACTCATGTCTCTTGTTTGCAATTCTTTCGACGAGAATGGTGTCTTGAAATGAAAAAAAAAAAAAAAAAAATTAGCAGTCCTTAAATCGTGCTTATCCTTTGAAATATTTAAAATCCTCTTCTTGTCCGATTTTTTTTTTTTTTTTAATCGCAGCAATAATATAAATGTACAATCTTTTGTTAGAAATATCGAGATTGTGGAAGATGTAATGTACGAGATTGTGAAGATGATGTAACGTAATAGAGTTAATGAATGATTTATTTTTCTTTATGTTTTCATCTTAACGTATACACTATTTGCCCTAATATTTTTGTTATGATAAAAAGTATTAAAAAAGATGGATGCAAATTCTCAATTTATATAGGGTTTTTATTTGTAATTATATTAAACAATACCATTTGAAATATTTAATTACTTTTAAATTATTTAAAAATAGGCACTAGAGTTCCCTTTTTCCTACCGTCCTATATCTCTTCTACCCATCATGGGTAAAATCCTAGAACGGCTCCTATTTAAACGACTATACCCTATCCTAGAATCATATCACATAATCCCAGCCCACCAGTTCGGATTCCGAACTTCCCACTCCACCATCCAGCAATGTCACCGTGTGGTGGATGTTGCCTCTTCTGCATTGGAGCGCGGATTGTACTGCACTGGAGCCTTTCTCGACGTTGAACAGGCCTTTGACCGAGTCTGGCACCCGGGACTGTTGTACAAACTCCGTAAATTCCTTCCTCCTACATACTTCCTAATCATCCAGTCTTACCTCTCTGGAAGATCCTTCAAAATAAACCACAATAGTTCCTATTCATCTCTCTTCACCCAGTCTGCTGGGGTTCCTCAAGGCAGTACCTAGGACCCATTCTTTACACAGTGTATACAGCTGATATCCCAACCCATCCTAACACATTCCTTTCTACCTATGCCGATGACACTTGCGCGTTATCGGTTAATAACGATCCTAAAATAGCCTCTCAAACTCTCCAATCCCACATCAGAGACCTTGAGGTATGGTGTCAGAATTGGAGAATTAAAATCAATTTCAATAAATCCCAACAAATTACCTTCGTCGAAAACCTATGACATCCTGCCCTACAGTGTCCTTTAATGATATTCCGCTTGTCCCGGTTGAACAGATCCGATATTTAGGACTCCTGCTTGACAAACGACTTACATGGAATCCGCATACAAGACTGAAGAGACAAGAAACTGCACGAAGATTTCGGCTATTCCAACACTTACTAGACAGACGCTCTAACCTTTCACTTAACTACAAAAGACTCATTTACATGACCATCATAAGGCCTATCTGGACCTACGAAGTAGAGCTTTGGGGCTCTACTAAACCATCAAACTCTTCCCGTATCCAATCCAAAATCCTTCGCAAAATCCTTAACGCTCCTTACTTTGTTACGAATAAAATCATCCACAATGATCTTCATGTTCCATATGTTACTGATTTGGCCCGTACCAGGTATCACACCTTCCATGAAAAACTCCACTCCCACTCTAATCCATTAGTTTCAATCCTAGCTTCCTCTTCCATTCCTGATAATCCTCTGAGGCGTCTGAAAAGAAGATGGCCTCGAGACCTTCTTGTTTAGACTCACTACCAAAGAGTGCTGCCAATGGGCAGTTTCTCTTCATGTTCTTTCCATGTGTTATAACATTACAGCATATTTACTTGATGTATTTTTTGTACAGTTGTAAATTTCAATAAAATAAAAAAATTATTTAATGTTTTAAAATGAGAAATATGCGCAAGCATTAAAAATGCTTGACCCCTTTGAAATATTCTTTATCAGTAATATGAAGAAATAAGGCAATACATATTATTTTCTTTAGTACTTTCTTGTTTCTAGATAAATCTTTGTGGTACTTTGATCTTATCACTTATTTTTGGTTCAGAAGAATAAATTCGTTTTTTAGATTAAAACTTTATTATTATAATAACCAACCAAAAAATCGATATTATGCACGTGAAATTTGCCCCCACGCAAATTAGCACCAAATTTAAACTATTAATTCACACCTGATAAACCACCTCTTCCAAAATTTACCTCTTAATCACTATAGAAGGGAAGTTATGGGGGCGAAGTAAAGAAAAAACAATTTTTTTTTCTCCTGAACGGTTCAACTTATTTTCATGAAAAAATATATAGGTTTATTCCAATATATTCCAAAAGAGTTTACAAAATAGAATCTATTAAAATGTGAATCGATAATGTTTCACTTGTGATTCGATAATGTTTCACCCTATAGGAGAGTCCCTCACTATGAAGATTCGCAAGTGTAACCCACGATGAAAATATCTATGCATGCATACATAAACGTAATAGACATGAACGGCTCGACCGATTATTATGGGAAAAAAGAAATTTCAAGTGTTTTTTAAAGGAGTCAACAAATATATATATATTTTTAAATCTATGAAAATGAGAGTCCAAATCATTTTTGAATTTTTCAAAAAAAAAAAAAAAAAATCTTATGTTCGATTGGAACATATGTTTATGTTTCTTATGTTTATTTTGAAACAAACGGCTAATAAATGGTGAGTTAAGCGTTAGCTAATATATTATCCTGTTTCGCATGACGAAGCTTATTTCAACCGCAGAGAATAAGAAATTAGTTTTGACTTCTTGTCGAAGTAACTCGGTGTAAGATGTCACAATCTTGGAAACCACCATTTTACGCATTGCGATATAACTTGAATGTGAGATGTTGATAATGATTGAAATAAGTGGCTGTTTTTTGAATTTAAGGAAAACTTTTGGTAAAGAGCGATTTCTATTAAGCCACAGAGGTTTCTTATATTACACATGGGATTTCTTTCTTTCTACTTTTCGTGGTATTTTCCTATCTTATCCAGTAAGTGCTTAGGATGTCCTATTCTAACCAGTGTGTGATTCGAGATTCATTCGGTAGGAATATTTGTAAATGTTGTAGTATTTTAAATTAATCATGATCTACTAAAATTTTTAAATGATCTTGTTCATTATCTCCTCCCCTCTCATCGCGTAATAGCCTCCAGCTGAAAAGTTGTTATCAGAGTGGTGCAAAATGTGTGAATAATTTTGGAAAATGTCATCTGATAAACCAAAACACTGGGTATAAATCTTTGTTTTTTTAACAAATAAATCCATTTGGAGAAAAAATAAATCAATCACTGTAAGATTGTTAAGTAGCGAAGTATATTGCTTGAAATCGGTGTATGCAAAGCTTTTAAAAAAGCAACATTTTATTAGTAATAATAAAATTTATTTAAAAATTAAAATTTTAAAAAGTTTGAAAAAAAAAAGAATATATTTATTCTTACTAGGGCTTAACCTAATTATAAAATCCCAGTAGACAATGTTTTTGCTTCTTAATTGCCTGAAGCAATTTAAGAACTTTTAAATAAATTAAGAGTTGAAAAAGTTTCAAGAATTACTCTTTAAGAGTTTCGATGGAAACATTTATATTTTTTAGACTAAATTATCGTACAATATAAATTATTATCTAGGACAATCACTGAGTTTAATCCGATTTTCACCCCTCTCCATTACTTTATACAACTTTGTACATACAATTTTTTTTTTTCTCGAGTCTTTAGCTTTTTAATAATTTATAATAATAAAAAATTAAAAAAAAAAAAACTTAAAAAATATTTTTGCTCTTTTCTCCTTTATTAGTCTGTCTAATTCGTTTATCTTGTATATTTACCCGTTTTTTATCGATCCTCATAAGATCAATGGTTAATTATTTCTCATCTAAGAAATTAAGGATACGTGTTTGTTTGTTTGTTATTATCCGGTTTAAGGGCGTTCAACTAATAAGTCATTAAAGACCATTTGTTTGTGCAATATTAAGTCCGGTTTTCCAGTTTTGGGTACCCACTTATCCAGGGTGGAGAGAGAGCGGGGCAAGGAAAGAAAGACACAGCCAGACGAACGGAGGTCCGTCGGACATCAGGAGACGCAACAAGTCCACTACATCAAGAGGCGGCTATATTAAAATAAGGGTGCTTTAGAAGAAGAACATTTTAAATATTGTCTGTCAAGCCCTGTCATACTATTTCAATAAGAATGAAACCTATATTATAATAAACCCTATTAAATTTTACATCAACATAGCGAGTTTAATTAAAATCGTTTCAGTCATTCTTATAGGTTCCAAACATCTCGTTAATTCCCTTCCTTATTATCCCTTACTATACCTTAACGGACTACCTATCCATTTCCATACTACCGTTAGAAATCTTGGTGTCGTCTTTGACCAAAACATTTCTTGGAATAATCATGTATCCCATATCATTCGTAATTCCATCGCTACTCTTAAACTGTTCTCAAGATTGCGTGATGCACTGCCTTTCGATGTTCGTCGGCTCCTTGTTTCGTCCCTTGTCTTCCCCCACTTCGATTACTGTTGCCTGGTGTTCGGTGGATTGTCTGGTGGACTCGAAATGAGACTGGAAAGACTTATGAAATGTTTCATTAGATTCATTTTCGGGGTCCCTAGGCGCTCCAGCGTTTCTGACAGGTATGCCGAGTTGAAGTGGCTCAATCCAGTTTCCCGGCGAAAGTATTTCTTGGGAGTTTTTCTATTCCGTACTTTCAATACCAAAAAACCATCCTACATTCTTGACCTACTCATACCTTGATCATCGGTACATTCGTTTAATACAAGATCCCAGTCCAGTAACCTATATATTCCTTTTCATCAAACATCATCATTTAAAAAATCATTTTGTTTGCGTGCCACATCGTTCTGGAATTCCATACCTACCTCTATACGCAAAGCACCTTCTTTAACCTCATTTAAAAGCAAACTGTTTCTTCATCTTCTCACCCATCCATCTTCAGATTGATTGTAAACAAAACGCTAGAATAGTGATCATGTTACATTTTAAAATGAGGACCACAACAAATATGTAAACAATGTTTTAGATATATATTCACCTTTCTCTTTCTTTCTTCTGTTTTTCTCGGTGACCTTATTATACCATAAGAAGCACAATAGTAATATATCTTCAGATAGACATTTATGATTATATAATTATGAACATATATGCATACTAAGTAATCGTAGTTATTTATTTAACTTTATTTTTTAAATAATATTATATCTTAAGTTTGTATTTCTTTTATGTTTTTGTTTCTGTGCCAGCCACAAGTCAAAGTTTTGTACTTTTCTGTTATTCTTAGGGTACTGAAGGTCCCAGAATAAAATTTACTTTTTTTTTTCTTTGTTTCTTTTTCATTTTTGAGAAAATCGTAAAAGTTTACGAAATGCATGGTATAAAGTGGCTCTTCTTGTACTTCGATATATTTGAAAAGTTACTGTGACATTTCAGGCATATGCGGTTCTGAACCATGAAATTTCAGTTTTTCACAAATAATCGTTTAAAAGCTAAACTAAAAGGCTTATTTGCAGGACTTGGTCATTTTGACTCATGGGACCTTAAAACGTGTATTTCCGGTGAAACCTCGAATTTAAAATTTTTTACCATCGAAATAATTCCCCTTACCTTATATTTCATGTATAGGTAAATGAAAGTAAAAATGAAAATAAAGAACCTTAAAATACTACAACTTTGGTAATATTGTTACAACGCAATTCCATTAAAAAAAAAAAAAAAAGGCTACATACGTCTTTAAAATTTTGTGTATTAGGTAGAAAAAAAATCTTTACCATATGGTAAAGAGTATTATTGGAGTATCGATAATACAGACATGCAGCTAAACATCTATTTCCCTTTAACGTCATAATCGTGAGTAACTGTGTCATCGTAAGAAAAATAAAAATAAAATATGGAACCGAAACTTGATTGAAACAAACATAAAGCAAATATATGAAGAAAATAATGTCGTAAATAGGCCAAGGTGAGTAACATTAATGTCGTGAATTCCTGAATCCCATAAATATTGTAATCTTATGAATTTTACCTTGAACGAATCCTTACGAAATGTATTCGAAAAGAATATTACTTTGATGAAACTCAGATGCATTGTAGGATTATTTTAGACCATACAAATATTCGTTTTGTTGAGATTTAATATTAAAATGAAGCGTTTTGAATTTTGCTGTATAAAATAAATTGTAACTTTTGTGACATGTATATTTTTATTACATTTTTACATTTTTGTAATTGGACCAGATAGAATAATAAATCATGAATTAACATAAATTAATTCTGTAACTGAGGATGTTAGGATTATTTCTGGAAATTGTTATTGCTACATTCTTAGCATTAGTTTTTTAAGTATTGAGAAACTCGTTTATAAAAGTCAAGCGAATGTTTCTTCACCAACTTGCCTCGGACGATTATTTCTTTTGGTGAGTGGTTCGAAATTGAGAATTATTTAAAAAATATAAGTCGATTTACATTACATATCCTGAGCAATGTTTGAAATTATGAAATGTTCAAAGTTTTGTCTTAACAACATTGTTGTTAATTGAACGGCGCTTTCCCAAGAACCATCGAGGCTCGAAATCTAGCTTCTGAAAATATTATTACTGACAGTTTCAAACAATCTAAAATCACCATTTAGAAGCAAAAGAATGGTTTGAAATTATTGGTCAGTGCTTTAATACTCTTTCATCTTTGTTGCGGAGTGTGTGTGTCCCATGAATAGATTTATTAAAGATCCGAGTCTGGTGAAACAGCGATGGAATAGTATTCCAATTAATGTAAATGTATTTCACTATGCACCAATTCTGCTTTTCATCATTACCTTTCCGATTTATTCAACAAATTAAAAAAAAAAAGGGAAAGCGTTTAATAAATCTTAAATGTTTTAAACTAATAGAAAAATCTATTTTGTGAACGTAAATTTTAAGAACCATTTTTTACCCTTTTTCGTTTCTAATAATAATGTCATGTGAATAAATTAAGGTTGGGAACCAATGTGCACTAAAGAGATAAGTCATAAATTAAGTGTTGATGTTCTATCCGGGTCGTTTTATTTCAAATTTTCCTGTCAAAAATTAAAATGAAATCTATCGTATCTTGGTTCGATTTTTTTTCTCTTATTAATTATTTACTTATATTTATGTTTTTCTTTAGTCGAGTTATCTTTTTGCTTAAATTTTGTCATTGACTCTTTGATACTGTTGGTTCCTCTTTAGGTATGCATTTTCAATTTTTTTTTGTTTTCCTTTTTCCATCAATTTTGCTTTAAATTGTAAACTATAGTACATATTATAAAATATAACATAAAAAGCTATTGATAAAGAAAATATATGTATAAAATTGGAGGCTGATGTCTATTTCACCACTATTTTATTGAAAACAAAAATATTCGCACTACGTTTCGGCTACAATGCCATCTTCAGGTGCAGTGGAACAACTTAGATCTAAAAGTACAAAATATTGTCAAATTACAAATAATCGTCTTACAATTTGTCATGAAACCATAAAACTATGTTAAAATGTATGATAAAAGAATAAATAAAATATATATATACACATATACATACATACACTCATACACACACGCATATATATATATATATATATATATATATATATATATATATATATATATATATATATATATATATATATATATACATATACCCATATACACACACATACATACACACACATACCCATACATACATATACATACACTCACACACATATATTCACACACACACACACAACATGTTTATATATACAGTCAAAATAAATTAATAATTTATGAGATTAACGTTAACAATCTTAAAATTCTATCAAAACAATTTAAAATTATAACTGAACATGACAAAACCTGAACAATGAAAATCATTCCACTATACAAACTATATATAAATAGAATCAGTTGATGTACCATGCTCATCATTGCACAAATCCAATTAAAATGATTAAAATTTTAATTAATAATTATGAAAACAACTGATAAATTCAAAAATGCACCCTTACTTAGTGTGAGTAGCTGCTTACCAGTCAAAACCGCATGTCTAAATCAGATGTCCATGAAGGGGGGGGGGAGGAGAAGGGTGTTACTATAAAAATGGCTAATCATTTAAAAATTAAATCAAATTTAAAATGAAAAATTTTTTTTTTTTAAAAACCTGATGAATGAAAGGTATATTTTATAAAACTCCTGTTATTATATATTTATTTTGTGGATGATATTGGTGTATGCATTACATAATGTTTGGGTATCTTGTTGAAAATTACATACTTGTTGTAAATTACATCACGAAAAACATTAAGCACCTAAAAGAATCTACACCTTACAGAAAATATATGTATTCAATTTTAACTCAATATCACATGTCATTAAATTGAGAAGTAAGCTGTGTGTGATAGCAACCCAATACATTTGGCCTTTTTTGTTTTGTTATACTTTTGATAAAATAAAGCATTTCTCTCTCTAACCGTGTGACTCTTATTTTGATCTTTTTTCGTAATTTGTCTCAAAAAGTGAAAACATGAACTGGTAAGAGGAGATTATTATTTACAATTACTGATATTTAACAAGAGTTGAAGTATAACGAGTTATAAAGCGTTTCCAATCTGTTCATTTCAAGTCGGGTCTCATAGATTATGCTGCTGCACAGCAATATCGGATTTTTTTATATTGATATAATGGAAATTTTGGAAGCTTCAAAATAATTTATATTACAGTTATTAATGGTAGTTTTTTAGTTTTAGTAGTTATTCCTTATTTATTTAATTAAATAAATAAAAATACCCTATGAGAATAATATTGAGTTGTTCCAAAAAATAATTTAATTAAGCGTTTTCTCTTTCAAATACCTTTCTATATAGTAACAAACTGATGGTCATTTGACCATGCTTAAATGCCTCGTATTAATTTGTAACATGAAGTTTTAAAAAATAAGCATTATTATTATATATAACAAACTTGTATGAATATCAACACTTATTTATCTCATCTTCCAAAACATAATGTTTGTTTACCTTTGGATCATTTCGTCTTTTGGAAATAATTCAGTTTTCAGTTCACTGTTGAGCGATGGTTCAAAAGATTTTAAAAGGGATACTTCAACCTTGAAGAAAAAAAAATCGTGAAAGGACTTCCTCTTTTTATGACTTTGTTCTGCGGGTTTTGGTGAACGAATATTCCAAAATAATTGTTCGATAACTTGCAAGGAAACTTAATCCTAGCAAATCGAATGCCGATGCCTACTTCGAGGTTTTGGAAAGGTAAAATGCTTGAAAGTTGGGTTTCACACTCATTAAACGACCGCAAAAAAACAACAACGTTATGAAGTTTGAGCTACCTATCTTTGCCGAAACAAAACGAAACTCTAATATCTAAAATTGTTACTTATGAATACTTGGTGTAAATAGTAAATAATTCGCAATAACAATAGAGGTTGTAGACAGAAACAACACATTTTCCGTATCCCCAACTCATTAAAACGGTTATTGTTTCTGTATGGCGGGCTTGATTTGAATTGATACAGCTTCTTAAATTCTAGAGAAACCATCAATGCCGAATTCTATGGTAACCAAATTAATGTAATAGATAAAAAATGAAGCCATCATTGGACAATTAGAAGGGGCCCGAATGACAACGCCCAGAAACATGGCTCACGTATGACGCCACAACTTTTAGAGATTGGATATTATACATGGATATATGAAATTCTGTCAACTCTTCGGACCTCTCGCCTACGGATTATCATTTTTTACAATTATACAATTTGAGCACAAAATTAATTTTTTAAAAAATTAATTCTAAAGGGAATAAGAATATTAGTTTTTAAAAATTTTCTAAACTAAAGATATGAAATTTTATTTCGACGGAATAGAAAAGTTGCCGACACTTTTGGCAGAAATGTAATAATAATAAAATAAACTTTATTCAGGAACTATGCCCTTAAGAATAAGAATGTCGTACAGTAAATAAACACTTCAATTAATCAACATGTATTGATAGTAATGGAGACAATTTTAATTAAATGCAACAGTTGTAAATATTTCTTTTTCTTTTTTAAACCAAAATCTCGCATTATTTTCCGGACAAGCAATAGTATAATATAATTCAACTGATCACTGAAGAAATATTGATCTAACGTTGTTTGATAATCATTGTAAATCCGTATAGCTATTTTGGTTTATAGACATAAAAAAACAACAAGGCTGTTCAATCCATTAGCATTCCTTATAATCGATTATTTTTACATGGGATCATGAATATATTTGGTGGGACTGAATGTTTAAGGCCAGACAATATTGCTATTCTCATGTTCATATCTTAAGACCTGTATACATATTTTATTACGTCCTGGAAGTTAAAAGCCGTGGATATGCCTTCCAATATTTGTATATACAGGAAGTAATATAATTATTATTTAATATGATTTCATAGCGACATATTACCAAGCCAGATCATCATCTTCATTTACTGTTCATTATATTCGTTCCATTACTATAATATTACATTAGTTATTTGATACAACACACACACACACATATATTATATATATATTATATAATTTTTTTATATATATATATATAGTTTTTTTTAATCAGTGTGTGTTCTAATCATAAAACACTTATACATTGTTATTATATCTTAAAAAATAACTAAGTTATAGCGTATTTATGGGTAAAATTTCGAAATTGCCTTTGCTTTTTAATAATTATTCTCGGTTTCATGATTAGAAAACTCTAATAACATTTTTCTCTGTCATTGAAATACCGGTTATTGAATAAATCATTTTTATCGGCCACCATTTTAAAACTAATCGGCTGATATCTTGCGTATATATAAACTTGTAACTCCATTATTTTCGAAGATAGAAAAAATTGTCAGTGTTTTTTTATAAAATATCCGCGAATAATTATTAAAAAAAAGAGAAAAAATTAAAGAAAAAAAAATTGAAATTTTACTCATAAATACGCCCATAACTCAGTTATTTTTGAAGATATAGAAAAATATGTATAGAGTTTTAGAATCAGTAAAGTGAGATAAACAGAAAAAAAAAAAAAAAAATCTGTATTACCAAGTCACAAATTATAATAGATGCAATTTAATTGAACCCAAGATCGATTATTATTAAAGATAGAGAAACATCGCAAAGATTTTCGAGATCAAGTCAACGCGGTAAACAATGAGAAAAATAAAATAAAAATAATTTTATATGCTCAAGTCACAACTTATGATAGAGAAAATATGTAAGGTGTTCTGGGATCAGGAAATTTTATTTGATTTATTTGAATGAAAATCGAAAGAATTTTTTGAAAATATAGAAAAATATGTAGAGAGTTTTAGAATCAGTGAAGCGCAATAAACAGAAAAAAAAAATTGATCTATTTATTTAAGTCACAAATTATAATAGATGTAATTCCAAAATAACTCGGTTGCTATTGTAGATAGAGAAAAGTCGAAAATATTAGCAGTCATAAACAGCTATAAACATTTATACCCTTAACATTTATAATATAGTTATTTGGAAATCATAAACCATTGTGTAATAATTTGCAGTGTTTTTATCTCTAATAAGATAAACACGCATGTAATAGATCTCATTTGTTACTTTTCCTCTTGTATTTCATAATATTCTTTGTAGATCTCTACACTATATCAATATATGGAGATTCAGTACCTCTGTAGAATTGTTTTAGCTCAATCTGCCCGTTCTAAGTACCTTGTTACAGCCGTTAAGCCCTAACACAATGAGATAACCGGTGTGAGCCCCACCAGCTGATGCCTGACTTAGCGTGCGTAAATAACTTTCTTCAGCTTGACGTGTCTTGCATTCCGGCCTTGGTCGTAACGTGTTTCCCTCAGGTCCGTTTGACCTTCTTGGCCGCATTGCTCCACCGATATCTCATTGGGTCAGGGGCGCCGAGGGTTCCTTTTTCGGATCGGGTCTTCGGGAGTACTTTGAACTGGATGGTACGTTGCCGAAGATGTCCTTGAAATAGAGCGGTTTGGTCCTATTTCCGATCCTGATTTTCTATTAGCCTCATAAAATAGGACTAGGCTAATCATATATCTATGATGGTGTAAACAAGTGTGGAAAGAATTGACGGGTCTCTTACGGCCGGATGGCCCGTTTTTACACTAGATGATGTAGTAAATATTATATGTTACATTAACTAGTCAGATGTATATCAATGTTTTTCAGTCAAAGACATTTTTTTAAAGTTTATTTATAACTAGTATAAAATGTAGCTTCGCTCTGGTGCAATTCAAATGTGATGTCAAAGATGTTAAAAATTTAGGGTTACTGCAAAAACCAAGAACTGAAAAAGAGATTTAAGAGCAGAAACTAATACTAAATTTCATGGATAACCTTACATATAAAAGAATGAAATGGCTCAAATAATATAACAAAAAAATATACCTTCTTACACCAGTAAGGTTATGCTGTGTAATCAAAAAAGCCAAGATAAAAATTTTGGTGCGGGCAACACACGAACTTCACTTACCGCCGTTGTTAAAATAAATTAAATAATTTTCAAATACAGTTAAAGATAAAAAGGAGTGAAACTAATAAAGAATTAATTAAATTGAATTTCTATAGAAAAATGTGTTTTATTAAAAAATCTATTATATTATTATCTGAAATAATAATCAGTTAGTTTTGTCGTATTTTCCTCAATCCTTATGAACTTGTGTATAAGATAATATTTTTTCTAAAATCTTTAGCTTTCCAATGGTATATTACACATCTATATTACTGCTCTTTTGTTCAAAAACGAAAAATTGCACTAAAAAATATTTTTGCAGTTTTCTCCATTGTTAGGGATCGGATTCGTTCAATTATATCTTTACCTGTTTTTTATCGTTGATAACAATATTGTATTGTTATTTTTTTAGTATTTACAAAATTAAAGGTACTTTAGAGGAAGAAATTTTGAAATATCGGCATTTAAGCCCTGTCAGACTATTTCAATCACAATGAAGCCCACATCGTATTAAAGCCCATCAAATTTTACATCGATATATAGAGTTTAATCAAAATCGTTATGGCCATTTTTGAGAAAATCGTAAAAAGGTGCAAAATGCTTGGTATAAAGTAGATCTTCCGGCCAGCTGATTTTGATGAAAAAGTATAGTTGTGTTAAATATGAAATTTCAGTATCATATGACTTTTCGTTTTCGCCCGGGAGTTACCACAAACGGACACACAAACACATACAGAGACGTTTTTGCGGGACTTGGTTATTTGGGCTCAGGGGACCCTAAAACGTGTATTTCCGTTGTAAACTGGAATTGGAAAATTTTCGCGATCGCAATACTTTCCCTTACTATATATTTCATATATAGGTAAGTGAAACTAAAAAAGGATTATAAAGGTGCTTTGATGCAGCAGTTTCAACCGTGATTCCTTATCTTTAATTGGTATTTTGCTTGCTCAAAATGGAAGACAAAATTTTTTTTTCGTCATTTAATGATTTTTTATTTCCGAAAAGGGACAAGATTAAAAAAAAATTGCAGTATGTATGCCTTAGCAGAGAGCACCGTCCGCAAGTGTTTTACTCGACTCAGAACCGGAAATTTTGGCTAAGTGCTCAGGTCGTCCTTCAACTGTTCTGGGAGGACAAAATAAAAAAAAATACCTGAAAGATGGTAACATGTAATAGATCAAAATGGATCATATATAATTGTTTTAAAATATTTACAAGAATTGGAAGTTTTTATTAAAAGCACCAGTAAAAAAAAAAAACGCTAAGAATTTATTTTACAACCCAATATGTATAAAACATTTTAATTTAATCTATTTTCAATAGATAATCTTAAATCTATTTTCATGAAATAACGATGTCAGTTTATGGATTTATAACAGCTTTTAATTTTTTTAAACAACATACAATATCGTTTCTAAAAACTTTATAGATGAATGTAATTTTTATTTGTAAGATATATTTTAGGCCATTACCAAAAAAAGTTGGTTTATTTTCGCATTTTACAACGTTTCGTCCTCTAGGACCATCGTCAAGTATCTATAAAAAAACTCTTTCAACTTTCAAATTACTTATTTTATTAAGTAAGTGTTTTTGTTTTTTTCCTAAAAAGGCTTACGTATCATCCATATTTCTTCACACATACTCGCACTTCATCAGAAGCGTCGTCTAATTTCACTTACTATGTAAACAATTATAATTTTAAAAGCAGTTTTTTTAAAGGTCAGAAGTTATTTATCCATTACTTTTTTTTTAAAAGCTCTATTTAATCTAAAAATATTTTCGTCTGCTCAACATCTCATGAGGCTTTGGGCTTCTATGCACGACTGACTTGGGGTGGGGATGCTAAAGGCTTTAAATATTTTATTTTACGATACTGTACGGTAGGAATACTGAATCCTCCCTTCTTACAATCTATACAAATAACATACGTCTATATTTTTATGGTCTTATAACGACATTCTGTTTACTTGTACAACTTATTTTCTACAATCTTGCGCTATACAAGGGTATCTTTATTACTACTCATATTTCAGGAAAGATTTTTTGATGCTTTTATTACAGAAAATTTAATTTTCCTATCCAAACAGAACCTTTATTGCAATCTATTTTACTCATAAGCCTCCAGGAAAGAATGTCATAAATAATAGTGAAACCAAGAATGGCGTTATCATTTTATTTATATAGAGAAGAGAAGTAACAACTTAATCACGCTTCTATTTTTTAGGTCCATAATAACAGGGGTCGTTGATCTTTACGATACGTCATTAAATTATGCATTAAAAAAAAATAAAAGAAATATCAATTTACAATCTGTTCTCTGTCATGTTTCATGAAGAGCCTATTTTTATTGCCAATCATTTCTTTATCGAGATTATAGATTAAAAAAAAAACAATATTTTCCAAAGAGCATTGTATTTACATATAGTATGGATCAAGATAGCATATCTGCTTTTAGCACAGAGTTTAGCTTTAGTAAATTCATTTTTCGTGTTCTGATGCTAAAGAACATTCTTGAGTTGTTTTTTTTTTTTTTCATATTTTTCGTTATAATTTTTTTGCCTCCATTTTTAAACTTATTTCCTCTCTCTCTTACTCTCTTATTTTCGTTTATCCATGGGAAAAACTAATAAACCAAAATTTTAAGTCATTTGCGATTATGAATTATATTCTTTTACCATTTCTCTCGTTATACGAAATCGATTTTCCTTTAAACTTAACATGGCATGAATTTACTATACCCCTAAAACTTTTTAATTTAGTATGAATGTAATCCTATATTAATATATAATATATTTTATAAATGTAAGTGATAAGTAAAGTACATTCTATTAGTAGGGAATTTTTGTTATATTGTTGTTTATATTTTAGCCAGAAGGAGCAAATTTACTCAAAAAGTTAAAGTAAATAAACTTGAAAGAACTTAAAACAAAAAAAAATCTATTCAAAGGAAGTTGTGTTCGATACTAATTATTGACATATTCCTGAATATTTAGCTTTCTGAATTATTAAAATGATTATTTTTTTAACTACAGAATTTTAAAGCTAGATCATACATGTCTCCATATGATAGCTATAAATTCTATATAGTATTGTAGGATGTGTTTTAGGCATTTTTTCACGTTCACTTACCAATACTATTATTTTCCTACATTATATTTCTAGTAAATCGATTTAAAAATAATCAGTAATGAATGTTTAGGCAGAGATGTTCTCAACAAAAACATAAATATGGGCTAAACAAGAAATATCAAGATTAGTGTCATTTACTTTCTTCTTGACGGGGCACCTTTTTATCCACATAATGTTTGGTATCATTTATTCGATATTTTGGTTTATTATTTTCAAGAATGAACTATTTTAATCGACAAAGAAAAAGAAGATCGTTTAAGATTCGTAGGATCAAATAAAATATAATCCGCCCGTCCTCCATCGGCAGTACGTTGGTTTTGTGTGTGAGAGTGCAGTTTACAATACCTTCAACGATAATAGAAGAGACTGTTGCATATCAAACCTTTTTTTTTTTTTTCTTTTGGGACTCTGAAGGATTATATGTGACTAGGACTAAGATGGACGCGCTTGACGTCATTGGTTTAAGCCCACCAACTGTCATTTCCGTCAAACTGAATGGAGTAGACGTGAGTTGACTTTCTGATGGCCTTGATCAGAAGTAAGAGGTAATGCTCACTTCGGTTTAGCATAATGAATGAATATATATATATATATATATATATATATATATATATATATATATATGTATATATATATATATATATATATATATATATATATATATATATATTATATATATATATATGTATATATATATATATATATATATATATTATATATATGTATATATATATATATATATATATGTGTATTTATTTATTTATTTCCTTTTCTTCACAATAGCTTTTCTTATTCTTTTCAGACATATACAATGCACCCGTAATAGCGAGTGCTTCAATTTTCATATAGTCAATTTAGACATTCGAAGCTACATAAATTCCCACCAATCTGAAAAATCAGTAAGATTGCTTAAAATATGATTACAAATAAAATTTGAAAGTTCGCCATCTTTCCCTTGTATGGAAAAACATTTTATACAAGGTCAAATGTGAAAATAAAATGAGTTTTTCGCGATTTATATTGCAGATCAATCGTCATATCTCAAAAACGGTGGCTTGTAGGAAAAAAGTACTGATACATTATTTTTTGATAATTTTATGATCTACAATTTTTGTCTGAGGTATTCGTATGATAAAACTTATCGTTTTTTTCTGAAAATCGTGAAAAACTCATTTTTTTTTACCTTTGACCTTGAATAAAATATTTTCTATACAGGGTAAAGATGGAGAACTTTCAAATTTTATTTTTAATCATATTTTAAAAAATCTTACTGATTTTCAGCTTGGTGGGAATTTAGGTAGCTTTACCCTTACGTTTTGGCCTAATTTGACAGTACTGATAAGAATCGCTAGGACCAATTTCGAGCATCAGTCCGTAGAGAAACTACTTATACCGCGACGCGTTAGCAAGCCAGGAACCTTCGTTTGAGCACCAGTTTTTGCAGGGGTGAGAATTATTTTTTTCCTAATTTAAATTTCCTTTACACTACTATCTTAAGGATAGATTTAACTTTATTGTATACTTGGACATTTCTTTTGCATTTACAATCACTTAGTTTTACTTTAAATAACTTCATACAACTTTGTGTACATAATAAATGTTTTTGTAATTTATTTAGCTTTCCAATGGTACATTATAGATCTATATTACGTTTCTTATGTTCAAAAAGAAAAAAAAACCTAAAAAATATTTTTATTTTTATTTGGTTATTTAATTCGTTCAACGTGCACATTTACTACTTTTTAATCAACATTAACAAGAGTATATGGTTGATTGTTTAAAATCTGCTAAATTGAAAATCAGCATTTAAGCTCTGTCACACTATTTTAATCAGGAAGAAACATACATTATTTTTTAGCCCAATGAATTCTACATCGATATAGTGAATTTAATCAAAATCGTTTTTGAGAACATCGTAAACAGATTAAAAATAAATTGTATAATGTAACTTTTCTGGTTCGCCGAATTCGTTAAAGAGTTGCTGTACCATCTCAGATACGCTCCTAAAATGCGATATTTCATGTTATTATTTAATTTTTATTATATTACCCAGAAGATTTATAGTTTTAAGGATAGAATGGAAAGACAAGCCCACCCTCCCCCCAGTTATAAATTTCAGTTTAATACAAATTATCTTTTTCGAGCTAGACTTTACATACACACACAGACTTTTTTGCGGGACTTATTCCGTATTTCCGGTGAAAAATCGAATAATAAAAGAAAAAAATTCATACATATGAATAAAATAAATAAATATGTACTTCCTTCCTGGCTCTATAATTAGTTGAGATTACTGGAGTATTTTATCGTGGGAATGAATATATTTATCATGTCAGTAAAGATCATTAAAAAATAATTGAGATAACGTTTACGCAAACTTATTTAAGTTCTCAATAATAATAATAAATAAATATTAAAATATCATTTGTACGATTAAGATATTTATTTTAGATAGAACTTTTATGGCGATTCGATCTACTAATTCTCCACATATGTTATTCTTAACGAATACTTGTGGTCCATTGTCCATTGATCAACTCGACTCCTGAACTCAACAGTGAAGTTGACAGGTGAGATGATGAACTACACTCTAAAAATGATGTCATTTTTGTCCTATATCGATCGGTGAAAGTCAATTTTGACCCGTTACGTTGCGAAAATTACAACCGGTTTAACATTTCGTCATCGCTTGTTCAAAAATCAAAAAGTGCAATGTGACGGCAATCTGCTACTGCATGGAGATGTTGCAAATAATTTTAGAGTAAAAGGTGTCTATCTTTAGTCCTAGATGTCAACGATCCCACATTTTCAATCATTGTATCTTTTTCCATTCCTTTCTTTTTTAGCATTATTAGCATTCATAATTTAAAAAAAAAATCTGTAATTTAGTTGCTTTCTCTTCCATTCCTCACAATCTTCCGAGGCGTCTGAAAAGAAGATGGCCTCGAGACCTCCTGGTTTAGAATAGTTACAGGAGTGCTACCATTGGGTAGTTGTTTTACAAGCCTGTTTCATGTCATTTTTCTTTTATCATATTCACTTGTTGTTAAGTACAGTTGTAAATTTTAAAATTGATGTTTAAAAAAATTTTTTTTATCCAATGAACCTATTAAAAAAATGTATATGTATTGTTTTTGTTACATTATGCTAATAAAATGAGGTTTTTGCTGTAAATTAAAGATTCTTATAATTTTTTATATTGATCGTTAAAAAACATTTATACAAATATTTTATGTTGGTTGCATAATAATTCAATGAACAATGATCGTTGTTTAACCTTGTGTAAATTTTAACTGATCATAAGAGGAAATTAATTTTTTTTTTTTTTTTTTTTTTGAAGATTTATAACCTAAAGTTGTTGTCAAAAAAAAAACATTTTTTTGTTTTACTTGATTATTCATACTCTCAGACAAACCTCTGTTCAAATAATTTCAATGGCAGGTCGAAACAGGAAATATTTTTATATTCAAATGACACAGGATAATATAATTTTTTTTTTTTTTTTTTTAATAGAATCGAAACTTTTTCAACTGACGCAAATGTTAATTCACATTTTTTTTTTTGCTGTCATGTATCCATTTTTAAAGTAGTGACTTATGTTTTAACCATTAGAATAATTTTTAATGCATTCAGACAAAAACATAAAACGATAAATAAAAATAACGCTTAAATAAATAAATTATTACACGATGTTTTATTATTCCCGAATAATTATATTATGGTATTACAATGTATATAGCTGTGTAGGTATTATGTAAGACCTAAATGTAAAGCAAAAAATTAATCTAAGAGCTTAAGAAAGACCAACTAGCAACACTGTCAGTTTATATCCAAGGCAAATGGTGTATCACCACTGTAAGTTCAACAAGCTTTATCTCGACTATTTCGATTTCAATTATTTTTGTTTTTTGTTTTTGTAGGGAACATAATTATCTGTCGCTGAGCAATAAAGATCCATAAATTCGTTAGACGGACGGATTTATTTTTGTTCGTTATTTGATTATGAAGGGAGAGGGATGAGGAGGAATTATTTACTTTTTGTTTTACTTGAACGATTAAAATGGTTAATTATTGAAATTAAATAAACAAAAAAACTGTCCGTATGAAAATGACAGAATCATCGGAATAAACAGGACTAATTAAGTAGCTATTAAATATTTATATAAATTTATTACATAATAAGAAATAAGATTAAGTTAATAAGTTTTCGTGGATGAAGATTGGTTTTAAAGGTTGTTTATAAGGATCGTAATGTATGATATAAATGCCTTAGTTTTTTTTTTAAATGTATTTGAGTACGTATGACATACATGGGTCAATCCATTCGTAATCGTTAAATTTACTTTAATTTGGCAGCTCAACTATTTTGATTTTCATATTTTTTTTTTTATCAGTTATTCCGTTTCTGAATATAAAATTCTTTTCGTAGATAAAATATTTTTTGGGCCAATACTTTTAATGTTTGTTGCAGCTTCGCGGCTGAAAACATGGGTTAAAAAATTTTTCTAATTCTTGTAATTTAATAATAATAATAATAGGCTTACCGAACCCGAAGGTTCGATGCCTATAACACCAAACTTCGCCTGCACAGACTCGTATAATGTTCGCCGTTTAAGCTCAAGCCCCCGAGATCAGCATTAATGCAATCCTTCCATCGACGCTTCGGCCTACCTTTCGGACGCCTACCGGTAGTTTCAGGAATATCAACTTTCTTGGAATCCGTTCCTCACCGAGCCCAACAACTTTAGGCGCCCATTTGAGTCTCGCGATGCTATCAACTCAATTATATTCACAAAGTACAAACTCCGCAATTCCGCGTTGTGCAACCTTCTAAACTCCACAGTGGCCTCATCTCTCTTCGGACCAAATATTTTACGCAGTACCTTATTTTCGAAAACCTTAAGCCGTTGTTCATCCTTCAAAGTAAGCAGCCACGTTTCACATCCGTAAAGAACCGTCGGAAGAATAATAGTTTTATAAATTCGAACCTTTAAGTTTTTAGACAGAAGCCGCGAGCTAAGTAATTTAGCAACTGAATAATAACACGCATTTACCACCTTTATCCGGGACTTTATTTCTTCCTGGATTTCATTTTTTCTTGTTATCATTGAATCTAAATACTTGAATTTCTCTACGTGTTCAAAAGTATGCTCTGATATATTAATATCACCAAGATCGCCACCATTTCTGCTACTACTCATATATTTCGTATTATCGGTATTTATTTCGAGTCCTATTTCTTTACCTGTATTTATTAACACACTTATGTTTAGTTGTATGGTTTCCGTGTCTTCACCTAAATGTAATTTAGTAGAGTAAAAAAAAAAAAAAAAAAAAATATATATATATATATATATATATATATATATATATATATATATATATACTACTATTAAGATAAGGACATGCTTCATATTTTTTGTCCCTACAACTGATTATCTAAATAGTGAAGAAAATGGTTTGGAAAAATCTCGAAAACAAATAAAAATCAAGAATTTTAGCTAATTAAATGTATATAAAGGAAAAGTGACTCATCTTTGATTACCTTTTACTTACATAGCTTATTCAAAGTCCTATTTACTGTAGAAATTTTAATCTTAAGAATTTAGTAATTTTTTAATATGAATTTTAAAAAATTGTGGAAATTCGTTTTTTCGCGATGTTTGCACAGATATATCTCAAAAGGAACAGTGAAAATGAGCTATTAAATTCTCTTCACTGTTAAATTACGTTTTATTTAAAAATTATTAACTCTTGAAATTTTTCATATTTCAGAACAAAACAAAAACTAGAATGATGATGGGAGAACTTTATACAATTTCGGTCCTTACAACACATTAACTAACAAGTCCAGGAAATGGTTAAATAAATCACGAAAATTCACATCAACTGAAACTTTTTGGGCGCTATAAGAAGGAATGTTAGAAAGGAGTCTCACTCTTAGTTTTTTCTCTTGTATTGTCTCATCATTTTTCTACTTGCTGTAGAAATTTCCATTGTGTAAGCATTGTCCTTCTTTTGATAAAATTTTGCAAAGAAGGGCTATTGCCGGGTTCAATAGAACATAAGCGGGATATCGTGAAAGATACTGAATAAAAAATGATGAAACTTGTGCAGATTAGTTAATTAGATAGATATATGATAAGTAATGTAGGATAAAACTTAGTAAGAATGGAGCTACGCACATGAATAGGTTTATCATTTCCGTAGATCGATTTACTAAACACGAACAGCGCAATATTCAATTTCTCCACAGCTCCGGTGGAAAGGAGGGTAAGCCTTTCACATTTCACAACTGACAGGAAAATAAGCTGTAGTATTTCCCAACCCCAACTTGTCAGGTTTTAACTACGATACTGCATCCAAACAGCTTTTAATAAATAAAGTGAACGATATAAAATGTGTACTTGTCTATTGACATATAAAAAAAAAAAAAAAAATTAACTGATCATGTTATCATTATAATAGTCTAACTTATTTAAAGATAAGGTTAATATCCAGTTAACCTAATTGCTCTTTGAAATATTTCGATAAGTAAAGGATTTAGGCGCGTAATTATGAATATTTGTCGCCTAAAACTTCTTCCCTATTCTATTTTGGAAAGTAGTTAGTGATTGTTTTTAAAAAGTGAAGTGATATATGTGGAAACATGTATCATAAATTTTTCAAAAATAGGTGTATTTTTCACAAAAATAATTTATCAAAGCCATCAGAGGAGGGTAAAAACCAGTTTCAAAATCCCCAGAACGCAGTGTTTGGTCTTCCCCAAAATGCCTCCAATGACCTCTGTTGTTTTTCTCCAACATGGGCTCGATTGAGCAATACTCTCAGGCACTCATCTTCTGTGAACGTGACAAGTTGAGTGACTAAAAAAAAAAAACCACGTGTTTGTCACGAACGTTTGCTTGGCTAACTAATGGGACGTAACAACATTAAGAGTTCTTGTTTATTGTTGTTATTTAATTAGCATTTCTGCTATTGCAGTCTCCATATTATCTTTAAGACAGAATAAAAATATCTCTCCAAAATACGGGGATTCATTATTCATCTGATCAATTACTCTATGGAGTTATTAATCAGTAATCTATGAAAATGTTCCTTTGTTTCGAGTTAAACTTACTACCAGTTATTGGCTAATTTTTCCAAAGATTTCTAGAAAATCTCTTTTAACACTAATATTATAAAGCTGAAGAGTTCGTTTGTTTGAACGCCCTAATCTCAGGAACTACTGGTTGGAATTGAAAAATTATTTTTGTGTTAGATAGTCCATTTATCGAGGAAGGATTTAGACTATACATCACGCAGCAACCGATAGGAGCGAATAATCGGTGGAAAATGTGGAAAACGGGAAAAATTAACCTCGCATCCCAATGATTCCACATAATTTACATTTTTTTTTCTTTTCTTTTTTGCTTGAATTGGCCATCAAGGACCACGTGAATATCATTCTGTCTTCTTCACATCTTTCATCTTCATTTTTCTCCAATATTCTTTCATCTTCTTGGACTGTTCCTCTCGCTCTTCCTTTGTCCATTTTCTCCCCTGTTTCTTTATTTTTCCTGTAAGAACCCCAACTTCTTTTATTTTCTTTCCGAAAAGCTCTCTATCTACCACCCATATTCTTATAGCCTAGAACTTTGTAAAAAATCTGTTTGTTCAGCCTTTGATTGTTCATTCTTACCATATGGCCATAAAACTTCAGTCTCCTAGTTCTGATGACTACTTCAAGGTTTTCCAAATCTCTATATATTTCTTCATTGGATTTTAGCCTGTAGCCCTCTATTGTTATTTTGGGTCCATGAAGCCTCCTAAGAATTTTTCTCTTAATCTTGAGAAATTTCTCAAGACTCGGAAGGCAAACTGTTTCCATACCATACAATATTGTTGGTCTTACTACTGTACAGTAGTGCCTTTTTTTTTGCATTGGAGGATAAACTTTTCTTACTGTACATGCTTCCAGTTGCAAAGTACAGTGTTTTTCGTTTGGCAAATCTTTCATCTAGGCCTGCTTTATCTATCCCGTTGTTGCATATTATCTCCCCTTGGTATTTGAACTTTTTGGTCACTTTTATTTGTCCATATTTTGTGGCCAAAGTTTTCTTGTCATAGCTTGCATTTGTTGTCATCATCTCCGTCATTTCGTAGGAAATTTGGAGACCTATTTTCTCAGCTATTTGTTTTAGGGTGTTTATCTGTTTTATAGCTTCCTCCTCTGTTTCCGCTAGCAGGGCTAGATCATCTGCAAAGGCCAGACACTTTACTCTCACATTGTCTTTTTTTATTCCAATTAATGCACCTGCATCATCATTTTCCCAGAAGATCCTCATTATCTTACCGTCACCTTGTCTAAGCCCTGTGTTTATTTGTAATGGTTTACTTATTAATCTCTGGAATTTTACTTTTGAGATGGTATTGGTCAAAGTCAGTTTTATCAGGCTTATTGTTTTTTTGTCCACTCCATATTCCCTCAAGGTTTCAAGCAATACTTCTCTGTCTATTGAATCATAGGCTTTTTTGAAGTCTATAAAGGAGATGTAAAGACTTTTTTTGGGTCTGGATTTGTAATATTTTATGATCAATTTGAGGCTAAGTATTTGTTCTTGGCAGGCCTTCCCTTCCTAAAACCTGCCTGATATTCACCTATTTTCTTGTCTATTTGTGGCTCTAACTTATCGCGTAAAATTCCAGAGAATATTTTATACGTTACTGGTAGTAGCGAGATCCCTCTGTAATTGTTTACATTTTTTTTTCTCCTTTTTTGTAAAGCGGGAGCGGTCCGCCATTCCTATGGTATACCTTCTTCTTCCCATATTTCCATGAATAGCTCTGTTACCTTCTTAATGAATTATTCGTCCACCATTTTCCACATTTCCGCGAGGACTCCATCTTCACCGGGGGCTTTGTTCGTTTTTAATTTTAAAATAATTTAAGTATTGTATTGTTAAGTTAACAATTAATAAATCACAGAGGCAAACATTTAAGCACGATGGAATCGATTTACGTCAAGATTGTTTTCCAAATGGCCTATATGTCGCCTTGTCAAGATCGGGTTGCAGAGAAAATCGGTATGTTCTTCTGCCACAAGAAAATAAAACTAAAAATATCATTTACGCAGAAGTACTTTAAATATATATTTTTTTAAAAAAATTCTAAATCCCGATCATAATAACAGAAATTGACGCGGACGAAGCCGCGGGTAACAGCTAGTTTCTAATATATAAGTAAAATAAAATTATGTAAAAAGTGTTTAGAAGGGTTGTTATGACATTGTAAAACTTTTTTTTTTTTTCAAGATTCATTACATCCATTCACAAATTATGGTGGTATCTTGTAAAATATGAATAATGAAATTTGTAAAGTTATTCTATGAAACTCTCTCTGATGAAAACGTAAAATATATTTATATTGCTACTTTTTTTTTCTTGTGGTGCCTATCCGTTACGAAGGTTGGCGATCATCAAGACAATGCCTGCTTTATCCAGTGCTGCACGAAAAAGGCCTACCGTTGTTGTATTATATTGCAAGTTCTTCAATCAGCATATCCTTCGCCTACCAGGAAAATCACCCTGCAAAATCAGCTGCAACAAGTTATACCGCTGGCTGTTTCTCATTATATGTCCCAAATATTCCAGCTAACGTGATTTTATTTAAAAAATCAGCTCCTTTTCTTTACCCATTCTTTCTATGACCATAAGGTTGGTGATATGATCGGTCCATGGGATTCTTAAAATACGTCAGTATAACGACATCTCAAACGACTCAAGTTTTGCACAGAAAGCTTCAGTTAGAGCCCAGAATTTGACCCGGCAGAGCAGCACTGGGAACACTACAATATTGTGATCTTTGTTGGCAATGATAGATCATGGCATATGAACAATTTTGACATTTTGCGAAAAGCATCTCTGGCCTCTTTATTCTGCATTTAATCTCCCCAGAGGATGCCCTATTTCACATATTTGTGTCCCGAGATAAGTATATGCCTGAACTCTTTCTATTTGTTGGTTATTTATTGCGAATTTGCCAGCATGATTGTTGATTATCTTTCAACTTACGAACATTAAAACGTTTGATATTTATTTGGGACTCTTATCATACATCGGACCGCATATCAACTTGAAAAAGGAAATAAGACACCGCAGTAACTTAAATTGTAAATATGAAAAAATACATAAATAGATTTATCCAATTGGAAAAGGATAGACCCGAACCCTCTCTATGTTATTGAAGTAAAAAGTGATATAGTAAAATAAATAATAATATTAGGAATAGTCTAGTGTTTACAATTTTAAATTAATTTAAATTTAAATAATTCCTTCAAATACATTTGGTTTTCTTGTATAAACCTAGCAGGTTGGGGACACCTTGATCTTGAACAAGTCCTTTTTATTATCAAGTAAGATGAACACCAATCGTGAAATAGATTTGTCTTTCTCCTAACTGTGGTTGATCTTAAATTGAAATAAAGTACAAAAAAGTAACATAAAATCACTGAGGAATTATCACGCCAACAAATTTCGTTCAAAACGTTCATTATGTCATAATCTAAAATAAATTAAACCGATGATAATGAAAATTTTTGTTTTTTTAAATGATATAAAATATTTATGTGATGCATAATATATTGTTTGGATTTTGTCTCATTTTAAATAATTAAAAAAATAACAACAAATCATGAGGAGAAAGTAGCTTGAGTATAGTTAGTTAAGAAAGGTTTACCAACACCAACACCAACTGACTAAACCAGACGACCTCCAAGTTTTGCTAAAGATCATGCCGACCATATAATTGAAAGGTGACAGTCGTTATACAAATGGATATTGGTTAATTTTAATATTTAATAGGGTCATCCAGACTTTGAGATTGGTCAAGTAAAACTTTATATTATTTATGTTTTACTTAAACAATATGGAGAGAAAAAATTTAATTATATATTTAAATTGAAATAAAAAACGCTGCAAATATTACAACCTGCCCGCCGTCCGCTGCTTTTCTCCAAAACTGCCCGACCGATTTTTTTTTAAATTTGGCACTAAAATAACGATATTCCTAACACTTGCTTACTAACTAGCCGATAAGTTTCAAAATGGCAGCCGATAAAAAATGTTTTAATTCATTAACTCAGTAGTTGAATGCAATGGTTTATTATTTTTTTAATAATTATTGTATCATATTATATACATAGCTGTATAGGCAATTAAATTTAACCTACACTCTCAATTTTTATTCCAAGCAAATATATAAGCAATCGCGACAGTTAAATTCAAAACTCAATATCTCTACTAATAGTTTCCCGATTTTAATGATTTTTTGTTCTTCGTTTTTATGGGAATTTATAAAATTATTTCTATATCGAACTGTTATAATTAAAAGGAAATGATATACCCATAATTTGCAAGGTGGACAGCTGGATTTTTTTCATTCGATATTTGCATTGTAGGTATTTTGATACACGGAACTTTACATTTTGAGGATTATTTGATTTCTCGGTTGTTCGAAATGGTTTATTAATTAAAATAATTTATAATAAAATATAAAATCAAGTTTCATTTTTTTAATGAATGATTGTATCAATAAATCAATACATATTTGCTGAATGTTGCCAAAAAACGTTCTACGGAATATATGTTTGGTTAATACTTTTTCATGATTAGCGAAATGCCTTTACTCCTCATGTTTGGATTAACGGAATTGTAACCCATTATAAGAAGGAATACTACTTCCTGTGACATACGGTAGACCATGCTTACTAATCTAATAATGTAATACTTAATAATTTAGCTGATTGATGTAATAAAATGCTGAAAGGATACAATGGCTTCCTTAAATTTTGGTTAGGCCGTTCCTCTGAGACTCGGTGCCTTACTTCTAGGAGGCTAAATGGGTAGGTTAGGCTCAATAGAACAGCGGATTTTTTTAATTCGAATTCCTGTAATATGATATTGCAAAAGAAATTTTCGTTTTCGAAAATTTCTGGATTAAAGGGCTGCCAAATTGTTTAAATACATGTGTGCGTTTGGACAATTTGGACCCAGATGATTATAAAACTACAAAGTGGGTAATAACATAAATGGTCCTAGGATTTTTAAATATGAGTTAAAAACCCTTAGTTATGCCGTCCTTCGGAGGGGACGTAAAAATGTGGTCCTGAGCCTGTGCGATGCCAGGTACCCGTTCAAGATCCCTATCCTAATTAAATCTGGATTTTTCTAATTGCTTTGAAACAATGAAAAATAAGCTGATGTTTTGATGATAATCAATTAATAAATAAATAAAAAGCTTATTGTGGATGTAATTAGTTGACCGTTGAGAATTACTGGAAGGAATTAGTCCGGGTGGCGGTCATTAAATGAAACAACTAAATAGTTTCAACTATTTATTGTTTGCCAACGTTTCGACCCCCTTTGTGGGTCATCATCAGGGCGCATGGTGGGAGAATGGAAACTGAGTTCAGTTTCATTTAATGTTTTATTTAGTTGTTTCATTTAATGACCGCCACCCGGACTAATTCCTTCCAATAAAAAGCTTATACTCACTATATATTTATTATAATAGCTTAACTATTACAAATAGATATTCGATTAAGTGAACTGCATACAATTGACCTTGAATTTGCTCTTTCCGCATACAGATATTATCCATGGTTTTAAGGTTTTTCCATTAACGCGTTCCATGCCTATTGCATGAGCATGGCCTTCGTATTAGTTCGTAAATGTGATTCGTGATGATTTTTATTCTTCGAGATTAGTTTTCTTGTTTTACTTATTGGCGCATGATAATTATTGGTATTATGAATTCAATTGTTAAACTGAGTTAAATTACTTTGATTGTAGCAGAGTACTCTGCTATGAAAATAAGGCTTGAATGTGCATTATAAAGTTGGTTAGTCTTAATGTAGAAAATTTTTATTAATGATTTGTGTTATTAGCATTCCTTGTGTTGTTATAATTATTTATTTAAGAGGCATTAGCTTCACAGGGTTTTTAATTTAAGATAAATAATATTTGCTATTTTTGTTGTAGTCCTAAGCGAAAAAAAAGGATTTTGTTATCTGAACAAATATATATATATATATGTATGTATGTATACAGTGAGTGTCAAAAGTATTCGGAATTCACTACTATTCTGTAATTCACTTGTTTTTAACTTATTTTTTATGTTTGTAAGGAATTCTTAATCACTTTATAATGTTAGAAGGAAGGTTTACAATAGCTAAAACCAAAAATTACGACAACAATGATTTTATTATTAACGTATTGAATGTTTATTTACGAAAAAATTAAAAATAGTTTATGTTAATGGTGACAAAAGTATTCGGAATTTCTTGGTTTCCTAGTTATATTAATGGAGCGATCATAATATAAACATCCTGTTGGTAGAAACTTATGTATAATTATAGATTTTAGCCTACTAGGAATTGATCTTACTAATTAATTAATTGTTTAGTGTGAAATATTTCCCCACTCCAACACTTATTGTATCTTGAGGATATTTTCATTTTGAATACAGTATTTCCTGATTTTCCTTTTTAGTAAGATCCAAAAATAGTTAATTAAATTTAAAAGAAATAATAGAAGAGGGATTTCGAGAACTATTTAAAAAATTTGCAGCAACTAAATATGAATAGATAACGTATATATTTCCAGAGTCATCGTCGCGCGCATGTTAATAATTTGATTTATTCCTAATTTTTCTTCTACTTTTAATCCTGGGTTTTCATACTTATTTATTTTAGGGCCTTATTTAAAAAAAAAAATCTTTTAATGGTTGGGTATATATTACATGGGAGAGGAGAATTATTCAGAACATAAAATTATGTAGAAGATTGGTGGGAATATTAAAATTTGAAACCATTAAATAACAGGATATTACGATTTCCGAATACTTTTGACACTGAACGATCTTGTAATTTTACATTATTAATCGGATATTTTTAAAAACAATAAACTTTTCGGTTATCTGGTCAGTGATTTTCTTTTATGGGAGTCTCTTATTAAAGATTTGGGGGTGAAAAAGAATTATATAAATTAATAGTTGTGAAATATACTAATTAAACGAAAAGAAATACGAATTCCGAATACTTTTGACACTCACTGTATATATATACATATACATATATATATATATATATATATATATATATATATATATATATATATATATATATTTTGGGAATGCTAATAGTATTTTTTGGTTCACGCCAAATATCTTTTTCTTTTAAAGTGTAGCTGAAAATGGCTAAATTCAATTTTAAAAATATATAAATTTGCTAAAACATCTTTAGTTAACTTTTTTTCTTTTAAATTCAACATCATCTGAGCTTTCAAAATGTGTTAACTCGAATTTTTTTAATTAAATGTAAAAATAATTATACATATTATCTATTTATTTTTTTACATTCAATGTCTTTTAAATGAGGGTCCATACTCCATACTTTTTTTTTTTTTTTTTTTTTTTTTTTTTTTTAGTATGTAAGTAACATTATTTCTACCACACTCAAAAATGTGACTTTAAAAACAGTCTAGCTCATAAAGGTGTTAGGATCGTTCATTGTATCGGAAAATTTGCCAACAGTTTATTAATCAAAAATTTAGGAAAGACTATTTTTTGTTATAGAACCTACCGTTTAAATTGGTTACATAAAATGAACAAAATAGCTATCGACGTATATTCTAGACGACGATGTCAGGTCCGCTATTTTTTCAGTTATGAACATTTTAACAATATTTAGAAAATGTATGTAATAATTTTCCATTCCATCTTTTTTTCGTTCGGCAACTCGGAGTATTAGAAATTTACAATTACACAAAATCAATTACGAAACGTAAATTGCAGTTATTTATCCTATCTACCCCCGGAGGATACAATCTAGGATTTGAATAATCTAACGAGGAAGGCATTAACAATGGGTTATTACCCTTTGATTGTCTAGAGGTAAGCTCGAGGCTGAAGTGTTAGGACAATATGCTTTATCATGCTAGATCCTTGTGTAGCCAAATATAGATCTCAATAACATCTTATAAATCTCCAACCTTCTCTTTTTTTCTCTCAATATTATTACCTCAAACATCCTTGAAAATTTAAAAATTTTATTCAGGTTTTTTTTTTTAAATAATATAAGTTTAAGACCAACCAAGACATTTTTTTAACACCCAAGTTCAAAATTTGCAGATTTTCGTAAAAAATATAGATTATAAAAGTGGCTTCTATAAGTTAGCTACAATTAAAAAAAGTGTACCTGTATACATATGTTTTCTTTCGTTTATTCCATAATATCGCAGTACAAAGAACTCTGCCGAGTTGACATTATTTTTACCACACCCCTCTGTCCCCCTACAACTCCTATGTATACCTCTTGAATCTAAGGCATAAGTATTGGAGGACCTTTTATTGTTCTTCAGGAGTAAGTAGGGTGATTTGTGTAAAAAGGGCAAAGCCGTTGGGAAAGGATAAAGGGGTCAAGATTCTTCATGGGTTGTAAAGATATAGGTTTTAAGTTTAAACACTTTGGTTTCATATTAAAACTTAATGATTTTTTATAAATTTAAAAGAAATGTTACAGAAATTATAATCCACATCTTATATAATTATAATTTTAAAAAAAGAAGAAGAAAAAAAAACCTTATTCAGGGACTAAGTTCCCTAAGAATAACATGAAAATTAAAAAAGTAAAATATTCACATCTGGCTTGGATACAAAATTAATGAGAAGAAAAGACAATATATTTAACATAAGTAAAAATAAAATAATGATAAGAAGTAAATACATTTGGTGACAATACAATTAACTGATATTTAACGCTTTTGCTAAAACTAAAACAAAATGCAGCAAAAAAAAAAAAAAACACACAAAAAAGAACTACTAGTGTACATTTATTTCAACTTACTTAAACACTTTAAAAAAATTAAAAGTATTGACTATCATTTAAGAGTAATTATTATTGTCAGCTAGCGTCATTATGGGAAGTGAGATGATACTGGAACAAAAGGTATTTGATAGTGGAGAGAGAGAGATTTCTCGAAGGATGTTTGTTGGGAGAGAATTCCAAAAACTGGCGGGGCGGGATAGAAAGGAACGTTGATATGTTTTAGTTCTGTGGGAAGGGATATAAAGTTCGGAATGTCGGGATCTAGTTTCTTGTGAATGGATTGATGGTTTAAACTGCAGGGGATTGTATATATAGGGAGGGTGCTGGGAGTTGATGGTTTGGTAAAGAAATGTTCCAAGGAAATATTGTCTACGGATTAGAGGGAAAAGCCACTTTAACTCGTCATAGAGATGGGACACGTGAGACCGCCTCGAGGTGCTAAAGACAAATCTTAAAAAACAGTTCATGATAAACTTTGCTCGTTTCTCTAGCATCGTCGAGAAGCGACCGTATACCATACATCCATAGTCAAAGTCGGGGAAAAATCAATGAGGAAACGAGGAGCTTACGAGTGGACTGTGGAAGAAGATGGCGGGAACGATTAAATAACTTGAGAGTACTTATTGACCGTCGGGAAATTTAGGCTATGTGTTGTTTCCAAGATAGAGTTTGGTCAATGAAAATACCCAAGTTTTTTACACAGAAACTGAAAATGATTGATTGTTAATTTAGGAGTAAGGTAGGAGGAGAAGATAAAGATGTAAGGAGGGGATTGGAACCAATAATAATTGCCTGAGTTTTTGTAGCATTGAGACGTAACTCGTTCAGATAGGCCCAGGCACAGATATATACATATACATTACATAATGGAGTGAAAATAGGTGTGATAATAATATTTTTAGATCTGGTTTAAATTGATAAAATTTCAAAACCGTACATTGATTTCTACGCTTTTGGTAAAGCGGTAACGTATAGTTGGCTATAGATTTTTTCAGTGAAAAAAGCAGAAAAAAATAGTCTCAGAAAATTAGTCTAATGTCTGATTTCATGTTTTCTGATGAATAACAATAATGAAGTACTGCCACGAAGCGAGACACAATTATAAATGTGTTTTTTAAATGGTATTTTTGTTTTTATATAAAAAAAAAAAAAAAAAATTCTAAATATTATAAAACTGTATTAAGATAGCAAAAAAAAAAAAAAAAGATTGAAATTGTCCAAGGGATTGATACAGTATGCTGTGTTTTGTAAGCAACCCGATGTATTTGGGCAGCATTGCCAAATAAATAAAGCATTTATCTCCCTTAAATTTTAATATATCCAATATACAATTTCAACTTGATATCTACATTTTAAATTATAAACTAGCACATCCTAGATAAAATTCGTATACAAAATAATGCTCCGGAAAGCTATACGATGTGGATTACTGAAACTGGCATGAATACCATGGCACCACCAGTTTCAAAAGTATTTTTTTTAGTTACAAAAAAATCTTCGTTCCTTCGAATTGCAGGAAAATATTTATAATTATTTTAAACGGAAATTAATTCATAAGATCTAATTTATTACAGTAAAAGAAGCTGAATTAATTTAATAAATGGAATTGTAATGACTTTTTGTCACGATAGTTATAAATATGTATGAAAACAGAGATTGAACCGAAATATGATTAAATTCCATTACAACTGTAAAATAATTATAGACGTTTTTGAATAATTTGAATATACTAAGGTTATTTGATGACTGACAAACATATGCTTGATGCAACCACTGTATCCGTGATATTCATGCAAGTTTCAGTACTACGCATCGTATAGCGTTTCGGAGCATTATTTCTCTTTCTTTATTTTTTATATAAATTCTATCCGTTTCAATTTCGTTCATTATTATCTTTTTATAATCCCTATTATCTTCTTAGATTTAGAATCAGAGTTCGGCCTCTTCTTTTTTTTTTTTTTATTAATTTATTTTATTAAGACAATTCTCAAACCTATGTGGACCTACGGAATTGAACTATGGGGTACTACTAAATTTTCGAACAGCAAACGTATCCAATCCTTTCAGTCCAAAGTCCTTAGAACAATAGTCAATGCTCCCTATTATGTTACAAACAAGACCTTACATCATGACCTCAAGATCCCTTATGTCCTTGATCTCACCCCATCCAAATTCTCAACTTTCCATCAGAAACTTACTCTTCTTCCTAATCCTCTGGCACAATCTCTATCTAGTACCAACCATCCTTACAACCCTCCTCATCGGTTGAGGCGGCAGTGACCGAGAGATCTCTTATAAATACGCAATTGGAGTGCTGCAATGGCCAACTTCTCCACTCATGCCTGAGAGTGTGTGGCTCTAGCGCCCTCACTCAGTCTCCACTGATAGATTGGTGACGCGGCTGACTGAGAGGCGCTGGGATCTCCTGACATTGTGCTTCGGCATCCATTTCTGGGTGCAGAGGTTTTATTCGGAGTTCCCAGGGGCAGTATGTAAATATTGTATATAGGTATGAATGTGGCCAAGATTATAATTATTTTCATTTATTTTATTTTATTTTTATTTATTTACTTGTTTTTTCATTTGTTATTGAGGTATTTTATTTTTTGTTTGTTTTACTTTGTACATATGGAATGAATGACTTCTTTTATCTCTGATACTTATTGCCCAAGATAGTGGCAGATTGTATTACTTCTCAATAAAGCAAATTTAAAATAAAAAAAAAATTCATTATTATTTTTATTTTTATGACGTGTGTGTTTATAGAAGATTTATGGTTTAAGCGAGGTATATCCCCATTGACTTTAATAATTATAATTTCTTCACTATGAAGTTTTATAGCTTGGTTTTGTGTTTTTATTTATTGAGGAAAATTATTCAGGTTATTTTTCTCTTCTTTTCTTTTTAAATAAAAGCTGGAGTAATCGCCTAGGAATTTAATATCCTTGTGGTTGGACTTCAGGGCTATTATCTGTGTCGGTATTTGTCGAAGGTATTTGCTTCTACATACCGACAGAAAACCTTTTCAAGCAAAGTAAAACTAAATGAGGAAAGATATTACAGTTGCCATTAATTCCTTGTTCTGTGAAATATGTTTGACTTTCCTAATTAAAGGTTAAAAAAAACTACTGTTATATCTTTTGCAGAGGACATAGCAGAGGACCCAAGCAGCACCTTCAATGCTAAAATAAAGGAATGCATAAGAAGTTGTTGAAGAGAACGTAATGTTTGAATATTAAAGAAAATATAGAAAACTATGTTAGTTAACATTCAGCTGAATTGCGGCTCAAATAAACTGATTAATATTATGAGACCGACAAATTGTTCTTTCGAAGTACAATTTGATCTATTATGTAAAATAACTTTTGCAAAATGTCCAAAAAATGATCTCTTTAACTGAAACCTATACATGAATCTCTATTGGCGTATTTGCTAAAATTAAGTTCTAAAGTGAGACTCTCATTCCAGAATAATACACCCAGACGAATTAAGATTCCTCCTATCTGGGAATGAGATATTCAACGATTGTAACTATAGCCTAAATGGAAATAACGTTTTATCTATACAACGAATGATATATTCATTTTAGTTCTTTAATTGTAATATATACGAATTAAAAAAGAAAAAAAAAGTTTTTAATATGTATTCAAAAGGATATTTAATCAAATTATTTAAAATACTTAACCAATATTGATCCTTGTTACCAGGGAGTCCATAAGATGAAATGCGCTATCAAAAGAAGAAAAATAAATGTGCCTTATAAAAGTTTAACAATGGACAAAATGTATAAGAAAAAAATTAGAAAGAAATTTATTGCCGCCGATCTTTAGTCCTCTATTATAATACAAGTTTTGTACATTTTTATTACCGTTTTTTACAGTCTGCCATATTTTTCAACTAAAAATGTTTTCTTGGAGAAGAGTATTACGGTGATGGATTTCTGTGGCTCAAAATCTTTTATTCTAGTTGTTTAAGAAAATTCCTCTCGAGATTTTAAGATATTTCAAATAAGTGATTATTTTCGTTCTGTAACCACGCGATACCGTTTCAACTAAGTGCTTTGATTCAGAACTCATGTTTTCCATTTATTGCAACTAGTTGTGCCAATAAACCACTGATTTATTGGTTTATCACATGCCTTATGACAATTAATGGCCCAGTAGTGTTTTCAACTAACAACCGCAATATGTTGCCCCATTCTCTTGATACTAATGCAATGGTTTTGGGTACTCTTATGAAATATGCGAAGGGAATCCTTTCAATTGAATCAAGTAGATTGAAGGCTATAAAACCGTTTAATTAGACTAAATAGTATTAATAATTGCGCGCTCTCTCTTCCACTCTCTAGATGTTTATTTGTTAAAGAAAGTAATCTTGTACAAAAATATACAAATACATTTATGTTTGGACATGGCTCAGTGATGCCCTGATGATGGCATTTAGCTTGAGCCTAAACGTCTACAAAATTAAAAATATTTAGAAAAATACTGACTCCTGATTATTCCACCTATACATTTTTTTTTCTTTTTAATTTATTAGTATTGATTGATTGATATCTAATTTTCACCTGGAAAATATATCTTTGAAATCGATAGTAAAAACAAATAAATATTAACCATTTTTACTGTCTATATTACAATTTTACTGTCTATATTCAAAATGTTCTCTATATTATCGCAAGGCGGCGAGTTTGTAATGTACTGAAGTAGGTACCCTCTTCTGTATTCATCAGTTAACGGGCAGTGGAGGAGAGGGTGAAGGCTATTATATATGTACTATTTACAGTTCCTACATATTTCGTCATCATGAAGACTGTAGGATGTATTTTTTAAATATATATTTATGACATGGGAGTTAAAATTTCTCAATCGATTGACTAGTCACTTTTTATGGATATGTTCATGGAACGTCAGACATTCTGTGGACGAATCCAGGTGGCTGAATGTTCTATAGACTGGATTACTATTTGAGTTCAGAGCTATTTAGTATTTATTGAATGAAAATAGTTTTCCACGATGTTTTTCTTATGTTTTAGTAACCATTTAACATAACTCTTGCTCAATTCACCTGACTTCCAGAAGTTGTAGCTATAGTCAACACCAGTTATACCCAAGAGATGGATTTTGATTCGATTTTCATTATCATTTAGGTCATTATTTCCTGAAGGTTTATAAGTAAAATATATTGCAATAAATTTGAGATGGGAAAATTGAATTTCCTTTAATCAAGACATCAAAAAATCTTTTCTCATCAAAAGGGCAAGATTTTAGAAAGGTATATTGCAATAAAATAAGTTTTAAAAAAAATTGACAGAATAAGCCTATAAACTTATGAACATTTGTTATTAGTAATTAAGAATGTTTTGGAATTCAGTGTTGCCACAATACAGCATCGTACCATTTATATTCTTTCATACAGTACTCAAGATTTTAGAAACAATACATATACAGGCCAAATCGTAATATAATTTGTTAAAATAAATAGAAGATTCCTATAATTCCATGAACTGACATTGTTATTAATTATTTCTACTTTGAATATTATTTCATAAAAACAGATATAGCATTGAAAACTAAATCAGAATTTCATGAAAACTAAATTTAACTTTTTATATGTATTTTTAAAAGTTTATTTAAGAAATAAATTAATAATGAACCGAATTAAATGGGAACAGTTGTTTTGTTTTTTGTATACACAGCAAAACCTTGCTGGTCTAAGAAGGCATTTTCGTTTGTTATATTATTTGACTCATTTGATTCTTTTAAGTGTAAGGTTATCCATGAATATTACATTCAAGAATATCCTTGCTCTTAAGTCTTTTTTTATCTTCTCCATCTATCTATAAAATCATCTTGGTTTCTGGAATAGAATCTAAACCGGTTAAACAGTGCAATTTAAAAATAAATGACACGACTAGTTTTATAATAATTGTGTAAGATTGATAAATGTTATTCGTCATGTTGGTCCAGAATGATAAGGAAATTGAGTACACGTGCTTAGGAGCAAAGATAAACCTTAATCACACCTTTTTTCAGTTTAATTAATTTGTATCTATTCCCCTTGTATTTTATTAGATCAAATAATTTTTAGGAGAGCTCGAACCTTCATTTTAAATCCTCTCCCGATACGTCTATGAGTGATTTTTAAATAAACAAAATGTTTCATGAATGGCAAAAAAGTTCCAGTTCTCGAATGGGTTAATCTCAGTTTCTCCATAATTCAATGAAGTTAACAAAAGCAATACAAAAAACGTTATTGTATTATTCAGAGTTCTTCATTTAATCGCTTCATCGAATTAATGGTACATATGAGTATGTCCTGTAGCAGCGTGGTCCAGTGGATAGAGCGCTAGTCTTCTGTACTCCGGGGCCTGGGTTCGAATCCCGGCTGTGACAGAATATGATTTATTCTGTTAATTCAGTCGTGGGGCGATCCTGGGGTATGTAGACCCTCCTGGGGCACACCCAGCCTCTAGAAAGTGTGTACCAAAATGGGGAAAAAACCCTGCGGCTGAGTGTGATCTCGGCCGAATCACCTCATTACCCGGCCGTTGGTCTAGACACAGTAGGGATCTCTATATGTAAATGGTCTAGACTGACTAAAGATAGTATGGAAAAATTGAGAATAATAATAAACATTTACATAGTAATACAAGGAGTAGTGTGATCTTGTAACAGTAGTCTACTGTTCTCCAGGTTCCGGGTTCGAAAACATCCCGTGGCGGGATAATTATTTGTTATTTTATATGATTCTCCTAGGCCACACCCAGCCTATATGAAGTAGTCACCCAAAAATTAGGGAAAAACCTGCGTGCTGAGTGTAATATTGGACTAATAATCGGCTTGCACGGCCTTTGCCTATAAACATTACAAATCTCTCTATGTAATTTAACTAAGATCCTTCATAGGTTGTGGAGTTACAAGTGGAAGTAGAGGCCGAGGTAGATTGAAGGTTTTTAAAATAATTTTTTGTTAGACAATAACAGATAATACATAATTGACCAGTATGAAATAAAAATAAATCTTGAATTGAGGAAATTCAATCCTAATAACGCTGAAAGTTCAATACGGTAAACACATGTTATTTGTGATTATCTCAACAGTATTAAATTATTACCTTAGTACTCTTTAATTCAGTAAAAATGGATAGTTCTGTACACGTAACCTAATTGTGGTTTCCATATTAACTCTTACCCTTAGCTTGATACGTAACTGTTATGTCTGTTGCACTATCATTAAGTACCTAGGACTCACATGAGGCCTCTATGTTGATTATAAATATCAAAACAAATAAAATTGGAGTTTCTCAATACCCTTCTACAAACAATGACGTTATCTCATGGTATTTGAACATGCTATGTAACTAAACGCATACTTGCACGCCTAGCATTTACATGGGTTATGATTTACATTTATCTGAGTATCCACTGAAATACTTAATTTAACCTTTATCTTAAACTGTAAAAATGAGGAGAAAAATCAAATGAGCGATCTTGTGTTGCACTTCGTCCGAATCCCTCATCTATTCTTTTTAGTTTCTGTGCTCAATTTTCTCTATTTCTATTTCGAAATTTAACGCAAAAAAAAAAAAATTATGAATCTCAAACTATAATACAAAAATATATATAACAATATATATTCTAATAAATAACTATAGAATTAAAATGTAATATCCAAACAGTGAAAATATACATATTATTAAACGGTTTTGGAATCTAGAAACACAATTAAATATATATGAATATAAATAAACTCTTTTTAGTTAAAGTTTGACCAAAATAATATAACAAATGATATTGTTATTAATTATCGTTATGGAATGTAGATGAAAGTGTGATATACTACACCAACTATCACGATATTTACTTCCACCAACTTTCCAGCGCGCTCAACGATGTGAATATCGCCATTTCACCTCACCTATACATAACCTATTTCTCACCGTATATCGCCGCCTTCAGAGATCTAAGAAACCTACCCAATGTTTAAAAACACAAGTGATCTACTTTGTCACTACGATAAATAGTGACACTAATAATGTAGACTAATAGTTGTAGATAGCGTCACACTATCTACTACTAAATTATGATTATAATTTACACACACATATATATATATATATATATATATATATATATATATAATATATATATATATATATATATATATATATATATTGTTTGATCAGTTCTCGACTGTTGATAATTTAAGTTTGTGTTGTTCTTAGGTTGCAGTCAATAAATAAACATTTTAATAGCATAGAAATTAATAGCATAGAAAAACTGTTTATTTATTGACTGCAACCTAAGACAACACAAACTTATATATATATATATATATATATAATATATATATATATATTATATATATATATATATATATCTTGTGCAGGTTGAAAATAAGATAAAATTGTTTGTTCATTCTTTATCGTCACTTTTAAAATACAGTGGTTACTAGGGCGATGCTAAAATCGGAGTTTTACATTTTACCTTTGCAGGTTGAATTAGGATCTTACAATCGAGTAACTGGCATCGCACGGATTCGGGACCATAATTTTACGTCCATTCTTAAGGACAGCTAAACCAAGGATTTTTTATTATGAAAAGTCCTAGGGCCATCTACCGGGTTTAAACTACAATAATCTCTTGAACCATAATCTTGAATGATAAAATCTCCTTATAGTAACCGTTAATAATTTCAGAAGAATGATAAGTACTATTGTCTCAAAGAAATTTGAAGACACAGGCTCAAAAAGGTTTTCCAATTAATTAAACTCGCATTACTCCTTGTATTTTGGGCATTTCATTTGCCTATAAAACATCCGTCCTCCGACTGTCCTGCAATATGTATTATTGTACCGAACTATAACTCTTTTGCAAACTATTTTTTACCTAAAAATATTATTTATTTCTTAAAGTTAAAGTAATATTCTATCAATTCCGGAGATATAGGCTGAATTTCAGTGACTATGTCTCACCATCAGGTTTTTAATTAATAAACCTTCTGATGTTTAAAGATATACAGACTTTGCTATTTTTGCCTCTTAGAAACAAACACGGAATACTTTTCCTATCAGAAATTTTAAAGAAGTTCATCTATTACTCTATTATTCCCAAGGCCCTCCCCTCAAAAAAATAAAAAAAATAATTTGTCCATTCTACAAGATTCAGTAACACATTTACTATGGCAGCATAACCAGTAATAGAAATTAAATTTACGGTTTTGTATTGTCATCTTATATTGCAATGTGATTTCACAAGCTTTAATTAAGAGCGCTCCTGCGAACATATCATTATTTGGCTCACGAAATAATTTGCTGTAAAATTAAAGATGTCTGAAGAAAGCATATCCATATGAGTATGAAAATTAATATGATAAAAAAATTATGACCATTTAAGTTGATAAATTGTTTTTGATTTTTTGTTGTACTATACTTTTGGTTTATTTTATTTTATTTTTTTTTTTTTTAATTTATTTTTTTTTATTCCTATATATTACAATTTGTCATAATAGACAATAATAATAGTGCTACAGGATCTCATTCATACAATATTTACAATATAAACAAAAGAAAGTCAAAATACATCAAATAAAATCAAAATAAATAAACGTATCCAATAACAAAATTTGTAGACAAAAAAAAACAACAAATAAATGAAGTTAACAAATAAATAAACAAAACATGTCACATTCATACCTATGTACAATATTTACAATCAGCTCGGGAACCCCGGACGGGGCTTGTCCCCCAACTTGTGGAAGCAGAGTTTTTGGTTTATTATTTTCAATAACTAACCTTTTTAATCGATCAAAACAAATTACCCCCCTTCAAAATTTGAGTACTTACGTTCCAAGATGAGTAGAAGTTAATTTTAGGTGCATTCATCAAAACTATTGCTTAATTATTCATTTTTAGGAATCATAGTGCTTCTTTTTCCTGACATATCTTTAAAAATAAAAGTGTAAAGCCATAGATGAAAAATTAATACTTACAGTCTTCTGCTTGTTAGAATTACAAAGAATTTAGTTTATTGGTTTATTATTTTAAATTATGAACCTTTGTAATCGACCAAAAACAAATTACCCCCCTCCAAAATTTGAGGGCTTACGTTTCAAGATACTTAGAACCTGAAAAACGAATAATATAAAAAATCCATTTGTCCGCCGTCCCTGTACGCCGTACGCCGTCCCTAACTACTGCACTTTCTTCGAAACTACTGCACCATTTTTTTAACAATTTGGCACAAAAATATCAGAGCATCCAGCGATGATCCTAACACCTAGAAGTTGAAATTAGCCTATTGGTTTTAAAATGACGGCGCATAGTTTTAAAAAGTCATTTATTCATTCAATAACTAAGTTATTTTTGAAGGTAGAGCAAAAAAATATTTTTTCAGTTTTTCTCCATATACATCTTCCATCACTGTTCTTACTATTATATAGGTGATATTTCAAGAATTAAATTAGAATTTTTTTTTTTTATCCTGTATCATCATTATAATTATAAGTTAAATTTCATTGATTCTTTGTATGGAAGTATTAAGAATTTTAGTCATTGTTGTCAGACCCTGTCCATAAATCAGTACGTACTTTCCATTCTACCTTTTTTCCTACGTATTTTCCATCCTACCTACCCCCCCCCCCCCATCTACCAAACAGTACCTAGTTTCCATTCTCCCACCATGTGGTACGTATCTCCACTCTACTTCATATTTTAATATTTCATATTTCATGTAAATTATTCATACCTGTGTAAATTTTGTTTAGTGAACATTTTTATTTTTTCTGTATAACACTTTCATTATTGTACTATGGTCATTGTATTTTAATTAAGTTTGTTTTACATATACAGTTTTCTGTTATATTTTAATACCGACGTTCTCTAGCTAAATAGGTTATATAATATTGTATGTAATGTCATTGAAATTATATTCTTTTGTATCTTTTTAGCCCTGATGATGACCCACAAAGGGGCAAACAATAAATAGTTGAAACTATTTAGTTGTTTCATTTAATGACCGCCACTCGGACTAATTCCTTCCAGTAATTCTCAACGGTCAACTAATTACATCCACAAAAATTATTTGAGTTTTTTAACTAAGAAAGTGCGAAAAATTATTTAAAAAAATTAATCTTACATGGTGAAGCAAACAACTTATTTTCTATATATCCTGATTTCCTAATATCTCGGTTATTATTGATGATGGAGAAACAATGTAACAATGTTGTTGAATCAGGCAATTTTATTTGAATGAAAATCAAAAGGAAAGAAAAATAAATAGTAAAGAAGTCTACTAAATGCTTTTTGTTTATTATTTCCAATAATGAACCTTTGTAATCGACCAAAAAAAAAATACCCCCTTACAAAATTTGAGGTCTCAAGATACGTAGAACCCGAAAAACGAAAACAAACCGTCTGGCTAAATTAATAATAAATTTCCTATAAAACGAAAAAAGAATGTTTGAAATCGGTTAAGAAATAGCAGAGCCATAGGGTTTTGAAGTTAGCAGTGGTGATAGACCATTTTAGGCTGTTTTTCTTTGAATTATTTATTGATTTTCGTATTGGTTAACTGTCCATAGATAGCAACGATTTCTCAATATAATCCAGCTTCATGTTTTATATGGTTTTGACTTATAAATTGTATTATTTATTCAAATAAAATCATTGTAAATTAAATAAATTTAATAATCAATGAACTTTGAGTATACTTAAGTATATGATTTTAGGGCTAAAAAAATTATTAATGATGGAGTGGTAGTTGATCTTTGAGACTATATGATGTAGACGTTTAGGGAATCGCTAAGAACCCACATTAAAAAGACAAGCTTATTTTATTTGTGTGTCGACGTTTGGGCCAACATTATGACCCTCCTTCAGTGTCACTTTAATTAACCTTCTAAGTCAATTTAATGAGCCTTCTAAGAAAAACAAGATAACCAATACAATTAAAATAAATAATCACATTTTTGATACCATAAAATATGGCAGTAATAAAATATGGAAACAAACATAAATGTAAAATGATAATATTGTAATGAGGAGATTTGAAATCCATAATGACAGACTAAGCTACTAATTAAAGTTTAAAGAAGAACAATATGTAAAAAATTAATGTTTTTAAGAAGAAAAATTTAAATGTAATTTCCATATTGTTATGATTTCTTTTCACACTTCTCTTATCACCTCTTATTTATTTCTCCCTCTTTTTCTATCCTAATTTTTACTTTTACTTACTATATATAGTAAGGGGAAGTATTGCGATCGTGAAAATTTTCGATACAAGTTTTCCCCTGAGTCCAAATAACCAAGTCCCGCAAAAAGGTCTGTGTGTGTGTGTGTGTGTGTGTGTATGTGTGTGTGGTAACTCCCGGGCGGAAACGGTAAGTCCTATGAAACTGAAATTTCATATTTAAGACAACTATACGCCCGAGACGTGACAAAACATTGTTCATCAAAATGAGCTTACCAGAAGAGGCACTTTATACCATGCATTTTGCACCTTTTTTTGATTTTCTCGAAAACGGTTCCAACGATTTTGATTAAACTCGCTATATCGATGTAAAAGTTAATGGGCTTCAATATCATGTAGGTTTTATTTGGATAAAAATGGTCTGACAGGGCTTAAATGCCGATATTTTAAATTTTCTTCCCCTAAAGTACCTTTAATTTTGTAGATTCAATAATAATAACTACATTATCTTGTTAACGCTGATGAAAAACAGGTAAATATATAAATTGAATAAATTCGATACCCAACTAAAGGAGAAAACAGAAAAAATATTTTTTTAATGCAATTTTGTGTTTTTGAACATAAGAGCAGTAATATACATGTATGATATACCGTTGGAAAGCTAAAGATTTTAGAAAAAATATCATCTCATACTCAAGCTTTTAAAAGTTAATAGAGAGTGATGAAATGAACATAAAACTAACTGATTATTTTTGATAATAATATAATAGATTTTTTAATAAAACACATTCTATATAAATTCATCTCTAACTGTGAATTTGAAAATTCTTTCATTGATTTTAAAAATCGAGGTAAGTGAAAGTCGTGTGTTGCCCGCACCAGATTTTTTCTATTTTATACCCTCACATTTAAATGCTGGTTTAATATTTTATTACATCAATATTGTTATTTAAAAAAAAAATACGGTAAAACATTACTTCCAAATTATCCTTCTTTAACTATTAATATTGCATTAATTGGTATCTTGTTTATCTCAGCGCTGATAAAGGCTCACAATGTAGACTGAAACATCGGCACACAAATAAAATAATCTTGTCTTATTGGTGTGTTTTTTTTGTGACTCCCAAACAACTTCTCTATTACATAAATTATTATATTGACAGTCTAATTTTTCTAAAGAATCTGGTATGTTGTTGATACTAAAAGTGATTTTGATCTATATCATTGTCAAAGTTTCCACTGCTTAAGTAAAACCCCATTAGCACGGACTGCACAATCTCACTGAAACCTTGAATAAACTTAAAGGTAATGGATAGTCCTTGTTCGAAAGAGTCTCTAAGTGATGGATAAGGAAATACTGCTTGACGGCAATGGTTATGTTTGCTGAAAGGCCTCTTGTAATTAACAAAAGCTTTAGACTTTCATAAAATAAAATTAATGTATTATATTGATTATAATTTCAATATTAGTAATGGGTGTAAAAAAAACGTAGTTAGATTTATCTTGAGGAATTCCAATTATTAAAGTATTGATTCATATTCTAATACGTAGGTAATGAAACTTTACTGACTTTATGTTATTAATATGCAGATCGCAAACATTTATTTTTAATGTTAAAGACGTTGATGACCTTCGGATTTTACTCTTCGAACCCCAAACCAACAACAACATACTACTGTAGTCCTGCCATAATTGTTAGTAATGCTTTCATAAAAAAGATTTGCGAGCTTAGCATAAGTTTACCCGTCCGAAGAAAAAAATATAGAAAAAATTGTCCATTATAAATTGACCAATAAGCGTCTACCAACCATCCCGGGAAATATTTTTTTTTTTTTTACTTACAGAGTTCCTTATTTTATTTATCGATTTTGTAATAAACCAATGTTGACTCAAATAAATTAATCATTCACTATCTTACATTCCCATAGTCATCTCGAGGTGCGCGTAAAAACGAATCGCCGATCATTAACTGCAGTTTGCAGTTACGGACTGACTAGACACAATCTTTCTGCAGCTTGGAGTCCCTGACGCAACGTGCTTGAAAACGGGGTCAAGTTGAAGGTCCCTTCCAGTCACGAACGTTTTGCTATCCTGGCACGGAAAGTAGCCTGCACAATTTGTGTACATTTTACAACACGTCGGATACATTTAGTAATCGTTTCCCCAAGCAATTAGGTTTTTTAGGTGGGTTGCGTTTGGTATTTACATATTAGTTCATGTCTTAATGATGATTGTGTTTAAATTTTAATTCGGAGTAGTGTTAATTATACGGTCATTAGCGACTGCTAAAAACACTTGGTTGCATTCTGAAGGTTACACGCCGAATTAATAAACAAAAGTAAATCATATGTTCATCAGGCAATAATGAAAGAAAATGTATTGTGGTTCTGTTTGTTTGTTTATTCGTTTAACGTCACTTTTATGCAACTATGGCTAATCGGACGATGCTACAGTGGGAGTCCTAAATTTTGCCTATCCAGGTTTTATTAGGATAGGGATCTTTAACGAGTACCTGACATCGCACAGGCTCGGGACCACCTTTTAACGTCCCCTCCGAAGGACGGCGTAACTAAGGATTTTTTACTCCCATTAAAAAATCCTAGGACCACCTGCGGGTTTGAACCCGTGACCTTTGGCATGGAAGGCTGTTACGCTAGCCACCCAGCTACAAATGATCCCTATATTGTGGTTCTTATACTTGATTCTAAATTGGAATGTTGAGTTTTACTAATTTTTCTATTGTAAGGATATTTACAATTATTCCATTTACAATTATTATTCAAGATAAGGTCATTTTCTATCGTTATTAAAGTTCTTCCCTTTTATTGCAGGAGTACTTATAGTAGCTGGTGGTTGTGGTAAGAACTAGGAGAGTCACGTCTAATTATTTTTAAAATGATTTATATTAACGGATTCACATTGTTTTAAAACTAGTTTTGTAACTTCACCTTTTACCGAAATCAGACTAAGAATATGGATAACAATATGAACAATTCTTACTGTATAAATGGAAACAACAAAATTAGGGAAGGAGACATAAGTCATTGCCTTTTAGTATTTCTTTGAACAAGAATGTTTTAGCTATTAATGGATAGGAATATTTCAGTCTCTTATGAGGAGGCAAGGAGATTCTAATCTGTAGATAATTCAAAGGTATATTTGGCCTCAATTGCCAGGCAAGTTTCGTAGTGACGTACATAAATCGGTCGTCATCACCGAAATTACAATTTCTAAGGCCAAAAAAAAGTTGCTGAAATTATTTAATATTCCCTGAGAGTTAAGGATAAGTACTCAAATCCCCACTCACTATTTTCTTTTACTTCCCTTCGAAATGGTTTCCATTTGAAATTCACCTTTTACCCAAATCAAATAGTAGTCAGTTGCTGGAAAGTAATAATAAAAATGCTCTTTATTAGCTTGCAGCTTAGTGGTTAAATAGAGATGAAAAATAAAAAAAATAAATTTACTAGAGACAAAATGTGGAACGCGCAAAACAGCATTGACAAAATATAACAGCTGGCGAGAGGTTACAAGATATGCCACTGAAAAATAAAATAATGATTCTAAAATAATAAAATAAGAAATAAAAACCGCTTTAAATAAATACAAAAAGGACCAAAATGTAATTATGTTTGAAGCAGCGACAAAGCTTCTTTGCTCTCTCCCGCTATGTGTTAGTAACCTCATTCCTTCACACACATCAGGCTCGTCACAAAACCATCAAAACGGAGTAATATTTTCTTATTAAACATCCTTAGAGTTTAATAAAAACCTTTAATAAGGTACCTACAGCTCTAAAAAACTAGGTGTATACAAAAATGGCCTAAATTTTTCAATAACAATTAATAAGTATGGGGAAGACGAACCTCGAAAGTACTCTCTCATACTATTTTAATATCCATCTTAAGATTGCATAATAAAGTAAACTATTATAATTATTTTGCTATCAACAGTAAAGTATTTTAAAAGTTTTTGAGCTGATAGGAATGTCATCAAAGTTTTGTAACTGGGAGATGATTTATGGTGGTGGAGTTGCCATATGTTTGGAGAAATGTCATTAACATAATATATGTGGAAAAAGATTAGACGTACTTATTATTTATATACTTACTAACGCTAACATACACTACTAAGAAATAAAGTCATAATACCGTTTTTGCCTGCTTACAGGGCGCGTTTATACGGCATGCTTTTTGGGAGCTAAATCGGTAGCGGTTCCTAGAATTCCTGGTCTCCTGCACCAGCCTCCTCCAATGGTCCCTATCATGTGCAACCGCCATCCAGTTCCTCACTCCCAACATGATGAACCTGGCATCACAAGCCACACCGTCACTCCACCCAAGCCGAAGTCTTCCTCGACGCCTTGTTCCATGAACTACCTTTGTAACAATTTTCTTCGGAGTATCGTTCTCAGACATTCGTGCAACATGTCCAGCCCACTTCGAACGATTGAGCATAATGTCATTAACCTGATGAAGTTCCTCAAATAAATCTTTGAGCTACTGGTTTGTCCGACGTATCCATACCTGGTTAATCTGTGCGGTTTCAAAGATTTTATGCAGAATCTTCCTATCAAAGACCATTAATTAGAAATCTTTCTAAGCCACAAAGGAGTATTTTGGATTGTAAGGATTGGATACAGGAAGAATTCTATGGTTCAGTAGAGCCCCACAGCTCTAGTCCGTATGTCCATATAGGTATTTTGATGGTCATATGTATGAGCCTTTTGTAGTTAAATAGAAGGTTTGAACATTTATAAAGTAAGTGTTGAAGTAGTCGAAAACTTCTTGCAGTTTCTTGTCATTATAGTATTGTATGAGGATTCCAAGCTAGAAGTTTGTCGAGATGATGTCCTAGGTATCGGATCTGTTCAACAGGGACTGGTGGAGTTAAAGGATACTGAAGGGCAGGAAGTCATAGGTTTACGACGAAGGTTATCTCAAGGTTTTAGGCATGTCACTGTTTTCCATATTAATTTAAACAATTCCAAACCGAGATGTCTAAATAATAGTTTCATCGTGTTTTCCCATCAGAAAATCTTTATTTATTTTTTTTACATTTTTTGTATTATTTTTCTAATTGCATGGGTAATTTATGAAGTGTGAAATATCTCGTTTTTAAACTATAGCATCTGTATCCTCTTTTTAAAAAAAGTAATTGCCCATCTAATTAATGGTCGTCAAATCTCAATTGTCTTAATTTCGGGGAAGACCGCAATGGAAAACAACACTCCAGTCATTGCGCAATAGCGTTTCCTTGTAATTAGTGAATTTGACGTCTTCTTTTGTTACCAAATCTTTCAATTATTCATTAAAATCTCTTCTATCTCTGCTTTTCATCCTGTTCAGTCAAAGGTGGCATTATACTAACGCAATAAATCCAGATTGGGATAACAACATCCTCCTATTAGTACAAGATTTGTTAATCGTAATGTAATTATTATAATTATCAATCGTTAACCTATAATTTTGTGGTAGGTTATTAATAAACTTAAGCTTTTGTTAGTAGACCTTGACCTACGACATATATAAGTAGCTTATTATTTTGGTGAAAGAGAGAATATATTAGTTTTTGTTTGGCAATGTTAATATTGATGCGCAACAAAAATTGTACACCGACGCGTCTCGTCAAACTAATGTTCTATTTCTAAAAGATATAATCCTAGTTTGTCTTTTGAAATCACGCTTACACTGTAATGTTGCTTAACTTTAGCAAACAGCGTTTGTCAAACGGCTTGCCATTTTTATAGATCCTCCATTTTTTTCATTACACCTGTCATATTTCTTACTTTGAAAACTTTTGCCTTTATCAGTCACATCAGATCATGATGGTTCCGATGATTTAGATGTATCTTTGTGATCAATATTTCTAGGTTTTAGTGTTACTTGACCAGGATATTGCACTTTTTTCCCCCCTTTTTCTTAAGGCTTCTAGCTGTTTAGGCCAGGTATGTGTCACTTGAGTTATATAAGTAAAACCCTATAAAGCTAGAATATAGAACTATATAGAATATGTGAATATAGCTTCTTGTATGAAACCATCGAAAAATAGGAATTATCAGATGAATATTAGTGATACCCATTAAATCTCACAGACTTAATACCCTAAAGAAATAGAGAAATTTAAATTTCGTGAATTCTCGTATTTGTAAAAAAAAAAAATTTAAATTCTAGGTACCGTTTAGAAAATTAAGGATAGTCCTTATGAATAAGAGACTCCTTATTCAGATCATTTCGCATTTTTCTTTATCAATTATTCTGCTTCAAGTAGTGAGACAGGTTCTTCCGATTATAGATTGTTTTTCGGTATATACGTGACAGTATAATAGCGCATAGTGACCGGGAATGTGCTTCATGGTTAAGGTATTCCAGCTGCTGTGACATCTCGAAGGTGGATTGCCACTTCTTCTTTTTCCTGTAGCGCGACAGGCCGTATAGGCCCTCGGCCTCTCTTGGGAGATTACTCCTACGTTTCTCAATGCATTTTGTAGTGTAGGGTCATCACTCCCTACGCCTAATTTTGTGAGTGGTCAACATATCCGGGGGAGAGGCTGTGAGTGAATGCCTATTTAATTACATCCTTATAAAAGTCCGACGGACTGGGATTCGAAACTCACAACCTTTAGCATGAGGGACTAGCGCGCTAGCCACTCGGTCACGGGATTCCCGGATTACCACACCAATTAAAAATTATATATCCCGTTATATCATTTAAATCAGGTTTAAATCTACATAATGTTAAAAACAATTTAATTTCACATTAATATAGAGAGTTTTATTAAAACTGTTCTTAAAAAATGGTAAAAAAAAAAAACCTGTACCACTACAACCCATGAAGGGTCTTGGGCTCAGTACATATAGAGATTCGTACTGTTTCTAGGCCAACGGCAGTGCAATGAGGCGATTAGGCCTAAATCACGTTCAGCCGCCAGGTTTTTCCTTAATTAATTTGGGTACCCACTTTATAGAGGCTGGGTCTGCCCCAGGAGGGTCTCCATACCCTAGGGTCGCTCCCCGACTGAATTAACAGAATAAATAATATTCTGCCACAGGCGGGATTCGAACCCAGTACCCGGAGCACAGCAGACTAGTGCTCTATCCACTAGACCACGCCGCTCCCTAAAAAAAAATGGTAAACAAGTGTAAAATGTACAGTATAAAGTGGCACTTCTGGTTCAGCCCATTTTAGTATACAATTTTATGTATCATCCCAGCCATATACCTGTTTCTGTTCCATTTTGGTTTTCGAGCTAGAATTACCACATACCCACAGGCATTTTTGCTGGAATTGGTCAATTGGATCCAGGCGACTTTGAAACCTGTATTTCTGTTGAAAAGTTTGCAAATTTTGAAATTAAATTCGAAACATTTGAACGGTCACAGTTCTTTCTCTTAACATGTTTTTATTATATATATACAGCGGTGGAAAAAAGTATTTTCACACCCAGTTTTATAAAACTGTCGGTCAAAAGGGAAATAATCCAAATTCCCATTATTACATACTAAAACAATTCTATATGTCTACAATAAGTAACTGTTTAGGTTAAAGGAGTAAAATTTAAAAATTAACGAAATCCTCTGGCAAAAGTGTGTGCACAATTATTTTTTTTTTTGAAAATAAATGTAAATTTAATATTTTGTAAAAATTCCATTGGCATCAATAGTTGCCGTAAGATGTCTGGGCATGGATTGCACCAAGTTTTTAACCAAGTCAAGACTGATCGTTTCCCATTTTCGGATAATTAATTGTTTCAAATGGTGTCTCCTAGTGCACATTCTGATGGAAGATGTGCAATACATTGTTTATTATATTTATTTCAGGGGATTGAGGAGGGGTGTGCAGCTGTCTTCAACACATTAACCATTCCTTGGTTTTGGTGGTAGTGTGTTTTGGATCGTTGTCCTGCTGGAATACATATCGATCCCGGATATTCATTTTTTATGCACTTGCATGTAGGTTATGCCATAAAACGTTCACAGAACCCTCGGCATTTAAAATTCCGTCATTTGGAACAAGATTTTCCTAACCGTGGTATCAGACATACCCCCTTACCATAACATGTCCACCATCATGTTGTACTGTAACAGAAACATTTTGCTCTTTTAATTATTTCTCAACCCGCCTCCAAATAATCTTTCGGTCATCGGACCCAAGCAAATTGAACTTACTTTTATCAGAAAATATGAGATCCAACTAAAAGCTAAGCGGTTACATATATATTGTCTGGCAAAAAAGACGCTTTTACGGTTGATATACCTAAATTATTTGAGATACTCTACCATGCAGGTCTTCAGCATTTAAGCAGTATCCAATAGCCCTGTCACTAACCTGATCACCAGCAGTTGTACGAACCATATTAGCCAACATTCTTCAAGAACTTATTGTAGGCTATGATAATCCTAGAATCCAACTTTTTCTGACGGCCTTTTCGCTCACTGTTTTCAATTTTTCCCACGTTCCTCATACCTCTTCATGACGTACCTGACCGTGGACAAATGTATACTTAATAAATCTGCAATCTCACTATATGATTTTTGTTGACAATTTTTTTTGAGAGTTCCCTTGTATTCGGCATGATAGTTAACCAGTACTAAATAATTTAATTCATAATATTTTAGCATTGTAAGAAAACATTCGATAAAGTAAATAATACTGGTGTAAGAATCAAAAAATAATAAACAATAGATATTAGTGATAGTACACAAAGTGTGCAAATTATTTTTTCCAGGGGATTTCATAATTGTTTTAAAAAATGTCTCCATAATTAAAAAAAATAATTATTGTATAAATAAAGAATAGTTTTTATTTCAGTATAATTTTTATTAATGTGAAGTCGAGTGGATTACTATTTCCCTTATGACCGATAGTTTTATAAAAACTGGGTGTACGATTACTCTTTGGTAATATTAAGTTCTTTTTTTCTTTTCATTTTACTCCGAAAATACATTTTTTCTTTCCAAAGGTGTTCTTTATTTAACAATTTTAAGATTGATTCATTTTATAGATTTAACTAACATGATCTCTCCAGTGTTATGTGAACGGCGCTAGCCATACACATTATCTACAACAAGTACTTGCCTGAAATTAAATATGAAAGGTCGCTAAACCCACTTTATATAAGGGAAATATTTTACAATACTCTTACAAAAAATAAAAGTAAAGAAATTGTTCATGAGTGCGTCTATGAATAGTCCTAATCCAGCGAGCCAAAACCAACATTTTTCTTTGATGTACCGACATTTCTCTATCATAGAAAATCAGTTTTTTTTTTTTTTTTTTTCACTTCCGATTCATTACATTACAGACTATACTGTGCATAGTCATAATAACTTTTAATATATAAACAACTCCCTTCAAATATTTTTATCCTATTTATTAAAATATTTTCAAGATCGTTGGTCTAAAATCGCGTTTATAAACATTCATTCTCCCACCGAAAACAGTGATGATGAAGTAAAATGCGAATTTTATGATAAACTAGAGTCGGTTTACGATAAGTTACCTCGAAATTACATTAAAATAATTCTAGGCGAGGCGATCGGTAAAGAAAGTTTGCACGAATACAGACCCGACTAATAAACTTTGCTATTTCGAAAAATCTAGTAATCAAAAGTACTACGTTTAAACATAAGGATATTCATAAGTAAACGTGGACATCGTCGAATGGACAAACGCGGAATCAAATCGATCATGTTTTAGTACAAAACAGATGGCCAAGTAGCATAATTAACGTGAGATCGTATCGCGATGCAGAATGCGGTTCTGATCATGAATTAGAAATCGCGAAAATTCGACAAAAACTAAATACAAAAAAGAGAACACAGAACTATATTCATCCCGAGAATTTTGATTTAGTTAAATTGAACGATCCCGGCATTAGAAAGCAATTCGCAATAGAAGTAAAAAATATGTTCGAAGCTTTGGAATCTTTAGACGAGGAACACGAAGATATAAACAAATTATGGGAAGGGATCAGGGATAATATTAAAGAGGTCGGTAACTTATGTCTTGGGAAAATCGAAAATAAAAAGAACAAACCCTGGTTCGACGGGGATTGTCAAAGTATGTGTGAACAAAGAAAAACTGTTAAACTAAATTCGTTCCATTCCATAACAACATTCCATAAAGTTAGAATCGGTCATAATTACTCCGAGAGATTTGAGGTGCGTTCGGGTTTGAAACAGGGTGACTCCCTTTCACCTGTTTTATTTAATATAGCTTTAGAATATGTCATAGAAAAGGTGTTGTGTACCGAGAAAGGCTTAAATATGGGTGACAAGTTTCCGGTTTTGGGGTAAGCCGATGATTTGGTTCTGCTAGGTGAAGACACGGAGACCATACAACTAAATACAAGTGTTTTAATAAAAACCGGTATAAACTACTTTACGAGGCATAAAATTAGCTTTAATTTCAGTAGTAGTAGAAATCAGTAGTCTAATACTCAGTGACATAATGTCAGTGCAATGGTTACAATTTCTGTCTCTAAAAACGTGTCTGCCGCGGCTTCCCACCCATCTGTGAATGGCAGACTAGCGTCGTTTGATTCATATTATCGCCTAGTGTTATCAGGTCAAAAGGTAAATCGTGGTCAAATGAGACAGAATATCGTCTTTTTGGTCCCTTCTTGAATGGCCGCCATTTTGAATCTACCCGTTTTGAGTTAGCAGATGTGTATTTTTTGCTTTACCATAATAGATGCTTTGCATAAAACCTATTAAAAATTTTGAAAAAAATGTAATGCATTTTCGTTGCTGGCTCACGGACTATTAGGCCGCGTTCACAGCTACCAGAAACCAAAAACTTGGAATGAAATTTGAAGCTTTTAACTCTTCATATGACTTGGAGTGTATCATAAATTTTCAAAAAATGTCATTGATATTAAAATTTATTTAATTATCTCAATATAGAAATAACCTTATGATGACGAGGTTGATTTAAAATTTTAGTTTTCTTTATGTTTTTACTGAGAGGAAAATCAGGAAATCACAGGAATAGTTCCTGTGTATGTAGAAGGTTTATCATTGAGGAAATATAAATAATGGTTAAAAAAGGTTAGTGAGAAAACATAACGAATGATCCTATATAGAATAAATTGTTTAAATTTAAAAACAGTAAGATAATCAGTCCATAAAATACATAATTTCAAAGATCCCGAGACACAATGGTTCAACCTCTACATAAAAAAACAACAACAAAAAAAGCCGAAATCTGTCAGAAATTGGTATTGTTGATTTCCGAAAGTTACTATATACCTACATTATAGGAAATTTTGCAGGAAGCGCAAACATCTCTTAATATCATATTATTAAACCAACTTATTTTATTCATTTCCCATTAAAATCTAGATTTTTATTTTTATTTTTTTTACAACATTAATAATACTGAATTAAAGTTATGAAATGAAATATTTTAGTATGATTTGGAACGAAACTAAATGTGTAATTAGTACCTTTAAAAAATGATTGCATTTCTCAATCGCGTTTTTGAAGGAGTTGAGTGTTCATTAGATAAATTCAAATAGAAAATTTATATGAAACTAAATTATGAAGAATACAAATATATCATAAAAATCAATTTCATAAAATATGGTTTTCAGCACATCTTTAGGAAATCAACGTCTCAATTGCTCAGTGCCCTTCCCTAATAAACTGGTAAAAAGCCCCATAGTTCCCGTGTTGTGTTTTTTAACGGGGAGGAGAAGAATCAATTTTAAAAAATAATCGTTTTCAGTTTCAAATATTTCAAAATGTATTATATTTATCGAAAAATTATTATATATCAAATTAAAGTACATTATAATATCTCATCTGAACAGAAATAAAATCTCATTAAATCTTCTTGTTGTTATATTTATGTATGTTATATATAAATATTGTTAAAACGTTATAAAGCTGCAGGAAATGATAATATCACGAGTAAATTAAGGCGTGTGGAGAAGCGGGCGTTTCCAAATTACATGTTTTATTTAAAAAGATCTGGGAAAATGAAAATATGCCCGAAGAATGGAAAGAATCAATACTTATTTCGATGATCTGGTACTGCTAGGTGAAGACACGGAAACCATACAACTAAATAAAAGTGTGTTAATAAAAACGCGTTAAAAAAAAGAAATAGGACGCGAATTAAATACCGATAAGACGAAATATATAATTAGTAGCAGAAACGGTGGCGATCTTGGTGATATTGATAAATCAGGGCATACTTTTGAACACGTAGAGAAATTAAATTATTTAGGTTTAATGATAACAAGAAAAAATGAAATCCAGGAAGAAATAAAGTCCCGGTTAGAGGTGGGAAATGCGTGTTATTATTCAGTTGCTAAGTTACTTAGTTCGCGGCTTCTATCTAAAAACTTAAAGGTTAGAATTTATAAAACTATTATTCTTCCGACGATTCTTTACGGATGTAAAACGTGGCCACTTACTTTGAAGGATGAACAACGGCTTAAGGTTTTCGAAAATAAGGTACAGCGTAAAATATTTGGTCTGAAGAGAGATGAGGCCACTGGGGAGTTTAGAAGGTTGCACAACGCGGAATTGCGGAACTTTCATCCTGTGAATATAATTGAGTTGATAGCATCGCGAAGACTCCAATGGGTGCGTAAAGTCTCGCTGAACCGACTGGAGGCGTCCGAAAGGCCGGCCGAAGCGTCGATGGGAGGATTGCGTTAAGGCTGATCTCAGGGGCTTGGGCTTGAACGGTGAAAATTGGACGAGTCTGTATAGGCAGACTTTGGTGGTATCGACATCGAGCCTTCGGGTTCGGTTGGCCTGTTATTATTATCATTAAAATATTTTCCGTTGGTTCACAGACTTTCCGCTCCAATGAGTTACATCAATTAAACTTATTTACGCTTCTAGTTTCCATAGATAAAAATATTCGTAAAAACTTTCGTAAAGCACAAACAATTAACAATATAGGCAAAACTCTAATTGGTACTATCTGAATTGCATTTATTCTTATATGGTTGAGAATTCTCCTTGATGAGTGTGTGTGAATTAAATTATTAAATTGATATACTATCTGACATCAGACTTTCACAATTATAAACAATACAATAGTGTCCACGGTCAGTTTGATAGGTGCATAATGCTCTTTTGTTTAACTACAAACAATGTTGCATCTTAATGAATACCTTACGTAGGTTTGTGTTGTATGATGGTTTATTTAATTCTCATTCCTTATTTTGAATACATAAAAATAACATTTTTTTTTGTTTTTTCTTGTGAATATTTAAAGGCTGAGAAATGCTGGGTTGGGAAACTGAATAATATGACAAGATGTTGAATGTGAAATAGTTACAGACTGTTAATGTAGACTGCATTATTTTTAAAACTCATTATTGTATACTTTTCTTACAAACACGTATTGGTGATAATGATATCTGATTAAATCATTCACTAGCTCAATCAAATATTTCCTTTTTTGTATCTATTAATGGAAATGATAAGAGATTAATAAATATTTATAAACATTCGCCAAGGATGATGATTAACTTGCTGATTGGTTGATGATCAGCGTATTATCTTGGAACTAGGAAGGATGACTGTGAGGAAAGGAGTCTTCAGGTTTCACCGTTGGCTTCATGCCTGAGCCGTCAAGGTAGCGAGCGGTCTATGTACGTTTTGCCAAGATTACCGGTTTACCGATCTTGGAAGTTCTGCCAGCCATATGGTTTCTTTTAATATTCTATTCAATGTTTTAGAGTTGAAATTTGAAAGAAAATAAGTATTTCAGCTCTGACGAAGGATGGGGATTCCCTAAAAGTGCTACTTAAATAGTCGTAGAATTAAATAAAAATTCGAAGTTTTTATACTTTTGGAAAGATTAAGATCGAAAGTATTTCCATTGGTGAACACAATTTTTAAAATAATAGGTGAGATTGAGGCTAAATGAGACACACATTAGTGTGTTTCTGAGACAAGAGATGTCAGCATCCTGTGGAAATTTAGTTTTTGGTCCTGATCTCCTGAACTGACTTTCCGATTTTTATTTCAAAATATTATTTTTTTTTTTTTCGTTTTGAAGGGAGGTTTTTGGAAAGTAGTTTTCGAAAGTTTTATACATATTCTTATAGAAAATCTAAAATCGTTATTAAACATTTTTTGTTTTTAATCGTGTGATTGAAGGACGTTGCAGAAAAAGATCTTGAATTCAATGCTGGTGCTTGATATCACCGATGACAATGCACAGCTCATTCTAAATAAATTGGATGATATTGCGTAGACCAATTGTGGTTTATCTTTATTTTATAGAACATTTCCTAGAAGTGTTGATTTTTTTTTTTTTTATAATTTGAGAATGGCATAGAACTAACTACCCTTTTAACATTAAACGATTTACTCCCTTCCTTTCATCTTGTACTAGTTGAGATATAGAAAATAAGTTAAAATAAATATGGCCAAGAGCGAAATAAATTTGTGATTTAGCGAAATTTTTATTAGTGGTTTGTTGATCACTTAAATATTATTTTCGTTGACAAAGTGTGATAACCATTGAGAAGAGCCGAGAGGTTCAAAGCACCTGAGGCAATGCTCTTACAGGTAATTGTACCCCGTAACCCACACCCATGTCGCAACCAACAAGGCCGTCAGCCTTTCGGCAGATAACCCAAATTCCTCCAAAATTAGCCTCAGCTAATAATCCTTCCTTTGTTATGACGCTTAAAAGATTTTTTGAAAAAGAAGTAAACGACTCTTTAAAAGTTCTATATAAACTCTATTGTTTGGTATCGGCTTCAAATCGTAGGAATACATTTTATCTCTGATTAATTATATTTGAAAATTTATATAAGCAAGTTATCATTTTTTTGTTTATTAAAAAAAAAATGTTTTTTTTGGTACCCACTTTATAGAGACTAGGTCGGCCCCAGGTGAATCATTTAAAATTACCTTAACCTAACACACTCTTCATAGATAACGTATTAAATGATATAATTGCTGTTTACAATCACAACCTTATAGTTAGTCATTTTCTAACATTTTGAAAATAATGAGCTTAAAGAACAGAAGATGTACTCGTATGACGTACCGCAGAAGATAATGAACAATAGTTGATTTCATGATGAGTATCTAAATAAATGGTTTCTTGTATAGGTTTTAAATTTTAGTTTATTTATATTCATTTAATGCTATTGTGGCTATCGAGCGATATTAAAGTGCAAGCCCTAAAGTTTGCCAGTCCAGATTTAATAAGGTTGGGTATCTTTAATGAATTTCTGGTTAGCCAAGGCCCTGGACCACCATTATATTTTTTCTTAAAGGACGGCATAACGGAGGATGTTTCACTAATTTTAGAATTTTAAAAATTCTAGAACCATCTGCCAGGATCAACATTTTCGCAGTGTCGCAGTTGAAGTAAACTTCTGGAGCATGGTTGTTTTTTCTTGATGTCTATTTCCCTAACTATAGAATATAGAGTATCGGTAGAGGTATCTCATACGCAATATATGTGATACGGTGTAGCCATCTAAAAATCTACATATATACCTAATTTTTAGGATCCAAGGGGTCCTTACCATTGAAATGATTGTAAAAAGGGGTCCGGGAAAATTTTTTGTTGGGAACCACGGTCCTTGGGTCATGGTAGAATAAATAATATTCTGCCGCAGATAGGACTCGAACCCAGGGCCCGGAAAAAAGTAACTCTGGTGCTGCTATTCACTAGACCAACCCACTTTCATGTTGTTTATTAACCGGAAGAATTGCAGTATTATTGAAGTAGAGGGGATTTTTCAACATCAGGTGTTGATTGCAGAATTTCTACTCCCACTTACCTATGTATGAAATATATAGTCAGAGAAAGTATTGCGATCCTGAAAATGTTTGAATTGCAGTCTTCACCGGAAAAAAATTGTTTTAGGTTACCCTGAGTCCAAATGACCAAGTTCCGCAAGTCTGAGTATGGTACGTGTTTATGCAGTAAATCTTACGAAAACAAAAAGTCGTGTAAAACTGAAATTTCATATTTTAGAACCATATATGCTTGATATGTAAAAGCAACTTTTTAAAAATCAAAATGGGCAAACCATAAGTCAATTTATACGAGGCATTTTCCACCAGTTTACGATTTCCTCAAAACGGCTCTAACGATTTTGATTTAACACGCTATATCAATGTAAACTTTCACAAACGTTAATGTCTTGCTGAATTCATTCTGATTGAAATAGTCTGACACGGCATAAATATTGATATTTTAACTTGTCCACCTTTAAAATTGTAAATTCGAAAAAAACATACATAATAGGGGTACTCACTACGTTTGCTATAGCATGCTATTTGTGCTATAAACCCATCAATTTTATACAGGAAATAACTGTAGAAACTCGACGGGTTTAGCAAAATAACACAAATAGCATGCTATAGCAAATGTAGTGAGTACCCCTAGTATCTTAGTAAGATTGATAAAAAACTGCTAAATATTCAAGGATTGAAACTAGAGGATTAGAGTGGAAATGGAGTTTGTCATAAGTTAATGAAGCAAACACAGTGAAGATATTTAGATATTACTTTTATTCTGAGAACATAATACATATTCTGAATACAATATACAGTGCTGAAGAGTTTGTGTGACTACAATAGTACATTCCGCGGTCTCGTTCTTTGAGCGTGACACAATTAATGTTACAAACAAAGTGATAAGTCTTGAGGATCCGAGGGTAGATATAGCAAGGGATTGTAGAGGGGATGAGGAGGCGGCATGGGCGGTCAAAGCAAGTGCTTGCAGGTGGTGGGTACTGTGTCCTTTGTCGGTACTTGGTAAGACCTTTCTAGGTAACTGGTTTAGGGTTATCCGCAGTAGTCTTAGGTATAGACAAAGTAAGTTATTAAATATTACTATGTATAATTGATAAATCTATCTCATTCTATAACTATAGAAGGAATGATACTTGGCACGGGCCAAATCAGCTATATATGGAACATGGAGGTATTTATGAATGGTTTTATTAGTGACAAACTAAGGAGCGTTCAGGATTTTACGAAGGATTTTGGATTGTAAGAATTGGATAGAAGAAGAATTGGGGGGTTTAATATACCCCCCAAGGCTCAACTCCGTATGTCCAGATAGGCCTTATGATGGCCATGTAGATCAGTCTTTTGTAGTTAAGTGAAAGGTTAGAGCGTCTGTTTAGTAAGTGTTGGAGTAGCCGAAAACATCGAGTAGTTTCTTGTGTTTCAGTCTTGTGTGTGGATTCCATGTAAGGCGTTTGTCAAGCAGGAGTCATAAGTAGCGGATTAGCGGATCTGTTCAACCGGGACAAGCGGAATATCATTAAAGGACACTGTAGGACAGAATGTCATAGGTTTTCGACGAAGGGCAAAGGTAATTAGTTAGGATTAATTGGAATTGATTTTAAATCTCCAATTCTGACACCACACCTCAAGGTCTCTGATGTGGCATTAGAGAGTTTGAGAGGCGATTGGAGGATCGTTATTAACTGATAACACGCAAGTGTCATCGGCATAGGTAGAAAGGAATGTGTTAGGATGGGTTTGGATGTCAGCTGTATAGACTGTGTAAAGGATGGGTTCTATTATACTGCCTTGAGGAACACCAGCAGACTGAGTAAAAAGAGATGAATAGGAACGATTGTAGTTTATTTTGAAGAGTCTGTTGGAGAGATAGGACTGGATGATTAGGAAGTATGTAGGAGGAAGGAATTCACGGAGTTTATGCAACAGTCCTGGGTGCCAGACTACAACTTTTTAAATAAACAACAAATTTTCAATTATGTATATTAGAATTAAATTGTTTTAATGAATCTTTAGTGATTTGTTGAACATGTTTACAGGATTCTGAAGATGAGTGAAATACCCCAAACGTTGGTCACTGGTTTTTATTTAAAAAAAAAATGTTTTTGATTGAATTAAAAGCCCGTTTCTTTTTCACCTCATTTTAAGTATAAATTATGATATTTATTTGTTTAAATAATAAACTGAATTAAATAGGAAGTTTGTGTATACTAATAAAATATTAAGGCTTATCGACTAAAAAGTATCTAAATGTTTGCCATGTAAACAGGTATTACATGTAACGAAAGATTAACTTTTTTAGCAGAAAGGAGAAACATGGACGATATGATAATCGTCTTCAATTACAGTTAATTGTTCTTCAGATGTTCATTTTGAGCAATCATCATTTCTTGCGTGTAATCATTTAAATCTTAAGGACGCTAATTTGACGCACCCCACGTTTTTCTTATTTAATTATTCTTTGTTCCCATCTCATCCTATGTTCTTTTCCGCATGTGGGCAATGCATATAATTGTAAGATAGAATAGAATATATTTTCGTTCCTTTGACATTTATGTCTACTGTATTTAAAAGTAGTTGAAATACTTTTTTATAATTCGCCTATGATTAAAAAAATCCTCATTTTAAATTTCTCAATATAGCCGATTCTTCTTTTTAATCAATTATTTTTACCATTTCGTTTGCAAATGCCATCTGGTGTGGATTTCTATCTTCGATTTGAATTTAATTTCTAATTCGACGGTGTGTCATTTTATGTTCATTATTTTTCTGATTCTTTTTATTTATAATTAATTTTTTGTATTTCTTTTTGTTGCTCAATGGGACTCCATAGTTTCAGGGCATCAATATACGAAAATCGTAAATATGTTAAAAGGTAAATAAATCACTCTCTCAAAAAACTTGTAATTAATTTCTGAAATATACAATACTAAGAGGGCATATACTAATGAAATACTACAGTTTATAGTACCTAATGAAGTTGGTTTTTAATTCATCTGTTTTTTATAAGATAACCCATTACTACAGTCCTAAGGTGCAAAGGTTTTAGAAAGCAAAGATGGAATAACTGTCATTACAGACCAATGCTTAATTTATATAATTCAATTATATATTGAAGAGCATAATATTAGAGCACCTTTTAACTTCTACTATGTTTCATTTAATTAATACACTTTTCAAAAATATCTAATGTCAACAGTTCGGGTTCTTGTCCCCATTATTAATACTTTCATTTATATTTCGTGGTTAATATTAATATAGCAATATTTCTATAAGTCAATTCTTAATGTATCGTATTGGCGCAGTCATTTATTTCCTTAATTGTTTTTGTTTTTCCGCTTTCTGTAATAGTTTATGGTGGAAGAAATTGATTGCTTTTTTATTATTAGTTTTTAATCTTCACAACCGTTAGAAAGCTACCATGACATGGTTTTCCATTTTATACATTTAGGTTATACATCAAATATTCTAGACGGTTCCGGTTTCAGCATTCCTAGGTGGATCTAAAATAACCGGTTCTAGATCGGTTTTGGAGACTGCAAAGGAGTGAAGATCCTGGTCTAAGAACAACATGGTTTCCAACAATAGAAAGAATTTAATAAAAGTTTGTTTGTATGACAGTGCAATTAATATACTTTTAAAATATTGAAATGAAACCAAGGACGGTTTCCTTTCGCACACTTTCGCAATGTATGTGTCTCATTGAATGTACACTATTTAATCTACCTAAGTTACCTCTCAGACTAACCGCAATCTGCAAGGCACTTTGGCCGACTTCCAGCTTTTATAAAGCTTGATAAGAACTATATATTTTTTCTGTACCTTTTCACAATATTGGTAGTAATACTTATATGAAAAATAAATAACATATTTTAGTAATAAATAACATGTGAAAACTTTAAAAGCGGCCCAAAGACTTGTTAAATATTCAAAGGTACGTTTTATTTTTTATATGAAACCTCTTTATGAACAAATCCGTTCTCTTCTTTTTGTGTATATTGATTTTGAATTACTGATGAAGCCGGAGAATTGGCTGTATAATTTTAATATTGGGTTGAGATAGATCAGGTAAGAGAAAGGAGGAAAACACCTGCAAATAGCAAACTGCTCACACACACACAGACTTTTTTACGGGGCTTGGTCATTTGAAATCAATAGATCCTAAAACGTTTATTTTCATTGAAAGCTGGAAATTTAAAAATTCGAAAATTTTCAAGATCGCAATATTTTCCCTTATTATATATTTCATTGATTTAACATTCTTGCGCAAAAATCAAGCGAATCAGTAAGTAAATCAGAAATGAATCAATCTATATATTACAGAAACCAGAATACGAACAATACTAGAACTTAAAATAGATAAGCAGTGTAGAGGTCACCTCAGGACTATTGAGTAATGTTGGAACATTGCTGCATTATGAACCTGATCAGGTGTATGATAGCCTCCTTCATCTTCACTAAGCACCTTCTTAAGTTGCCCTGCATGGCAATGAGGTTCAAAGAAATCAATGGCTTCTTAATGCTATGACCATCGGTTTAATTTCATTGATAATTGTTATTCCTTTTGAAATTAATCTATCGGCTTATCCTTGGAGAGAGCGAGACGGAAAAATGTATTTATACTCCAGGTACAAACGTTTATAGAATAAATCAAAACATTAATAACAGATTTGATTGCTTTAGAGTAGATATGAACAGTATTATTTTGGGTGGTTTTCGATCGGCTATTCTCAAGAAATCATTTCTAGTTTTAACTGAATACTTAATTCAAATCATTCTCCAGGGTATGATTAAACATAAAAAACCGTTGAATCAATAAATTAGTCCTCTGGATATTTCATTTATATTGCATACTTTATTCCTTCAGTAAAAAATCCTTAGTTACGCCGTCCTTCGGAGGGGACGTTAAAAGGTGGTCCCGAGCCTGTGCGATGTCAGGTACTCGTTAAAGATCCCTATCCTAATAAAACCTGGATAGGCAAAATTTAGGACTCCCACTGTAGCATCGTCCGATTAGCCATAGTAGCATAAAGTGACGTTAAATGAATAAACAAACAAACTTTATTCCTTCTCCGTACGGATCCAATTTGAATGTAATGTCATTTATATTTAAGAAATCACTATTTGAACAATTCAAGAGATTTTCGCAAATGGATTATCAGCTCATTAGAATAGAAGATATGTTACTAAGTTTTAGGCTTATATCAAATTTCTATTAACAGGTACGACTTCCTTTGTTGCATATTAACTTTTCTAAAATCTTGCGCTTTCCAAAGGTATTGAGTACGTCTATATTACTGCTCATATTTCAGGAATAATTATTTGATGATATAATAACAACAATTTTGATTTTCTCTTTTAAAGAAAAACTTAATTGGAGTGTTTTTTAACTTACCAACTTTCAGGAAAGATTACCCTAAATGAAAATACAGACCGTGTCAAAATCCGACTTGTTTTAAATTACAAGACGGATTTTGAGACGGTTTTCAATTTCGCAGAAATTCGCAGAAAACATGAATCGCGATATCATTCTATATATCAAGACTGCTTCGTTGAAAACAATTTGATTGTGGTGTTATTTATGCTTAAAAATGCACTGTTTGACCGATTTAGAGTTTATCGCAGAAACCAATAACCGCTGGTGATTTTATGTATAGATAGAAAAGGGAAAAAGATACTTAAGAGCAATACTAAATAAAAAAAAAAAAGCATATTCAAGACTAATTTTCATATGCAACTCTACATTCAAAAGAATATGGGTAAAATAATACAACAAAAAAATATGCCTTCTCACACCAGCGAAGTGCTTTCTTAAACATGAATGACACTACACTCAAATTGTTTGTGTTGTGTCCCGACAAGTAAGGTTATCAACTATCAAGGAATACCATTGAGTTGAGCCGGTTTTAAGGAGAACAACATCAAGAGTAGCGAAGGTGTTGGGAAGACATTCGCCTCTCTTGTTTGTATATTCGCTACCCCATGCAGTAGTCCAATCACTGCTGATCTGTGTGCCACCGTAAGCCTTGCCAAGTGACTTTACAACAGAAATATCAGTGTTTTCCACACCTTCTGTTTGGTTCCGAAGGGCTTTATGCCCTTCTTCGGCATCGCACAGTTCGTCAAGGCTTTTTAACTCGAAGACAGCACTTGACCTCTGCTTTGTCAGCCATTTACTGTGCTATTGCATTACGAATTCGCTCCGTCTATTCTTGTGTGTGTGTTTTTGATCGTGTATATGTTTTTGGGTGTCCGTGGTTAAACGAAACGTTGTACGATACTGAAATTTCGTATTTGAGACAAATATACGCCCAAAATGTTACATCACCTTTTTCACTATGGTAAAATCGGCTTACCGGAAGTGCTACTTTATACCGTTACATTTTGCACCTTTTTACGATTTTTTCGAAAACGGTTCTATCAATTTTGATTAAACTCACTATATTGATGTGAAGTCTCGTAGGTTTTAATATCATTTAGGTTTCATTCTGATTGAAATAGTCTGACAGGGCTTAAATGCCGATATTTTAAATTTTCTTCCTGTAAAGTATCTTTGACTTTGTTTATACTATGAAAATAACCATATCATATTTTTAGATTTAATAAAATACGGGTAAGTATATAAGTTGCACGAATCCGATTTGCGACTAAAGGAGAAAAGAGCAAACTTTTTTTTTCAATATTTGTGTTGTTTTTTTTATCGGAAAACAGTATTAAAATCCGTCTTGTGGTTAAGAAGGTGTTCATGGAAACCAAGAATCGCAATATCGTGTTATATATCGAGACAAAATAAGGGAATTGTTAGTAATATATTTTTATTTCTCCTCTTTTTTGGATTTTGTGTCCGTTTGGAAGAAGCATTCTTTCTTTGGAAAAGAAGGCACTAAAATGTTTTCATGCTAAAGTTTTATATTGGGTGTTTCTCATCGATGTACCTAATGCTTTTATAATTTTAATTCCATGAGTTTACTCAATTTATCATTTACGAGGTCTTCCAATTCTTATGCGTTAATTGGGAATCATGAAACTTTAAGATTTTCTTTTAATGATGTCTTTTGTAAGCGCTGATCTCAGAATCGCTTCCACTTCTTTCACGACCGCAGGCGAACGTCACCCATCAGAATTCTACTCCACCAGCTCCTTTTGACAAGGTCAGACCAACGCCTTCCAATGGAGAATTCTTGTCCTTGGAGTGTCACGTAGCTTTAGTGTCATCGTGGTGAGGTCTTCGTCTGGTCAACAAGAAGAACTGACGGAAGAGGCGTTGGGTTTGTTTCATATTGTATTCTGTATAATACTGCAAATAGGACTGCCTTTTCATAAGACCTCAAGAATAGTTTATTCAGTGATCAAATGTCTTATGCGTTATGTGAATAATGGTATTCTACAAATAAACAAAAGATACGGGCTTGTGTAAATCAGCAGAAATCTTAATATTTGTGAGTCAAGATCCCATGGTTGTGTATGATAACCAGTCAATATATTGGACTTTATTTAACAGACTCATTTACACCAAAACCATGGATTATTTTTTCTTAAAAGTAGTTTGCGATATAATCCAATGTTTTTTATTAAAAGTAAAAAATACAATATTTAATTAAGAATTAAATTAATCATATAGATAATATTTAAAAATTCTCAAAGAATAAGAAGAAGACTTAAGGACTAAGTTTAATGTTTTTTTTGTAAGGTTCTAGTTTCTGATCCAAGCTCCTGTACAAACTGCAAGAATCACCAAATCTAATTCGGGAAAGTATAAAATATTTTTAATTATTATCGGATCCTCGCTCAAGATTGAAACGACAAGAAACTGTTTGAAGATACCGATTATTACGATTACTAGACAGACGTTCAAAACTTCCAATATATTACAAAAGACTCATTTTCATCACTATTATCACACCTATTTGGACATATGGAATTGAGCTTTGGGGCTCTACTAAACCATGTAATTCCTTCCGCATACAATCCTTACAATCCAAAATCCTGCATCCCCCTTTGTTTGTCCCAAATCAACTCATATTCTAAACTCCCTGCCCACACAAACCCACTTGTCCATAATCTATCTTTCTTACGTAACTCTCCGAGGCAATGGAAAAGAAGGTGGCCTCGGAACCTACTGCCTAAAAATAGTTAGTGAAGTGCTACCACTTAGTAGTTCTTTCTCAAGACAAATTCACGACTTTTCTTCATTCTGCATATTTATTCATTGTGTTTATAATACAGTTGTTAATTACAATAAACTCAAAAAAAAAAAAAAAAAATTATTATGTGTCCATCTATTCGAAATCGTCGAGACCTTGCCGCTCGACATTTTAATTTTCATGGTTTTTTGACCAGTTATTCTCTATCCTTTTCTGCATAAATAACCGTAAATTAAATATTTTTCTGACCAAAACATTTAGTGTTGCAGCAGTTATAAGAGAGCTTCGCGGCTGAAAACCTGTGTTGGGAAAATTTTTCCAATTATGGTAATTTTGTCGATCTCAAATCGAAAAAAAAACTAACATTAAGTCAAGAGCGTGCTTGGTATTTTTGTTCCCCACAGCTCATTACTTAAATAGAGAAGAAAGTGGTTATAAAAATTCTCTAAAATTAATAAAAAACGAGACTTTAAGGAAGATAAAAGTATATAAAGGAAATGAGACTTGCATTTGATTATTTTTTCTTATGTAGCTTAGTCATAGTCCTACTTGCTGTAAAAAATTCGATCTTGAGAACATAGTCCTTTTTCGTATGTGAATATAAACATTGGATTATATCTCAAACTACTTGAGAAAAAAAAATAATTGAAGGTACTCGTGTAAATGAGTTCGTTAATAAATAAAGTCCAATATATTGACTGGTTATCTTACATAACCTTGGGATCTTGACGCTTAAACATTTGACTGACAAAAAAAAGGCTGAAATAAATTTTTCAGTACTGGTCAAAAAAGCATGGAAATCAAAAATGTCAGGCGTCAAAATTATTGAAAATATTTCAACGATTCAAATATTCATATGGATTGACCCTTATCTATTTTTTTTCTTTTATAGTCCATCGTAATCGTAAAGAAAATTCCTTAAAAGGGTAATTGGAAAATTTAGTAAAAAATCTGAAGCACGTAACACAAAACTTTCACTTATCACCCTTCTTGAAATTAAAATCTTCCCAACGTTAGGCCTTGACGTTTTTTTTGTTTTGTTTTTATGTTTCTAGTCGATTCTCTTTATGGAAATAATCACCTTCAGTTTTTTCGTGCTCGAACCTAAAACTGAATTTGACATAGTCTTTCTCCTTGAAAAGAAGAGATATTGGTAGAACTCATCATTAATTTAATCAATTCTTCATTATTGTACAACTAGTTTGTTTTTTTTTTTTTTTTTTTTTAAATAAATATAGAAAATCAGATTGTAACTCTCTGAGTTCAAATGTAATTTACGATACAAGAGTATTTTATTTGATTCTCATTTTTACTTTCACTTACTATATATAGTAAGAGAAAGTATTGCGATTGTGAAAATTTTTGAATTCCAGTTTTCAACGGAAATACACGTTCTAGGGTCCCCTGAGACCAAATAAGCAATTAAGTCCCGCAAAAAGGTCTGTGTGTGTCCGAGTTTTGTAACTTCCGGGCGGAAACTAAAAGTCCTATGAAACTAAAATTTCATATTTAAGACAAATATACGCCCGAGACGTTACAAAACTTTTTTCATTAAAATGAGCTTACCAGAAGAGCCACTTTATATTGTGCATTTTGCACTTTTTTTCGATTTTCGCAAAAACGGTTCAGACGATTTTGATTAAACCCACTAAATCAATGTAAACTTTAATAGGCTTTAACATCAAGTAGGTTTCATTCTGATTAAAATATTTTGTCAGGGCTTAAATGCCGATATTTTAAATTTTCTTTCTCTAAAGTACCTTTAATTTTGTAGATTCTATAAAAATAATCATATTATCTTGTTAGCATTAATAAATAAGCGCTAATTATGTAAGTTGTGCGAATTTGAAAAACAACAAAAGGAGAAAACTGAAAAAATATTTTTTAAATGCAATTTTTTGTTTTTGAACATAAGAACAGTAATATACATGTATGATATAGTGTTGGAAGGCTAAAGATTTTAGAAAAAAAAATTATCTTATACACAAGCTTTTAAAAGTTAATAGAGGATGATGAAAAGCCGATAAAACCATGTGATTATTTTAGATGATAATACAATCGATTTTTTAACAAAACACATGTTTCTATAGAAATTCCATTTAATTTATTCTTTAATGGTTTCACTCATTTTTATCGCTTACTGTATTTGAAAATTCTTTAATCAATTTTAAAAACGGAGGTAAGTGAAAATCGTGGTTGCTCGCACCAGATTTTTTTTATTATAAATAATTTAACCTAAAATTATTTATTTTTTGTAGTTTTTGATAGGTTTCGGGACACTATGCCATTGGATGATCCATATCTTTTAAGATTAATTGTATTAGTCTTCTGCGACTGACATTAATAATCAATGAATTAATTAGAAGTAAAAAATATTGTAATTTTGTAATAGTTTATTGTTAAAAAAAAGAAATGGGTTCTCTTTAACTAACATTTAACTAAGTATTAGACAAATGACTGGGCAAGAAGTAATAGAGACTTAATGTTTACCTCCACAGCTGTCAAGATACATCATTTTTATAATTCACAGCTAAACTTATGTAAGATTTTCAGAGTTTTATAGGAGAGCGAAAAAAAAAGATTTATATCTTACTCTATAGGTTGTTGTGGATAATAGTCGATCAGATATATTTAAAAATTTGCATATTTTATCACCATTGTAGCTTATTTACGATACTGGGGAAAATTTATAGAGTAATGCAATACGATAAATCAGCATAATTGGCGACCTTAATTATGAAACCTATCTGACCTAGAACTTAATTATTTAAAAAAAAAATCTACAGCAGTGAAACCTTATCTGTACCTATAAATTGAATATAGATGTATTGGTGAACAGTGTTTATTTAAAATGCTATTCTACTAGATTGCCAGCATATTCTAATGGAGCATTCCTATGATAAAATATGGCCGTGTTTAGCATAGTAAGATATGTTAATTTGTGATGAAGAAAATCTAATTTAAGACTGGAAGCTAAGATTATGAGATTTGTTTAAAGTTTACCGTATGCTACTAGAGTTAATCGATTCTGGATCATACATTTTATCTATCCAGGTTAATTGGGATTATGATCTTAACCTACATCGAGCAGTCCGGGACCACTATTTACGTCCTATGTGGAGGCGGCATAACCAAAGATTTGTTACTCCGATATATATAAATTTATTAAAGAAACATACAATTTATCAGACGCTAATGAAATAATAGAAAATCATTTATTCAAGACATTAAGAAAATAGCTTTAACATACTAGAATTTTGACTCATTAAAAAAAAATTATAAATTTTTTTTATTTATTATTTATTCGTATGAATTACAATTCGTCACAATGGACAATAATAATATTGCTAAAGGATCACATTCATACAATATAAACAAAAGGAAAGTCAATTTATAAATAGTACTTTAATTTTTATTTTATCCAAGCTGTGGATATTACCATATTAATATTATAATATATGATAATAATAAAATATTACTTTTTGCCTATCTTTTTTATTCCCTTAATCTGTTAATACTTAATAATTATTAAAATTTGATCATTTACACGGAAGGGTAAACTCAGCTCATACTAAACAATATGATTTCATTGGATTTGTTAGGAAATATTTCATTTTATTCTATTGTTACTGTCAGTCGAGAAAAAATGTTTATTTTTTATATTTATCATATTTGATTGCCTGCGATGTCAAAGCAACATTTTCACCAAATCGACTCACCGGGAATCCTACTTTGTTGTCCTATTCTCTTGTTTTTACAGTTTTCTTGATTAAGGCCATAACGATTTTGCTAAAAATCTGTACAATATTTAGCTGATATCAGCTAGGTCTTAATTAAAAAGTTTTCTAACTTTGTAAAAGATCTTTTTATTTGTTTATTAAAAGTATATAACGTTTTTCATTTTAAGTACTAAGAAAAATAAGTTACTATTAAATTTCTGATGATTTTCTAATCAACAAAATATAAAAATATTCTAGTAAAAAAAAAAGAAAAAATATATTAATATAGATGCATAATTTAAGTACCGTTGGAAGATAAATATTTAAGATAAATGATTTAACCTACAAATACTTTGAGGGTAGTTAAACATGAATATGAAGAAATACGCATGACTTGATGAAACGGTAGTAGAAAATAATTTCTGTTGTTATATAATCGAATCGATGGTAAACTATATGTAATATGTAATAAAAAAGTTAAATTTAAACGTTTTAATTGTTATTTGATAAAATATTTGGGATATGCTGATGTGATATCATCCTGCCGCATCTCTTGATTCCTTCGTTTCGTTATAGTCGTCACAGTGATATAGGTCATTGGTGTGGGTTTTTTTAAATGATTATTTTTTAATACTTGTCTGACAAAGAAATTTTCATATTATCCTGGGCAGTATCTTAAACCATTCGAATCTGTAAGTCCTGGTGGAGTAAGTCTTTTGTTACATAGTATGCTGCTTCCACCATTTTTCGACAATTAGAACCTCCATCAAAGTTTTTTAATTGGTCGAAAATTGGTGTTAACATTTTTCTTAGCACTTATAGATAATATAAGTACCATTTCAAACCCAAAATAATTAATGATTACTTATGAGGTTTATTACACCTCTGGGCTGTCCATGCACTGAAACTGTTTGGAATAACAGGCTACCCTCAAGGAACCCTAATGACCGTGGTTCCGCTGCCTACACGGTACCATTAGCTGAAATTACTAGTAAAGGTATAAACAAGTCTTCACATTAATTTTGGGAATCCCCGATGAAATCATAACTCTGGTTTATTCCTGTTTGGTACTGTTGTAGAAGAGGAATGGAAAAATAAGAACCTTTCACCAGCTTGTGAATCTGAAAATTAGACCAGGCCATTGATTCTTAAATTGCTTTGATATTGACCTCATGATTTTAACTCTGCATCCACAATAAAAACGCTGTCAGCACTCCTGGAATGATGATGCTCAAAGTTTCTTTTTTGAATTTATTATTTATTCAATGACAGTTCTCTATGTATAAGTAAGGATAATGGTAGTAGTCATCCCGCACCCAATATTTATATATAAACAAAAGTAAAATTAAAGCAAAACAAAAGAAAAACTTACCACACAACAAGTTGAGAAGATTGCATGCAGAGCAGGATCTAAGCATCCCTGACCTGAGCCAATTCTCTTGCAGTCTCCAGTTTTCTTTTCCTGCAGGCTTTCTAGACTCCTTCCTCCCTATTAATTCATTTCATTACCACGCTATTTATCCTCCAACATTCTTGAGACATGACCGAACCTTCTCAGTTGCTTTTCTTCAAAAGCATCCACGCTGATCTTTCATCGAGGTTGACCCTGGTAGAGGTGTTTCCAATTTTGTCTTGTTCTACATTTTGTTCTACTCTCAACATTTACATCTCCATAGCCTGAAGTTGGCATTTTTTATGCTTAGTCGTAAGGGAAATAGACTGGCTGGTATGTTATTATTGGTATTTTTTGTTTTATGATATCCACTGCTCATTTAGGTGCCCACCTAAATATTTTCAATCTTCACCTAATCGATATTTTCTATCTTAACCTGGTGACCCGTCCATATCGGTTCACTCGTTGTCAACATTTATTTTCGCTTTATTTTATGTAGATTTGCTCGTGTACTTCCTGGAGGATATGAAGATTGAACAAGAGGTCCCTCCCATGTTGGTGAATATGGGAATGTCATCATGCATGACATAATGGGTAAAAAAATATCAATAAAATAAATAAAAGAAAATGAAAATAAATCAACATTTTATACTCACACAAACCTAATTTACTACAATATTTGCAATCAGCCAGGGCAAGTCTGGAAAACGCTTTTCTTTAAAGCGCTGCTACGAAAGCCTGTGGAGGCCGAGAGAAGGTAATAACTAAAAACTTCCACAACAGATTGGAGAATCTTTCCACTGTTAGAACTCTAATTTACATATATACCAAAGGTCTTGGGAAGAATTGTAGGGACTGAAGGATTGTGCTAGAAGATTAAGACAATAAATTAGGTTCTGATGGAATTTGGAAGGAATGGAATATTATGGCCATGAAGTGGAAAGTTGTTTATTATATAGAGCATGGAGCATTAATTATCGCTCGAAGTACTTTGAATTAAAGGTATGGATTCGTTTGAAATTCAGTCTACTACTGTGGGATAGGTTTCAGAACGAGCCTGAGGGTAAGTAGTCATCAAATGAAAGACATTTTTGTTTAACAGTGCATATTATTTCTATTGTTTTTAAGTATGTTACGTGCATTCCATAGGAGTTTAGTTCAGGAGAAGTACCGAACTGAATTTAAAAAAAGCATGGAATTAAGATGAAGTGGAAGCTCGTTAAATTTGATGCGGCAGTTATTATAGAAAATGAGATGGGTTTTACAATGTTTTTAGCTATATTCTATTGGTAATGGTTACAAGCAAAAGGAAATATATTTTGTTCTTTTTTTCATCAGGAATGTCTTCAATATGAAGATTTCCTCCACCAAACTCCCGCCCCAGCAGGTCTTTCCATTTCTGCTGGTCCATCGCGTCTTCCTCCTACAGCCCCCTACCAGCCATACTATCCTTCCATCTAACTGGGGGTCTTCCTCTACTTCTACCATCTGCCTCCCAATCCATAATTAGTTTTGGTGAGCGATTTTCTACCATCCGTTTCACACGGCAGTACCATCTTAGTCTCCTTTCTTCTATCACCTCAAAGGTATTGTGTTTTGTTCCAAGACTTTCCCTTAATTTCATCCTTTTGAATCTCGATATTCTTGACGCTTTCTTCCAAACATCTTCATATACTACTGAAAGAATTTTTTTTTTCCCAGGCTATGCTGAGGTATCACGTCTCCGAACCATTCAGCATTATTCTTTCTACTAAAGCTTTGTATATCAGCTTCCTTGTTGTTACCATATACAGCTGCTTTAAAGTAAAGAGTTAAGTATTCCTACTTATTTTTTTCCGCTTGTGATCCTTTTTTGGACTTGGACTTGGACTGCCTATGCTCGACCATTATATTCAATTATGGAGCCCAAATAAAAAAGCTGTTCAACTTTGCTCAGGTTGTTGAATAAGTTTAAATCAGATAATTAAATAAGAATATAAGTTTAAATCATATCATTGGCGCTCAAAGATTCAGTTTTACCTTCAATTGCTTACGATAATGGTCATAGGAACGGTGATTGTTTTGGTGTTCACTCTTTTTTGTAATATAGCAATTAACTCAGATTTTCCCTTAAGAAAAATATGTAATGTGAAATATATATTTAATATACATACTACAATCAGTGGGTCTAATTGTAAATGTATCCCTGTTAGCTAGAATTAGACACTGTTATTGTTTTCTTATATAATGGCACCTTCCAGATGATGAGCTTGTCTCGAAATTAAGTAAACCTTGTATACATCTCTAGGAAAAGAAAATTTTCGAATCTACCATCTAATATCAACACCAATAATGCCAAACCATATTTCCCTTTCCCATTCGTTGCTTTGTAAGTTTCAAGTCGTGGCTATCATGGGGCAAGCTGATTGAGTGATATTGAATTTCATCAATTTGGGAAATTCCCTCCAATTTTCAATGTTCCACGTGGGGAGTTTTGGAAGCTTCTCGTTTTTTTTGTTATGAAGATGACTTTTTTTCTTGCATTCTTCACGTTTTCTTGATAATTGCTACGATGTGTAATATACCTTTTTCCTTCAGATAGTTAATACAGATCGAGTATTGTGTCATTACAATATGGTGATTTCCTCCTTGTCCCTTTTTGTATCCCTTAAAATTTTGCAAGCTGACGTTACTCATAAAAAAAAAAAAAAAAAAAAAAAAAAAAAAATTGAGAACCTCCTCTCTCAAAATTCCGATTTTTCAGTTACGAACAAGCAACAAAGGTACAATATATATTGTGAATTTAAATAAGCGAAATATATGAAAGATTCAGTTTTACCTTCAATTGCTTACGATAATGGTCATAGGAACGGTGATTGTTTTGGTGTTCACTCTTTTATGTAATATTGCAATTAACTCAGATTTTCCCTTAAGAAAAATATATAATGTGAAATATATATTTAATATACATACTACAATCGGTGGGTCTAATTGTAAATTTATCCCTGTCAGCTGGAATTAGACACTGTTATTGTTTTCTTATATAATGGCACCTTTTTTGTATATGGTGTTACAATATGGTGATTTCCTCCTTGTCCCTTTTTGTATCCCTTAAAATTTTGCAAGCTGACGTTACTCATAAAAAAAAAAAAAAAAAAAAAAAATTGAGAACCTCCTCTCTCAAAATTCCGATTTTTCAGTTACGAACAAGCAACAAAAGTACATATATATTGTGAATTTAAATAAGCGAAATATATGAAGCATTTATTATCCCTAATAATATTAGGAATCATTTCATTCCTCATCTTTTTATGCTGCCAAATCTTTCACAACCAGGCGCTAACCATTACGGGAGCTTCTGCTCTTTTTGATCCATAAAATTTGTTGCTATTCAGGCATTGTATCCAACATAGGTGAATTATTTTCCAGTAGCATGCCAGCTTACTTAATCGATAAATTAAGCTATTATTTTAAAACTATAAAACGTATGACTCCATTAAGGCAAACGTACCATGTGCATACCTTTCGGGTACGGAATATACTTATTATTAAAGCAAACCAACTGGTTTAGGGACAAAATGCATATAAGAAAGATAGCCAATATAATAAACAGATACCTAAACAAGAAGTAGCAATAAACGTATGCTCGACTTTTGGATTCTACACATAGGTATTATGGCTTAAAACTTAGTCGATTATAGTATGTTCATTAGACTGAAACGACAGGAAACTGCTCTTAAATATAGATTAATACAATACTTACTCGACAAACGCTCAAAACTTCCTATTAACTCATTTATATAAATATTATCAGGCCTATTTGGACCTACGGCATTGAGCTATGGGGGTCTACTAAGCCATCAAATTCCTCTCGCATCCAATTCTTACAAATCGAATTAAAAATCCTCACTTCTCCTTACTTTGTTACTAATAAAATCATCCATAAAGACCTAAATATCCCATTTTTTGAAGACTTGGCCCGATATTTATATAGCTTTTTTCATTCCAAACTCCCTGCCCACTCAAACCCGCTTATTCGTGACCTCTCTTCCATATCTATTCCCGATAATCCACCGAGGCGCCTTAAAAGAAGATGTCCAAGAGACCTCCTACCATAAATTAGACATTAGGGTGCTACCAATTGGTAGTTTCTTCACAGGACTACCATATGTTCTAACCAAAAATCAATCCTATTTACTTTTATTGGTTTAATATAGTTGTAAATTTCTTTAAATAAAAAAAAAAAAAAGAAAAAGTATGTTCATTAAAAATAAGCGAAAATCGCTCGAAAATTATAGAAAATTTCATCAATGACTTGTAAGAATATTAACATGGATAGGTATTTTGGCTGGGGGTACATAGTTATTGTTGGGTAGGGTTATTTTTCAACCTTAAGAATGTAACACGTTTGGAACAATCTAACTCTATTGGTGTAGCTCGGATAACAAATTTTAAGACAGTTTTATTTTCAGAAATTTAATGATAAATATTTAAAACTTGTCTTTAGGACCACATAAGGTTTTCCCAATATTTTTTATGTGCTGGGACTTTTTTAACATGCAAAAAAAAGATGTGTCGTCGTTGCTCGGGTCGAATATATAAAGACTATAAAATTTGTAGTACCTACCAATTAGACACTATATATTGGTTTGAATGAAAATGATTTCCTACGGACTGATTTCTAAATTCGCAAAGATTTTATTTCTTTACCTTTTATACTTTATCAATCTGCAAACTCAATTTCTCCCAGACTGGGAAAAGCAGTAGGTTATAGACTGACTTATCCAATATCTATTGTTTTTCCTAGTCAGGGAGAAATACCACGTTAAGGTAACCTGCCAAATAAATTCCAGATTGAGCAATCAAATTATTAATCTTTCTGTTTTGAATAGAATACATCTAAATGGTTCAGAGAATAATGTTGAACTGGCGCGAGTAAAGTAACAAGAAATATAGCTTACTTTATGTTGAAGAAACTTATTAAGAATATAGCGCGTATTATAAGTATCAGGTAAAAGTAATTGAATTAAAAAACTTTACAGGGTCATATGCAATTTAACGCAATGAAATTAAAAGCTACTGGAGGAAGCAATTTAGAAAATTATTCGAGCTGAAATATATGATTAGTGGTTGGATAATGGTTTACAAACCATCACAATCAGAAAACGAGACCGCGATGATAGTGGTAAACAGAGCGGATGTTCTAGAGTAAGTTTCTGGAGAAGACTTTTTTTGGGTAGGTATGTGGAACGATGGGTGCGCAGGAAGTCTATTTGACGAATGGTGTAGAAGACAAAAATTATAAGCCTGTTGAAGAAGCATGCAGAGAACCGTTGTTTAGAATATTTATTTTAATGGTTCAGTCGATCGTTATAGTTTTGTTTAATTATATTGCTAGATGATTTATATTGATGATTATATCTGTGGCGGTCGTGAAAAACTGTATAACTCGAGTTATATCAAAAATGAGTTAACTCCACGTATAGCTCCCTCAGACCGTCTCCCACGTCATGTTAAATTGGTTAAAGAAATTTCTAAAAGAAATTTCTAGGTGGAATAAATTTCAGGTGGAAAGAAAGCTTCATGTTATAACTCTATTTTAGGTCTTACGTAAAGTTTAAGTCACTCAACTGTAAAATGAAATATTTTGACTTAGACAATTATTCAAGACCGCCACAGATATATAAATGCAAAGACTCTAGCTTCGATGTAAAAATTTTCCGATGCACATAGAGACTGGATTTTCGTGCAGTAAAAATTTCGAAATGTGCAAAACTGTACAGAAAAACCTCAAAATATAAAATAGAGGGTATATACCTTAAAAGTCCACAAAATAAATTAACCTATATATAAATGGAAATGGAACTAAATCTTTAAAAATTGTTTTCATGAAAAATTACTTGCCTATAGTTAAAAAACAATAATACGAATCACGTGTATACAAAAATTAATATAAAAGTTTTTTTAACTTGAAAATATTATCTAAATCATTGAATAGTTTAATCAAATAATTGTTCATCTGCATCGCGCCATAGAACCACAACTTTTGATCATTCCTTTCTTGTCCGCTCTACTACTCTCTGGAATTCCCTACCTACTCATATTCACAATGCTTCTTCCATTCCGTGATTCAAGTCCCAGCTCAGCCAGTACCTACTGTCATCCAAACAGACACTCAACAGGCCTGATGTTTCAAATCAAATATCAATTCAAAAAGAAAATTTATTATTTATTTTTCATATTTTGCTTAGTTAATGGATCAGTTTCAATGTTTAGTTTTGTTCAATACATTAAATTATCAGAAGTTATTTATTTATTTTACCCTTTTGTTTTATTGTATACTGTAATTAATTCTTTTCCTCTTATATCACTATGAATAAGAATTATTTATAATCCTTTGGTCTTGTGGCCAGACACATTGTATATCTTAATGGTACATATTAATGGATCTTAAGGAACCCTGTCCTAAAACAATTTTTTTTTCTATTCTATTCTGTATATACTTACATGAACAATCATATACTTACATAAACAAATTGGTACTAATCGGTTATACAGGCCACATCGAAGTCGCTTATGCAAAATTGATCATATGATTGATTACATCTAATAATTTTCCTCGTTAATATCGAGTTTATAATATCCATATTAATATGTATACATCAAAAGATATTTTTCGGACACATTATAAGCAAAGAAATTGCAGTTGTGTGCGATTGCTTAAAACCTTACAAAAATTTAAACCGTATAAGTTGATCTTGAAACCCTTGCAAATGCCCAAAGGATAGAAAAGCTTTGGGAAAGTGCAAAGTGAGGGGATAAGAAAAGAAAGGGGATGAAACGAGACTTCTTAGCTTCGTATTTAGCTGAGTTTATTTGGGGGGATGAAAATAAAAATTTATTGTATTTATTATCATACTAAATGACATAAGTGACTTTTATAATGAAAATAAATAAATCGAGTTTACTCGATGTTTATTATGTAAATAAAGTTTCCGACAAAAATATTGTCGCAACATGCAAGTAGGTTCTGCCCTCCAGTTCACATAGACAATCACCATATACCACAATCAAACACAGTTACGTACTTAGGATTTATTTTTGACGAATGGTTGACGTAAAACTCTAAATTTTTGACTAAGACTATTGTATACGATTCTTTATAGATATTCTAAATTACCTATCAGACAAAAGCTTAACGTATACACTTATTTATTAAAACCAATATGGACGCTTGCCAAATATACTGACCTGCTAAAAAGCCACACATACGAAAAGTACAAACCTTTCAATCGCCATTTTCAAGACTGGCGACGAACTCACCACCATAATTCAAACGATACCTTTCATACAGACTTACGTATTCCAACTACGACAAACCGCATCCGATCGACTTACAAACTATTTCACGACAAACTAAAAATTCATGTCTGCCCACGCCATATTTCCTTAGATTTTAGCACCTGTGCTGATTGCAATTTTTTTTAAAGGTGAAAAAACAAGTACGACTATGTTTCTGAAACGACTTAACGTAATAGTTTACAAATGCCATCTATCAGCAAACATATAAAGACTCTCTATTATCAAATTATATTGACTTTACACCCATCATTATTAAGAAAGAAATCCAACAGTATACCTGACAACATCAGGAGGGGGCTGAAAATGTCGTGGATGAGAGACCTTCTGAAATTTCCTTTTCATCACCGTCTGGCGCAAGAACTCGTCACCGGGTCTGAGCCACTTCATATTGTCTCCGCCAGTTTACGGAGCGTTTCACCAGTTACTAATATTTCTTTCTTGTAATTGCAACAACCTCCATTCACTTCCAGTGATGAGAAGCGCACAAAACAAAGTAAATCTTGTAGATTATCATATAACAGATTATTCAAGGAAACTCGTGTCGATATAACACTTTTATTAATTTAAACAACGGAGATAAGTGAAAGTCGTATATTATAGTAAAAAATTAATTCCTTCTGATTCTGATTTATTTTAAATTCATTAAACATATTGTTAACATCAACCTTTCTTCCGTCGTTTTGCTATTTCAATACGAGGTAGTGTTGAAACTAATATTAATTACAACTAATTAATAAAAAATTCTAATATCATGAAAATGAAAACAAATAAATATATGAATAATCGGCAGGATGATAGATACAGGAAAGTTCTTCTTTATCAATCGATATAGTATGCCATTAAGCCCATGACTGACCTCGGCCCACTTCTTTCATCAACGCGACACCAAGGCCTATTCTCAGATCTGGTTCCATGTCCTGGAGACTTTTTCTTCTGGGGTCACGTTTCCTTAAGTGAAAATGGACGATCGGATCGAAGCATCGAGGCTGTTTATCTGAAATATCAAGCGAATGTGATCAAATTTTCAGAAATATTTAGAAATCATTACGTCGAATATCAAACCTTGTGTGTTATTATGGTAATATCCATCCTTTACCCAAGCACTGAAAGATTTTTATTTATTACAAACAAGAAATTTGACATAAAATTTAAATTGCCATCTGCAATTCCTTTGCAATTAGCAAATTTGTGGACAGCTGAAGCAGCGGATCATCACAGCAAAACTCGTGAAGTTATCAGCATACCTTTTGGCCACCGCCTGCGTAGTCGGCGGGGTGGGCTGTAAGGATTCGTAGGACATTTTAAAGTTTCTGTAAGAGGGTTGTTTTGTATGTTAATCTTTGGTGGAAAGATAAAAGATATATTATAAAGAAAGATAAAAGTATATTATAACACTGAAACATAAATATAATATAAAAATGTCTTTTCTGAAGAATTATGTTAAATTATTTTAAGATTAAGCAAACATTATCAGTAGTCTAACAAAATGATAAATTTAAATAGAACTTAAAAACTAATAATTTACTATACACTAAAGGGCAAAAGTTTAACGAAGCTCAGGTTTTCCAGACACATTTTTAATTTTTTTTTTTTTTACCAATACCATAACAACATATGGAATGGTCACCTGTGGTGTAGTGGCTAGCCCAAGGTCGCTGGTTCACAACTGGCAGATGGTCCTAGAAAATTTTAACGGCAGAAAAATATCTTTAATTAAGCCGTCTTTCGGTGGGGACGATGTCAGGAACACAAAGATTTTTTAATTAAACTTAGATATAAAAAACTTAAGTTTCCCACCGTAGTATCGGCGGATTAGCTTCAGCAGCAAATCGTGACGTTAAATGAATAAGCAAACAAGCAAACTACATGTCTAAATCTTTAGTTTTAAAGATAATTCAAATATTTACTTTTTTATATAATAAATGATAATAATACTCTTTGATAACGATAATTTTGCGATTTTGATCGAAATAAATTAGACCTTTCTCTATTTATTTACAGTACTGTACAAATGCCTGTTAGTGTATTTGGAAACTTTGGTATTTATTTGTAAACCTCTACAACCATGAACTATGAACATGGTAAAAAAGTGACCTCTAAGTGCATCATTGTACGTATCAGTTATATTTGGTTAGCATGGAAAAATTACTTCAAACTAAATGAGGAAAAAAGTGTACAGAAAATAAATCAACGGAATTATTTTCTCTAGATGATTCGGTGAACACAGTATAATATAATATACAGTCTTTCACACTCGTTTATTGGAAGGCATGAACATTTAAATACCTCTTTTATTTGTACTTATTCCTCGAAAAAGAAAATAATTAATTCCAATTTTAGTATATGTACCGCCGAAGCGAGTACAAAATTGAATTTATAAAAGTTTAAATGTTATTCACCCTACTAAAACAACCAGGATTATTTGCACAGACTCCTTATCGGCCCTGCTCAGCTTGAAGCGCCTTTTCTCTACCGACTCTCTTATTCAAAATATTCTATTATCATTGCAGTCCACAATAGTTTCCAATAATTCAGTTTTTTCGTCTGGGTACCGAGCCACTGCGGTATAGTTGGCAATAAACTCGCAGATCGTGCAGCCAAAGAAGCAATAACATATGGTATTCCCTTTACTGGGGTGCCTGTTGGCGACTATGTTTCTATCATCAAGCAGCGGATTCGGTCGAAGTGGAGACAGATTTGGCATGGCACTACTGACAACAAATTAAGGGAAATAAGAAAGGACATCTCCCATTGGCATTCGTCCCTACGACAAAAGCGAAGGGAAGAGTTATCCTGGCGCGCCTGCGTATTGGACACACCCGACTAACTCACGGACATCTAATGGCACGGGAACCTCCTACGGACTGCCCAACATGCGGTTGCCCAATCTCTGTTAAACACATTTTGACAGAGTGTAGGGCTTATGATAATCACAGAGCACATATTGCAATTGACACTGACTTACCAACCGTTTTACAAGACAATATACAGACAACTGCAAAACTTTTTGACTTCCTACGACAGACCGACTTGTACAATAGACTATAATATTTAATCCGTTTATCAAAGTGATTTAAGGCGAAAATGACCCAAGTGGTTTACGCCTACGAAAAAAAAAAAAAAAAAAAAATTAATTTTTATTTAATAAGTTGGGTATAATTTGATACTTCACAAATGTCAGATTTCAACCGATCTTTGTAGAATTATTCTTTACTTAAAAGAGTACTCCACTCATTTATCCATATGAAAAATTATAAAAGACCTGGTTTTTTTTATACGTAATATAAAAATAAACATATATTTATATAACTACTATTCAAAAATTAAATAAAATCAGAAAAAATAAAAATAAACTAAAAATCTTTTCCACTATTTCACCTCGATAGGTTAATACAAAGTTAATGAAAGATAAAACAAAATTCATACACATACCCACAAAATTTAATGAAATCAATCCTGAACCATTTGCATAATGTTATACGAAATCATCTCTGGGCCGAACCTTACTACGGGCCAAACCAAAGCAATAAATTGTGAAATACAGGCTTGTCAATTGAAATAAGTTTCTATCCCTTATAATAATTTTAACTATCATCCAAATTTTAGCTACATAAAATTAGCCTTCCTAAAATATAAATTTATTTTTATTTTAGCATACTAGCAGGAATAAACTAAGCTTATGACATATCTGAGATCACAACGATCGCTTACTGTGGTGAAATTGTTCAGAAACCGTAAATCGTCGAGTAAACTAGTAGTCAGATTAACGGTGGTGGTTAATAAGTGTGGTTAGGCCTTAACAGTGAATCCTCTTCGTGTAAAGCACGGAGGAATGTTTTGTAGAAAATCCAAATAATACCGGTATTTTAATTTGGCATGGATACTCATTATTATTATCATTAGTGTTGTCGCGACAGTGAATTAAAGTTGTTAATTTATTAAGTTAAGATTTAATTGTATTGAATATTTAGAAATTATTAAAGTCGATATATATAAGAAAAAATGACTCGTAAAATAGCTCAGGGTAATACTGCTTTCTCAATGCTATGCTAACATGTTTCTGTATCAAAATATAATAATAGCCTTGGCATTTGGTGCATTTAATTGTGTTTAAATTCCTGTAGGACAGGTTTATAATTGTGATTCTCGATTTTTTTTTTTTTTTTATAATTTCTTGGTTTTTGACTTGCTAAAAAATCATGAGAGGATAGGGAAGGTTTGAACTTTAATATTTTAGAAACATGATCACTTATAAGGGAAAATACATAAATAGGTAACAACAATTCCGTTGAAAATTTAATTTTGGTATCCCTTTTTAATTTGAAATCATGTAACAACAATTAAAATAAAATATTACAAAACTTAAATTTCGAATAATTTTCAATCCATTTCTTAAATGTTAGGAAGATCAAAGAACCAGGAGGGGGCCAAGGGAGGTTGATAATAAATCTTATTTTTCTAAACACGAAAACTATTTAAAATAAAAAAATATAATATCACAAAATTTAAACGGGGAAAAAAAAAAATGTAATTAGTGTATGTAACCTTTACTGGCAATTTAAATAATACTTCTTTGGTATAAATCTAAGAACATATTTATTGATAATATAACAACAGTAATATATACGCTATAATATATAAACATAACAGCAATATATAAATACTTTAATTCAATAATTATTCTTATATTAACTAGTGACTTATTCATCGTTAAATTCAATTTATCTCACAAAAAATTAAGCATGTGTAGATTTTTTTAAACGGAAAGTAATATTGAAATCTCCAGCAAGAATTACCAATGATTCATGACAATTAGTATTTAAAAGAACCTTCAGTTGGAGTAATTGCTGATGAATCAATTTCATTATAAAAAATTAGCTAGCCTTACATTAGTCGCATATGATGTAACATTAACAGGATTAATACAATTTTTTATTAGGATTAATAAGTGTAATGATTTTTTTTTTTTTTAATTTTATACATAAAACACCCATTGTAATATTTGAACAGTTTAAATGTTTTATTTAATCTAATTGACAATATTTTTAATGGTTCATACTGACATTATCGTATTATCATAAGGAATGATTTAATCTATATTGGATTTTTCTAAATTTGTTGTTAGTAAAGGGCAAGATGTACTAATACGTATATTAGACTCACGTATATTAACACCTAGAAGAGCATCCAACATAACCCTTACAGTGTTTACAGCGCCATTGATGTGTGGAGACTATTATTATCGTGATAATGTGAAAATGAGAGAAGTAGCGTTTCGATGCATTGGCCTCATCCAAGGATTCAGTTATCCCGTAGTCACCTCCAAATAAGTTTTACTTCAACAATTTTCGAATCAAACGAGCGTTAGCAGGATTTTAGTTTGGAGGAGGCCAAGGAGGTTGAAAATATATATTATTTTTCCTAACAAGGTTCTTAACAAAATTAATACCAGAATTAAATTAAATTCATACAATTCTCTCTTCTATGTGAGCAAAATCATAACCACCTACCCGATGTGTTATTTCATACCTAACCCTGTCATGAGTAGTTTGTGAATAAATAAAATAATAATAATTTAATAAAAATAAACATTTTGTACTATATTTCATTCAAATCTTCGATACTCAAATGAGAAACCATTTATGTATAAATTTAAAAGTTAGTTTGTTCTTGGAAGTATAGACTGTCTCTAACCAAAGGTTTTAATATCCTTATTTTATATTTATTATGCCAATATTTTTCAGGGGATGGTTCCTGATACCTCCTTCTGCCTTCGCCTAAGGGTAGAACAGAAAAAAAAAATGATCTATTATGTTTTTTTATTTATATATTAATCTTAAAATATTAAAGTGAGAAAGAAGTTTAAAATAACAACTTATGAAGTAAAGCATTATAAGTTTTAATTTTTACTCCATATGATTTATCTCACCAAATCACCTTTACTCTTCGTTTTAAACCTATGACATTCTGCCCTACTGTCACCATCAAAAACACTCCGCTTGTCCCGATTGAGCGAATCCGATATCTAGGACTGCACCTTGACAAACGACTTACTTGGAACCCTCATACTAGACTGAAACGACAAGAAACTGTAAGACGTTTTCGTCTCCATCAACACTTATTAGACAAACGTTCTAATCTTCCACTTAACTACAAAAGACTTATTGATATGACAATCATGAGGTCAGAGTAGAGCTTTGGGGCTCTACTAAACCATCGAATTATTCCCGTATCCAATCCCTACAATCCAAAATCCTTCGTAAAATCCTCAATACTCCTTACTTTGTCACGAATAACATCATCCATAACGAACTTAACTTTCTGTATGTTGATGATTCGGCCCGATCCAGATATCATTCCTTTCATACCAAACTCCATTTCCTCCCTGATCCTCTAGTTTCAATCCTTTTTTCCTCTTCAATTGCTGACATTCCTCAGAGGCGTCTGAAAAAGAGATGGCCTCAAGATCTTCTATCTTAGAATATTTTTAGAGTGCTTCCATTGGGAAGCTTCTCTAAATGTGCTTCATGCGTTTTTATATTTTATTCAAATTTACTCTTTGTATTCTATTATACAGTAGTAAATTCTAATAAATAAATTAAACAAAAAAAACTGTTTCTGATTTAGTTCTATCACCTACATTTTTCTTCTTTTCAAATGTATATTTAGTTTATTATTTTCAATTTTCAATGATGGACCTTTGTAATCAACCAAAAAAATATTAAAAAATTACCTTAGAAGTGAGATGTGCTGTTTTTAGACTGCAATTTTTTTTTATTTCCTATTTTCCCGAATTTACTACGTCTGCATTAGCGAAACATGTACTAGTAATTATTTTCTGACATTTGAAAGATGTAAGATATTGTTTTTGAAATATACCATAAATCATTCTTCATTTTAATTGTAGTGAGCGACTCAAATCTTGCATGAATATCTTATATGAATATTAAAATTATGTAAAACCATCACAGAAAATTCGCACTTTTACTAATTATCACTAGTTATTTATAAATTAATTATAACTGCATTAACATTCAAATAATATTCAAAAATATTTGGGTAATAATACATTTTCGGTGATCAGGTGTGGAGGGGAAAATATTGGGGGATATTATTTGAGTCACAGTTATTAGTATTATCAAGAATAAAATAAAATTTTTATTATTCGAGGTAGACTGAATTGTTTCGAAATTAAAATCTTGTTCTAATAAACATAGCCTTATTTGTATGGCATCTTAAGTCGGAATAGAGGTCTTATCTTATTTTCAAGAATGATGATACAATCACTTACGAAACGCGTTTCTGCGGTTTCTAAACCGCGATATTGTTTACTACAATAATTATATTTATTCACCCCCTCCCCACTGTAAATTTTTATTGTTATTTCTGATCTTTGTTTTAGAAGAGTCACATTGACTTCCAATGAACTAACTATTAACAGTAAGTAAAGTTGAGATGTCTGCTGAAAAGGACAAGGAGAAGTGCTTAAAAAAATAATAAATAAAAAAAATTAAAGCCTACATCGAAACAATTTTATAAGTAAAAATGGTAGTTATTAATTAAATTTTGTCTTCAGCCATCTAATTTCTCTCCCGTCCAATTCTGGCAATCTAAAATCCTAAATGCTCCTTATTTTGTTACCAATACAATACATTCGTAAAGCCCATAATTGTAATTATTCACAATATAAATACAATTTTTGTTTAAACAGCTGTAAATGCCAATAAATAAATATTTTAAAAAATTGTTTTCTATTTTTCTATATTTATAAATGAAGGTACCGTTTCACTAATTTGTCTGGTCACCGCAGTATGTCAAGTATGAAAGATTGTAAAGCTGAAATTTATATTTCAAAAACTTATTACTGTTCAGTGAAGTGGGTATAAATCACTTAACTAAGTGCTGCCATCTCTGGTAGAACTAAAGAAAACTAGATTTGACAGGTACTCCCAGTACAGATACAATTTGATATTTTTTAATAAACCAATAACAATTGAGCATATATATATATATATCCCAGGGGAACCTACACACAAAACATGAATATCAAACGCAATATGCTAAGATATATTTGTTATAAATATCTTAATAATACTGGTCAGGCTATGAATATTTTGCAATCAATTGTTTAGAAATTTCACTCTTTCAAAAGAGTACTTTTTGAGATATTGTTCTTAATTGATGTACTTATTATACTTGCATGAGTATTTTTTAGGAAATGTGTAGTTTTTGTGTTATTCAAAAACCACTTAGTAATTGTTCGGTGAAGTGATTGGTCCTAATCCTAAAACCGTGAAATAATCCTTAATACGCTACTTCATGTTAAAATTTGAATAATAATATTAATTAGACTTTATAACAGCTGGAATGATTTTGGACAATATATAATTGATATAGCATATTCATTATATAGCAAATAGCCGATACTATGATGCAATCTAAATTATCACAGGTATTTTTCACTATGCATTAATTTATGATTTTAGATTGATAACATCCGGCCCGGAGGACCATTAAATTTTTTCATTAGCATTCCCGTTATTTGGAGATATTACCAATAAAACTCTTTAGAGTGGTTACGCTGGTTATTTAGTAATACTCGACTGCATGCGATAGAAATAATGAAGGGAAATTATCGCCAAATTTGTAGCCAAAACAATTCATTTTAAGAAAATAATGAAACTTATTTCTGAATCCTAAATAAAGTAAGTTATTCATGCTAAAGGGTTTACCTACGAGTGGAAAAAATACGCATTTATGTTGCAAAGGAGCTATGCTAATATACAATGATTGAGCTCTAATAAAAATTAAAACGTATTGAGTATTTATGGGTTAGCCTTCTTCTACTGTTGTAACTTTGAGTGAGTGATATTAAGACCTGCTATTAAAAATTAAAACTTTACGCGTTACACATAAAAATAGTTAAAAGAGTAACTTATTGACTGCAAACGAAGTTTCATGTATTATGTTAATGTTGCCATAAAAGTATATTAACTAATAAAAAAAATTAAATATTTGTGCTTTAAGCTGCGGGTTACACCTAGTATCGCTATAATTTACAAAATTGAATGAGCTAGTATAAACCTATTTTAAAAATAAAGAAAAGTAATTGAAAATTTTTTTTTCTCTTTATATCTTTATTTACACCTGTCAGAAGATGTCTTGGAGCAAATGTTTTGGACGAATGTAAGATCAGACATGGCAGGCATGGGGAAGTAAAGTGCCCAGCAGCACCCCTTCCAAGGCTTCAATTAGCAGAGGAGGTTCGTTTTAGCATTCTTCTGAGCGGCATTTCAGCTACTGACATTTCGTTAATCAGTCTATTGTCGTATCCACTAAGTTAATTGTGAAACGAGAATAGAGTGTTCCTATGTGCTGATTAACTGTTGGTTGCTGTAAGTCCGTATGTATTTATTTTTTATATATGTATAATTTTAAATCTTCCATACTTCCATAATATTGTGGAGCGGCGTGGTATGGTGGATAGATCACTAGTCTTCTGCTCTGCGGGTCATGTGTTCGATACCTGGCTGTGGCAGAATATTATTTATTCTGTTATTTTAACCGGGGAATTGATGCTGACCCAGCCTCAGGTGTAGGGGATACCTTAAAATGGGGAAAACCTGGCGGCTGAGTGTGACTCCGGCCTAGTCACCTGCACGGCGTTGGGTTAAGAACAGTACGATTCTCTACATGTACTGTGCCTAGGACCTATCATGGATTGTAGAGGTACATTGAAAAAAATACTTCCATGATAATTCTTAAATCACGGGTGCCAAAGGAAATGTCTAAACACAACAATTAAAAAAAAGTAGCGAATGTGAAGTATAGGAGAAAATATTCAGAGACAGGTCTTCTTCAAGTAAAGAAAATACAGGACAGAAAGAGAAGAAAAAACAACAACAATGAGACATATGTTGTTGTTTTTCACAAATAACTATAGTTATACAGACGTATAATATGCAGTTGGAATGTTTGTTTATTTAACGTCCTTGTGCTGCTGTTGCTAATCGGACGATGCTACATCGATTAGTGGGAGTTCTAAATTTTGCCTGTCCAGGTTTAATTAGGATAGAGATCTTTAACGAGTACCTGACATCGCACAGGCTCGGGACCAACGTTTAACGCCCCCTTCGAAGGACGGGATAACTAAGGGTTTTTTACTCCCATTAAAAAATCCTAGGGCTACCTGCGGGTTTGAACCCAGACCTTTGGCGCAGTTGGAAAGTTTTAGTTCTTAAAAAAAAAACTTTGTCTAATGATCAAAGTTTATAAAGTAATGGAGGTTGATAAAAATAATTTCTATCTATATTATTTCATCAAAAATATTTTTTTCTTCGAAACATTGCAATGGTTCAAAAACATTTTCAACTCTAACTCTATTTAAAAGTTCTTTTTTTATTGTAAATTACAAATATATCAATAAATTACAACAATTAATTGTGTAGTAAGAATAATAAATGTCATGAACATTACTTATGAATAAACTACCCATTGATAACACTTCAATAGTAACTTGTGTAAGTACTTCTCGAGGACACCATCTTTCAATCGCCTCAGAGTGTTATCAGAAATATGTAAGGAAGATAGGTCACGGACAAGTGGGTTTGAGTTTGGAATGAAGAGAGGCATATCTAATAGGTTAGGTCTGCGGAAAATGGGATATTAAGGTCATTTGAATCGAGAAAAATAAAAAGCTTTCTAGATTTTGGATTGTAAGGAATGAATGTGGGAGGCATATTGTGCATATGGTTAAGTAGAGCCCCAAAGATCAATTCCATATGTCCAAATAGGTCTAATAATAGTAACGTAATTGAGAAGTTTGTAATAGACTGGAAGTTGTGTGTTAGTGTTGAAGTAATCGGTATCAAGGAGCAGAATCTTGTCGTTTAAGTCTTATGTAAGGATATAAAATTTTTTAATTGATTTTAGCAGTGGAAGCAAAAGTAAAAGTCGCGCACCATTTTTTATTTTTGTGATGAGAAACTTTATGTAAAACGACCTGTTTTCATATAAAATATCAACATACATATTGGCCTGTTAGGATTAGATCGTGAAATGTAAAGAGTTATTTATCGATCAGCTTTATGCTTGTAAATTTTATTTATTACTTTCACTTACCTATGTATGAAATATATATAGTTAAGGAAAGTATTAAATTTTTTTTCGATTCCAGTTTTCAACGGAAATTCACGTTTTAAGATCCCTCAAGTCTAAATAACCAAGTCGCAAGAAAAGAGCAGGGTTTTTGTATTTTCTAAGCACGAAAACGAAATGTCTTACGAAACTGAAATTATTTATTTTAGACAACTATCTATCTAAACTATCTAAAGCTTAATGTCAACAAAACCAAAGCTATCCTTATTGGTTCCAAACATATCCTCAACTCCCTCACCTGTCACCCATTACTCTACCTTAACCATAGACCCATCATCTTCCACACACTTGTTAAAAACCTAGGTATATTCTTCGACCAAAACCTATCCTGGAATAATCATATCTCTCAAATTTCCAGAAAATCCATAGCCATTCTCAAACAGTTCCTCAGACTCCGTGATCTAATACCTCTTAAAACCCGCCAGCTCCTAGTTTCCTCTCTTATCTTCCCCCACTTCGATTATGGCTGCCTGGTGTTTGGCGGACTGTCAGAGACGCTTGAGATGAGGCTGAAGAGACTAATGAACTGCTTCATTAGATTCATCTTCGGAATTCCCAGGCGCTCTCAGGTCTCCACCTGATACGCCGAGTTGAAGTGGCTTTATCCGAAATTCTGACGGCAATACTTCCTAGGAACCCATCTTTACCAATCCTTCAGAACCAAAAGACCTTTGTATATCTATAACATGTTCACCCCACTCTCCTTTGTCCACTCTATCAACACAAGATCCCAGTCCCTGAACCTGTTCATTCCCTGCTACAGAACTGCTTCCTTCAAAAGATCTTTCGTTATTCGAGCTACTTCATTTTGGAATTCCTTACAGCCCATTCGTACATTCCAATCCTTAACTTCCTTCAAGCATAAACTATTTATCCATCTCCTTGAATATCAGTCTACCGCGCCTTTATAAGTTTTGACTATTTTTTTTTTTTTTTTTAACTTTAAATCTTTATTCACACCTGTAAATAATACAATGAACAATCAGTGAATGTGCGGTCAATTTTAAGAAACATGGCGTGATAGGCATGAGGGAGAGCAGCACCCAGCGGTACCTACTCCTGGCATGAAATTAGTGTATATTACTAAAGGAGAAGGTCTCTCATCCAACTCCTCTTCAGCCTTCTGTAGGCATTTCCTGGCATGAGTGTTGTGGCCATGTCATTGATTAGTGTGTTAGGGTGACCTTGTAGTTTGTCGTGGAAACGTTTGTAGTGTGTCCGTATGTGCTCATTGACGGTTGGCATCTTAAGGTCAGTATGTAAAGTTATGTTGCTAACGTACCACGGTGCTTTTGTAATTGTTCTAAACGTTTTAGCCTGAAAGATTTGAAGTTTGTTAATGTGAGTCTTTTTAGCTGTCCCATATAGCTGTGATGCGTAAGTCCAAATAGGTTTCAGTAGGTAAGTATAGGTGTTTAATTTCTGTCGAAGTTTTAGTTTCGAGTGTTTTGAAAAGAGTGAGTAAAGAAGTCTCAGTCTTTGGTTAAGGGTTTTCTTTTTTTGGTTAATATGCGGGCCCCAAGTCATTCTTCTGTCAAACGTCAAACCAAGATAATGTACAGTGTCCGTCTGTGGAATTTGTGTGTTGTCTAAGAAAACGGGAGGACTCGTGTCATGTCGAAGAGTAAAGGTGATATGGTGTGATTTGTCATTATTCAATCGGATTTTCCAGAGTTTGAACCAGTCATGTAATTTTATTAGATGTTGTTGTAGGATCTCTGAGGCGTGGGTTGCAATTTTATGTTTTGTTAAGATCGCCGTGTCGTCGGCATAAGTCGCTGTTAGAATATTGGGGCTGTAAGGTATGTCATGAGTGTAAAGAATGTAGAGTAACGGAGCGAGCACTGCACCTTGGGGTACTCCTGCTGCGATAGATCTCATGGCAGATAGCTCTGATCCCTGTCGAACGGAGAAAAATCTGTGAGAAAGGAAAGAATGAATAATGAGGTAGTAAGTAGGCGGAAGGATAGTCTTGAGTTTGAAGAGAAGCCCCTGGTGCCAAACTCTGTCGAAGGCTTGAGCAACGTCGAGAAATACGCCAGTGGTGTATAACTTCTGCTCTAGTGCGGTGGATATGTAGTCCGTCACTCTGTGTAGTTGGTGCAATGTCGAGTGATGTCTTCTAAATCCAAATTGATGATCTGGTACGATGTCGTTGTTAGTTAGTACATCAAGAAGTCTTTTATGTAGTAGATGTTCGAAAATTTTGGAGCATAGCGGAAGTTTTGACTATTTACATCCTTTTTTTATTTTTATTTTTTTAATTATTCAATGTTTCAGTTTCTTTTATTAATTATAAGGTTGTAATATTACCTTGTACATATTATACGTGTGTTTAAGTGTATGTATGAATTTTTTTTTTTTTTTTTTTAAATAATATGCAGTATACTTTGTTATATGATGTATATTTTGTAAATGTAATAGCCAGAAGATTAATACTTAAATGTACATTTATATTATTCTTAGGAAAATAGATGTCCCAGAATAAAAATTATTTTTCATTCATTTATTCATCTTTTCAACAAAATCAGCTGATTGTAATATCATGTAGGTTTTATTCTGATCGAATTGTCTGACTTAAATGCCGATATTTTAAATTTTATTCCATCAGAGAATCTTTTAATTAATTTAATCATTAATGTAGATTTGAATAAAATGAACATTTAATCTGATTACCATAGATAAAAAATGGGTAAATATACAAGTTGAAATAATTTGATAACAAACTAAAGGAGAATAGAGCAAACTATTTTTTTGTTTAGGCGATTTTTTATTTTATTTTTAAACATCAGAATAGTATTATAGATGTATAATATTCAGTTGAAAAAATAAGGCGTTAGGAAAAAAACAAATCATTGTCTTATATATACTATACGAAGTTTTATAAGATTATGGAGGTTGACGAAAATAATTTATAATGAATGAATGAATTAGTGAACAAAATTCTTTATTCTGGGACCAAGTTGGTTTAGAACAAAAACAATGGAAAACAAAAAATTGCTTATGGTCTAGTAAAATTTAAATAAAATGTTTCACCCGGGATCACTTGTAGCTGGGTGGTTAGCATAACAGCCTCCCATGCCAAAGGTCACGGGTTCAAACCCGCAGGTGGTCCTAGGATTTTTTAATGGGAGTAAAAAATCCTTAGTTATGCCGTCCTTCGGAGGGGACGTTAAAAGGTGGTCCTGAGCCTGTGCGATGTCAGGTACTCGTTAAAGATCCCTATCCTAATAAAACCTGGATAGGCAAAATTTAGGACTCCCACTGTAGCATCGTCCGATTAGGCATAGTAGCATAAAGGGACGTTAAATTAAGAAACAAACAACAAATGTATCACCTATTGAATACATCTATGAATCTTAGCATACTTATACACACGTGTACTATATTATATATAAACATATTATACTAGAAATACCTATATTTGCAAAGAAACGGAAGATTTGATTCGAGTAGGTAATGGTAAAGTGTATGTTTGAAAGAAGAGAGGGAGGAGGTTTTACAGATAGAGATAGGCAAGGAAATCCACAATAATTGAGAGCGAACGAGAAAGAATATTGCTATATTATTTCATCAAAAGTATTTTTTCTATCGATACAGTGCAATGCATTACACAATTTTCAACTCTAACTTCATTTAAAATTATAAGAAAAGAATATTTATTGTAATTTACAATTGCAATAATAAAATACTAGAAGTTATTGCGTAATAAGAATAAGTGCCATAAAAATTGCTTATGAATAAACTACCTATTGATAACACTTCAAAGTTTTTAAAATTAAAAAAAAAAATGTATGATCTACAATGATATACAATGTTATGGAAGGTGTCGGATAGGGCATAAACTTAAGTAATTATTAATGATGGATATTAGCTAACGGTTCAGAATATTAGATGAGGAAGATGGTTGGAGGTGCGGTCATCAGAAAGATATACACACTGACAATTAATACTTATTGTAATTGTGTGACGGCGTTTTGGCCTATATTGTGGGCCTTCATCCGGGCTTGGAGATATAAGATATCAACCAATGCAATTAGAAAATTAATAATGAGTTAGGTACAATAATTGTATATTGTACCTATCTTATTATTAATTTTCTAATTGCATTGGTTGTTATCTTGTTTTTCTTAGCGCTGACGTCGGCACACAATTACAATAAGTATTACTCATCAGTGCGTATATTTTTTTGATCACCGCACCCCCAACCATCTTCCTCATCTAGTAAATAATTGATGACATAACAATTATTTATATTTATTACATTTACATACATATATTACGTATGTTACATACATGCATATATTACATACATTTATTACATTTACAATATTCTATTATTTTTGTCATTCGTCATACGAGAGAAAACTTGGTATGGAATAAAAAAATCTGGTGCGGGCAACACACGATTTTCACTTACCTCAATTTTTAAAATAAATAAAAGAATTTTCAAATACAGTTTGAAGATAAAAATACGTGAAACTATTAATGAATTAATTAAATTGAATTTCTATAGAAACATATGTTTTATTAAAAAATCTGTTATATTATTATCTAAAACAATAACTTAGTTTTATCGGCTTTTTATAACTCTCTATTTACTTTTAAAAGCTTGTGTATGAGATAATATTTCTTCTAAAATCTTTGGCTTTTAAACGGTATACCATACATGTATATTACTGCTCTTATGTTCAAAAACAAAAAACTGCATTAAAAAAACATTTTTTCTGTTTTCTCCTTTAGTTAGGTATCGAATTCATTCAATTTATATATTTACCTGTTTTTTATCAGTGGTAACAAGATAATATAGTTATTTTTATAGAATAGACCGATAGAAAATATCGGCATTTAAGGCCTGTCATAAAATGGTATGAAACCTAATCAGAATGAAACCTACATGATATCAAAGCCCATTAAATTTTACATCGATATAGCGAGTTTAATCAAAATCGTCCGAACCGTTTTCGAGAAAATCGAATGCTAAAGGCATGGTATAAAGTGGCTCTGGTAAGCTCATTTTGATGAAAAAGGTTTGTAACGTCTCGGGCGTATATTAGTCTTAAATATGAAATTTCAGTTTCATAGGACTTACCGTTTCCGTCCGGGAGTTACCACACACACACACAAACACAGACGTTTTTGCGGGACTAGGTTATTTGGACTCAGGGGACCCTAAAATGTGTATTTCCGTTGAAAACTGAAATTCGAAAATTTTCACGATCGCAATACTTCCCCTTACTATATATAGTAAGTGAAGTAAAAGGAGTTGAATATATTTCATTTCAGAAAAAGGTTGAGTGTTGGTTTTCTTTCGTTTTTGTTTTGTTTTTTAAGATCAATCAAATGTCATGGCCAAAGAAAAATTAAATTTACTTACAAAAATTAAAAACCTCAGTATATAAATATTTAATAAATGAGAATTTCAATTATTAACACATCACACACACGCTTTCTTTTGTTCAATCTATTATCTATTATGATAATTTGATGTTTCCAGTTTCCTTTTCTAATTGCAGTAGCTGTTCTTATTCAGATATTTATTACTGAAAAATATCTTTGGTATACAACAATAAAGGTGGATGTTGAGTTGATGTATTTCAATACGAAAAGTGATGATTTGTTAAATTTACACTCATTTTAATAGCCGAGGTAAATGAACTTCCAGTGTTATTTATTTTTTAATAATTAAATATACCAAAAATATTACATTGAGAATTATGAGATCATTTAAATATAGCCAGGATTAGTGCGCTGGTTGCGACAGGTATTGACACACCTAGAGGCCGCTGATCCCTGGAACTGCAACCCCTGGGAAAGACACTCTTCTTGGAGGCCAAGGTCAGGGGCAACCCCCCATCGAGCTCCCGCGGGTACGTCTTGTCAGTTGTACCTCAGCGCCAGCCGGCTCCACACCTAGCAGTCTCCTCTAGGGCTCTACGTCCAGCGAGATATTTCAGGTCAGCCTTCCCTGTATACCCAATAACTATATAAATGCATTTTCAGAATCCGCAGTAAAAAAAAACATCATGTTATAATAGCAGTAAAACGATTAAAAAAAAAATCCGACAATAGGCAAGGGAGATCGAGGTAGGATTTATAGAGGTTTCCACATTACAAAAAATATGTAAAGTTCAATATTTATATATAACCCTTTATGAATAGTCCTAATATTTTATTTTCTATTTATTAAAATTTACGTTTGTATTTACTAAATACAATCAGTATATGAGGTGAATGGCCATAATACAAGATAAAGAGTTATAAAGGAACTAACCATTGGTAACACTTCAATGGCACACTTGACAAAGTAGGTCCCTGTGGAAGAAAAAAAAAATTAATAATTGAGAATTTCAGTCAAACAAATTATATACGTATTTTTATTTCTTTAAAAAAATCTGGAGCGGGCAACACACAACTTTACCTGGACTGTTAAATACACTTCAATTTGAAAAATATTTTAAATTCGTTGGAAACATATTATTTAAATTAAACAATATAACTTATATTAAAATGTTATTTTATCTCTTAATACCTCTTTCTAACGGTATATTATACGATATTACAGTTATTATTATAAAAAAAAAAAAAATTTCACAAATAAATTGTTTTGCTCTTATATCCTTTAGTTAGTCATAAAATTCGTCCAATTTGTATGTTTAGCCGTCCAAGGTACTTAAGAGGAAGACAATTTAAATTATCGGCATTTAAGTCTGTCAGACATTATTTCTTTCAGAATGAAACCTGCATGATATTAAAGCTCATTAAATTTAACATCTTATATCTGTTTTAATCAATAATTGAAATCGTTAGAGCCGAGTTTCACCATTTTGAATCTGAAATACTATTACAACCTAGACAAATACCGCCAAAGATCTATATGAGTCTTGCAAATTCTGATAATAATGAATTCAGATCGAAAGTTCACAGGGCCTCTAACCTAAACATACTGAAGGATTGCCTTTCTTTAAAAACGAAATTTTGTTTGTGTGTGTTTTGGGATTGAGGATTAATAAACATAACGACCTATATCAGTACTCCAATTTTAAGAGGTTTATTATACTTTTTAAAAAGCATGCAAAGGTTTCATGAGCTAGGTAACTTCAAATATTGTGCACTAGAAATACCAAAATTTCATATTTTTCTTCTATAAAATGAACTTATGGTGCCGTATTTTGTAATTATTCAAAATATATTTATAACACCACTAACCTTGTTGGAGAGTCTATGTAGAAATTTATTTCTTTTCTAAGTGTGTCGAAGCAAGTTATACTGAAAGCTAAACGTCTACAACTTGGTCCATATTATATCTACATATTCTTAAAATTGGAGTTCTAATATACTTCGTTATGTTTATTAATGTTCCCTCCCAAAATACTCACAAAACAAAAAATATGTCTTCGAAGAAAGATAATTCTCCAGTATGTTAGGGTTAGAGAGCATATGAACTTTCGATCTGTATTCATTATTATCAGATAGACTTTTGGCAGATTTTAAATAAAATTGTCTAGGTTTAAATAGCATTTAAGGATTTAACATGGTCAAACTTTTTTTTTTTTTTTTTATACATTACAATTTTTATTTTATGATAAATGACCCTATTTTTCAATAGGAATTTATAATATATTTCTTGAAGTTCCTATCGAGAGAATACACATAAATCACATCCCGTAGATTACTACGGTTATTGTAGATATATGAGAAAAACAATATTATTAATATATATTATATATATATATTATGAAAACATAGAACTAATTACATTTCTATGTTTTCATATAAAATAGATATTCTGGAAATAATTAAGCGTTAAAGTAGTAAATTATAAAGCAAAAAAAGCGTTGAAGTCTCTCAGATTGGTGGTGAAATAAGCTCACTCATTTTTCGAACATTACATACATACATACTACATTACGTAGATTAAATCAACATTCTCCTTTTTTTATTTACCAAGGATTTCTTCAGTAAGAAATATCTGAATAAGAACAGCTACTGACTTCAATTAGAAAAGGAAACTGGAAACATCAAGGATTTGTAGTTATCAAAGGATCAAAGATTGAACAAAAAGAAAACGTGTATGCAATGTGTTAATAATTGAAATTCTCATTTATTAAATATTTATATTCTGAAAATTTGTGTATGCAAATTGAATTTTTTTTTTTTTTTTTTTTTTTGGCCTTGACATTAGATTATTTATAAAAGAAAAAAAAAAAAATAAATAAAATTAAAAAAAGAAAGAAAGAAAACCCACACTCAGCTTTACTCTGAAATAAAAAATATATTCAGCTTCTTTTTGTATTGCTAATTACTAAGTTTTCTCTGGAATGACGAATCTCGAAAATAATAGAAAACACAGTCGTTGGTTTCAAAAATCGTTTCGAGATCACAAGAGGATCATACTAATACAAAATATAATTAGAACGAAAATTTGTTATTCGTAATGTTTAACCATGATAACAGTAATATAAGTAAAATGGCTTGGGGTTGCAGTGAGGGAAGAAAAACAATAACATGTGAAGAGCTAGGGGCAGAATGAAGCACCTTTCACTTTTTTTTATTTTTGTGGTTATAAAAATAAGAGAGTATAAGAATTAATATACACAAAATGTATGCATTAAATGGATTTTATATTGAACACACAATATATGTTCTATGAACGAAAATAAAGAGTAAAAATTAATTTTTCATTGAATATATCACGCGGTCCTTGTTCACTCAATGCCAAAATAAAATTTATATTCTTATTAGCATAAAAACAAAATTTAGTTAGGACATCAGATTGTTATCATAAAAATTAAACCATGAATACTTTACTAATTAAGCTGAGTTATAGGGTCATAGGTAACGAACGTTAATGAAGTTTTCATGAATTTTATTACATAAAGATTATAAGTATGTATTAAACTTATGTGGTAAAACTATTTTTCATTTATATAAATCTAATATCTTTTTGAACTAATTAATGATAAATGATGGCCTAAAAAATAGGCTGAAACATCAACACAAATAACAATGTTTGTGTATTTGTAGTTTTTCTTTTCTAACCACACCCCAAACAACTTCTTTTATAAAAAGTTATGCTGTTCTCTTTGTACTCTGTTTATATGGACTCTTTTTCATCTACCATCTTGCTTTAAAATAAAAAATTAAATAATTTTATTAACATTTTCTGACAGTTATAAGTTGTAAATTATAACTAGTTTGAAACTTAAATATATTTCAGGAAAAAAATTAAATGAAAAATAATTAATACTAATTATTATTCCAATCTCCGGACGGTCAGCTTACTTTGTTGAAAGAAAAAAAATAGTACGTACATTTAAATGACGGTATTCTCATTGAACATTTGTAAAATATTTGAATTCGTTTAAATTTTTGTAAAAATGTCAAAATGATGCTGCCTTGGAAATTCCAATGAACTGATATTTTGTGGAGTTTGAAATAATATAAGGACTTTTTTTTTAAATTTTTTTTTTTTTTAAGTCCATATATAAAATAATTTCAAGAAATATTTTACCAATAAAATAAAGAAGGGAAAGGAAGAAACCTCAGTTTGAAAATTTGATCATAGACTTGCAAATGTCATGGTATAGACGTGATTTGACCAACTCGGTTTGAGCACCAAAGAATCCGGGAAATACGTGCAAGAGGAGACAAAGAGTCTAAAAATTCCTGCTTCTGGAATTTCAATCGACCAAAGACGTATTATGTTTGAAATATTTTCTGGTCGGATTCTCATTGAGACCGTTGGGATTAATTGTTAGTCCGGTAGCGTCCAGCGGATCTGGGCGACTGCCAACACGCTATGTCAAACGATTTGTTGCGACAGTACAATTCTCCTAGTACAAGATTTCTGTTTTCTACACTTTTTTTTTTTTTAATATTTCATAATTTGTTTCAATTTATATCTGTATAAGTGTTTTCTTCAATTAAGTATAGTCTCAGCCACAGACTACATATATTGGCTAATAATAGAGTCAAGGAAGACATTTCTGTTCATTGGATTTCATTGATTGATCTTATAACTGATGACCAGGAGCCATGCAGTGATATATTTCATGACTTTCTTAAAAGACTGAATATTTTATTTGTTCAAAATTTCTATACTAAAGTATATGAAACAGTTCATGGTTATTTTTATTTTTTAAACATCATTTGTTATGAAATGAGATAATATATGTTAAAAGGTGTTTTTAAAAATTATTTATTCGCAAAATATTACATAAATAAGATAATTATATATATTTAAGTAAAGATTAAATGCTTGTGCATCGATACATTCGGCTTTATAACTTTCTCTCATAAAAAAAAGAGCAATGCTTAATGTATTGAGGATACTGAGGACTCGAAATTCATTATTGAATAATTAATATATTAATGAAGTAAATATTAATAAGCCTGTGACGTCAAATATTTAAAACGCGTTTACCTACCTCCCTTGGGAGGCCCAAGGGAGGTAGGCAACAGCGACACTCCGGGAAACTTCCTAGTGTAAGTTAATTTTAAGTAATAGTATCATTTATTGAAACCTGGTTATTTTAATGTTTCCCAGCATGCCACTAAAAATATTTATTTTTGAAAAAGTCCTTTTTACTAAAATTACTCCTACTTACACATTAAAAAGACGAAAAAACAAAAATTGTGTTTTTGAATTTGACGAAACCTGTCAAGATTATTCCCTCAACACCCTTTAACTATTCCGTATAGTTCGAGTTATCCAAAAACAATTTTTACGGATAACTAAAAACTACACATTTTATGATATAATTAATTGAAAGCTAATCAATGCCCTCAAATCCAATAGATAAATAAAATCCAATATTGGACGAGTATTAGCAATGATAAGCCGTACTGGACTATTTTCGAATGACTTTTTATGGCTCTAATTAAAATCATTACAATTAGTTTTTCAAGTACATAGGAAACTTTATATTTTCTGGAATATCGGATATGCTCGTTTTAAAGATAAATAATTAGTCTACTAGACTAAAAAAAAAAATTAAATATTAATTCGACTATTTTTAGTAATGGTGCAGCAAAACTATCGTTTGCAAAACTATTTGATTCTAAATCAAAAACGGTACCAATTTTTTTTAGCGTTCTTATTTTTTTGTTAAACATATTTATTGATATTTACAACTGTATTATATACATAAAGTAAATGTGATGGGCATAGTAAACTAACATGAAAAACATGTAGAGACACTACCCATTGGCAGCACTCTAAAAATATTCTAAAGTAGAAGGTTCCGGGGCCATCTTCTTTTTAGACACCTCAGAGGGTTATCAGGAATAGAAGAGGATCATTGGATAAAAATTAGAGGGTTAGAGTAGGAATGGAGTTTTTAATGGAATGATTGATACCTGGTGCGGGCTAATTCAGTAACATACGGAACATTAAGGTCTTTATGAATGAGTTTATTCATGACAAAGTAAGGATTGGATACGAGAAGAGTTCGATGGTTTAGTAGAGCTCCAAAGCTCTACTCCATAAGTCCATATCGGTCTTATGATGGTCATATAAATAAGTTTTTTGTAATTAAGTGGAATGTTCGAGCGTATGTCCAGTAAGTGTTGATATAGTCGGAAACATCGGGCAGTTTCTTATCGTTTTAGTCTTGTATGGGGATTCCAAGTTAGATGTTTGTCAAGAAAGAGTTCTAGGTATCGAATCTGTTCAACAGGGACTAGTGGAGTGTCATTAAAGATATGGAAGTATGATGAAGGGTAAAGGTTATTTGGTTGGATTTGTTAGAATTAGTTTTAATCCTCTAATTCTGGCACTATACTTCAAGGTCTCGGATGTGGGATTGAAGATTGTGGTAGGCAGTAACTGGATCATCATCTACTGATAGCACACACGTGTCATCCAGCTTAGGTAGAAAGGAAAGTGTTAGGATGGGTTGGGATATCAGCTAAATAGACTGTATAAAGAGAGTGTCTTAGGATGTGCCTTGAGGAGCACCAGCAGATTGAGAAAAGAGGAAGAAATAGGAACTATTTGTATTTACTTAGAAAAATCTACTCTACAATCAGCGAGGTAGGACTGGATAGTAAGAAAATAAGTAGGAGGGAGGAATAGACGGATTTCGTAAAGCCATCCCTGGTGCCATACTCGGTCAAAGGCCTGTTCTACGTCGAGAAAGGCTCCCGACGTTCATATTTAATAGCATAATAGTGTATACATTCACCTAAATTCTCGAATAGAATTTAGTAACGTTCAGTTCATTACTGCTACGTATTAATTCTTTAGTATTAACATTTTTTTTTATTCTCCAAGTATATTTATGAAATATCAAGTACATTACAACAGTTTAATTAGTAAGAGCTGTTGATTGGTAACCGGACGAGTGGTGAAACACTGCCCCTTTTTCCTTTCACATTTCTTCCGAGTCCTTGGCACTGGCGGAGTTTCGCAAAATATGGTCATCTTTGCTTCAGCATACTCTTTCACTTGTAGTTATATATTCACGAAACAAAAAAAGGAGAAAAAAAAGTTATTAGAAATATCTAGTTTTTATTCATAATAAAAATGTTTAATTTTTTTATTGTTAGTCAAACAAGTACACTAAGTGTACTGGTCTTACAACATTTCAAACTTTGTAAAGTTCATTTTTTTATATTTACGGTGGTCTTGAACGTTTTTTTTCTGCTTTACTTGATTTTGGTTGTATCATATAAAATGTACATCCCTTATTTGTACTTAGTATATTGTTGCTAGAAAAAATTAAGCACGATTAAATTCCAACTAAAATTAAAATTAATAATCAAGGCTCTACTAAGCCATCTAATTCCTCCCGCATCCAATCCTTACAATCCAAAATCCTTCGCAAAATCCTAAATGCTCCTTATTTCGTCACAAATAAAATCATCCATGACGACCTTAATATCCCATTTCTGGCAGACCTTTCTCGTACCAGATATACCACTTTTAATTCCAAACTCCCAACTCATATAAACCCTCTTGTCCGCAACCTATCAACCTCGCATATTCCTGACAACCCTCCGAGGCGATTGAAAAGAAGATGGCCTCGGGATCTACTTACTTAAATAAACATCGAAGTACTACCGCTGGGTAGTTTCTTCAAAGGCCTTATACGCCTTTTATTATAATTCATTGTATTTATGTAATATACAGTTGTAAAATTCAATAAAATATAATTTAAAAAAAAAATAATAAAAAATAAAATAAAATAATCAAGGACTTGAAGGACATAAATATATTTATTGAGGAGCAAATTTTTGTTTTTATTCTATTATTCATATATGTTAATTCAGTCTTAGCAATAAAAAAATACCTTGCTATAACATTTTAGGAATAAAAAATTCAGAGTGATCTTATATCACAAGAGATGATAAAAGTGTCAGCCTCACTTTTTAATTTAAATATTGGAAGGAATGTGGCATTAAAGGTTAACGGCTTGCAGTTAGATAGGAATGACTTTCAGGAGACCTTGTATTTTTCTTTTAAACAAAAAACATTTTTTTAAACACATTTATTGATTTTTGCATCTGTATTATGAAATACATTTAGTAAATGTGATACAATATTAAGTAAATCATGATTCACATCTAGGAATACCACCCACTGGCAGCCCTCTAAAAACTGAATTAGAAGATCCGGGCTTCTTTTTAGATGACTCGTAGGATTATCAGCGATTGTAGAGGTAGCAAGTTTTGAAACTAGCTGATTAGATTGGTATCTGGTTCGTGCCAAGTCAGCAACATAGAGAACATTAAGGTTTTTATGGATGACTTTATTAGTGACAAAATAAGGAGCATTAAGGATTTTGGATTGTAAGGTTTGGATACGAAAAGAATTTGATGGTTTATGAGAGCCCCAAAGTTATATTCCGTAAGTCCATACTTGCCTTATGATATTCATGTAGCGTCTTTTGTAGTTTAGGTGGAAGGTTTAAGCGTTTGTCTAGCAAGTGTTGAAGTAGTCGAAAATGTGGAGCAGTTTCTTTTCGTTTCAATCTTGTATGAGGATTCCCAATCGTTTGTCAAGATGTAGTCCTAAATATCGGATCTGTTCAACAGGGACAAGCAGGACCATAGTTTACGACGAAGGGTAAAGGTTATCTGGTGAGGTTTATTGGAATTTTTTTATATCCTCCAATTCTGACACCATACTTTTTACAACAATTTGTTTTTAACTTAACGAGGGATTAATTTTGCGCACCTTTTTATTTTGGACTACTTCGCACCGGTCATAATATCATATTAATGCTGATGTGACGAGAGTAGCAACCCGCACAAGCAACTACAAACCCGCACAGGACATTGTAATAACCTGCTTAAATCGTTTGACTGACCTTCTCGAGCCACTGCAAAGGCGTAATGGATTCAAAGACGACGGTATAGTTCAGCAATGGGCTGAGGTCAGCAAACCCGAACCGGTTGAGTGTTTTTTTCATCGCTGAAGTAGGTCTAGATATATTTAATAAATTTGTTTTATAAATTTTCAATATAAGAGAATAAAATTCATTCCGCTGATGAATCATCTGCCAATGATTTTCGTCCGATTACTTCAGTAGGACTACCTGCCGAAGATTACTTATCGAATATTCGAATAACTATTCACAAACTCTATATTTGATAAAGTATTTGTTAAAGTTAAACACAAAATAATACTTTATTGGTTCTACACAGATATTACAACCCCTGCTAGTGCAAATAATCAACTAGATTTGTTATAGCTACGGTATTAGATTAAATTATAAAATATTACACGACATATACAATTAAAAGCCATACAGACCTTTACATCCAGTCTACCAACTATAAAACAAAATTTTCACGTTGACTGTACTTCACTATAAATTTCACTAATTAATAACTATAAATTCGTTAAAGAAAATTTCATTTTGGCTTCTATTAGATAGATAGATAGATGACTGTTTTTTATTTCTTTGAGCATAGTATAACAACAAAACAAATATTGTAATATATAAAAAACATTTGTAGAACTATGTTCTGTTAGACCGTCAGTCCGGAGCCGATCTGTAAAATTTTACAAATTATACAATAGTCAAACACAGGTGATACTATTAAACTTTTAACCTATTAACTTATAAATAAAACAACAGTAAAAAAATTACAATAAACAATTAATATTACACATTATATTTTAATACTTTAATAAGTCTATACCTAGAAGGCCATGCTATTTTACAAAAATTGTATACAGACAACTAGTTATTGCCATTAAGACTCTTCAACTTTTAAAGAACTCTTTCTAAAACAATTTTTTCTAATTTCAGACAGCATCGGACATGCAGCCAGGAAATGAAATGTATCCTCTGTTTCTCTTTTATTGCACAAAGAACACTACTATCATTAACTGTATAGTTTCAGGATCAGTAAGCTACCAGTGTGATATCGTCCGCATATGCCAGTAATTTTATTTTTCTTCCATTGAAGTTTATGCCACCGCACACGTCTTCTAAATCATTTATGAAGCATGCAAATAAAAAGGGACTTATAAGACACACCTGCCTTAGTCCGTTTGCGGTCTTAAATTGTGAAGTTATTTATTAGCGAATAAATCTTTCACCTTGGCCATCTTGGCTTCTATTAGTATAGCACCATTACATAATATGTGTTAAATTTATAAATAAAACTATATTTTTTTGACGAGCGAAAATAGATATACCGTCAAAGTAAAAACGAAAAAAAAGTTTAGCATAGCTTTGTCACCAAGGTGGCATTGTTATCTAAATAATAATAAAATAGATATTTTCATATGTAAATGGTGATATAGAATAATTTTAAAAAAAAGTAGGATATTACTTATTATTTTCTATTATACATTATTTTCTTTAAACGGTTATGAAGTTGTTTTCTTATAAAATCGTTGAGAAATAGAGAAAAAAATCGTTTTGGAAAATCTTCTATTTTTTCTATGAATGGTGAAATGATTCGGGCGGTGGTCATACAAATAAGATGGTGGTCGGAACTAAGCCCAAAGGAAGGCCAAGAACGTGATTGATCGGTCGTACTAATAACAATGCTAAGGAGTTTGCCGTTATTTAAGATAGGCAGAGGTGGAATGGGCTTATTGCGGCGGTTCAAGATCTCCGTCAGTAAAAAAAATAAAAAGAATTGAGACCAAAAAATATTGTATATTATGGCTTGGTTTCGACAGCACGACTGGATGAGGAAGAATTCCTTAAGGGTACAATTAGACCAAGGACTTATTTCCGTCCAGTCGATCTTCCTGACTGAATTTAACTGTCAGACGTTCTGTTGTCCTTGTTCTGAACGTATCCTAAGGAAATACTGCCAATCGAGAGGAAGAGAAGAACAAAGACCACACCGGGAAGACCCTGCCCCAAGGTTTTCAGACCCTTCTAAACCTGCGCTGTTAAAGACAGCCATTGAGGAGGCCAAGGTCCACATCGGACTATAGTGATGTGATGACAATGTAATTAAATACAAATTAAATAGTAATCAGAAAAATATCTTTGCCTGGAGAAGTAAATTTAAATGAAAATTGTTATTTGATTTTAATGTCTATCTCTGATTAATCCTTAGTCAGCCACAGTTCGGTAGGAAGAGTTAATTCATGAAACAATTTTTATTTTTTAGTTATAGACAAATTTTATTCAAAACAGCATGGCAAAACAAAACTAAGCGGCAAAACAGCATGATTTAAATTTAAAACTATTAAAAACTTGATATCTACGCATCCTTTGCTTTGGAATCTGTTATTAATACATTTGAGGGCTCACGGAATTTCCCCGGTTCACAGATACTATTCTCAACCGACATCACAGCCTGTGATCCACAGTCTTACCGCATATATATTTATCTTAAATTTATAAAAGTATAATAAAGGAAAATAAATAATTAAGTTAATATTACATTTAATCTTATATGAACTTACCTTTTTTGTTGATATAAGTAATAATAGATAATAAGTTTACTTTTAATAATATAGTAATTTTCCTGTGAAATGCGTTGTTATCAAGAACGGCGCCTTGGTTTTAGTATTGGACCGAATATGCCAAGAAGGGCTTATTTCCTATATTCTCTAAAATATATTTCAAAGTTTCCAGTACCCGTTTTGTAGTACTGTAGTCAATATATTCCATTCCATTTCTTTTCTTTTTTTTTTTTTTTTTAATCATTACCTAAATGTTGACATTGTTTATGTTTATTAAAAAAAAACAAAAAAACATGAGAGTCTGGTTTCAGCATTGGAAGAGAGAAGACGTGGAGCTCGAGTTTCAGATAAGACTAAAACTTTGTTTCTTCTTTTCTTCTATTTCTATGTTTTCTTTAAATTAGATTTTCTTTTTACGAATTATAAGGATAATTATATATTTCTTTTCTCTATTCTTCATTTCTCTTTTACTATTATTATTTTTATTTTATTTTATTTTTGTGTGAGTGATAGTTTCTTTTAGTTTTCAATTACATATTACTTACTTTTTCTATGGGTGATCCCATAGATCTTAATAGCCCAAAGGCTAAACGAAAAAGACCGCGAGGGAGAATTAAATTAATACCCGAGAATGCGAATTCTCAAATTTGTCCCTCCTTTCTAATTTTAGAAAGAGAGGATGAACAAAATTTTCAAAAAGTATCCCCGTTCTTTATTAATAAATTTCTATCAAATTTGGTAGGTGACTTAAAAATGATTAAAAAACTAAAAAATGGGACACTACTTATTGAAACAAAAAGTGGGAAACAATCGGAAGAGTTATTGAAATGTAAAAACTTCGGGGGCCAGTTCCCCATACAGGTAACCCCTCATAATACTTTGAATTTTAGCAAAGGTGTGATTAGATGTCATGACCTTCAATTTCTTGAAATTGAAGAAATTAAAAACGAATTATCTACTGAAATAACGGATATAACAAGAATAAAAATTAAAAAGAATGGAAACGAAATATTAACCAACTCTTACATCATAACATTCCCATCACCGAGAATCCCTGAAGAATTAAAAATAGGCTATTATACGGTCAAGGTACTCCATTATAATCCCCCACCATACAGATGTTTCAATTGTTTAGGTTTCAATCATCCTACTAGGGATTGCAAGCAAACGCCTAAATGTATACAATGCGGGGAAAACAAACACGGAGATGTTAAGTGCACGCGGTCGCCCAGGTGTGCCAACTGTTACGGAGAGCACCATGCGCTAGACCGTACGTGTCCTATTTTCATTATGGAAAAAGAAATCAAATCGATTCAATCTGTTAATAAAATATCCCTAAATGAAGCAAAAAAAATATACAAAGAACAAAATCCATCAACATTTAAAAAATCATTTTCTGAAATTGCGAAAACAAAATCTTACAACACGGAAAAAAAAGATATCGGCATTCAAACCGTTTCATTAGATAACATTGGAGAAAACAACATTGAAAACCTAAATACTTTAGCAAATCCCGAAACTCACCTCCCCCCTAATCCCACTCCCTCCCCTTCTCCCCTCCCTCCTAATCCTCCTCCCCTCCTCCCCACTCTCCCAGCGGACGCGCCGCTAGCGAACCTACCGGTCGAGCCTACACCTAGTAGTTCCAAGTATAGGAGCGACGGCCCCCCTCCACTTCCACCATCTGATAAGGCCGAAGGTACATCGATGACTGTGGACGAGAGCACTGAGAGAGAATTTACTGTCGTTAATAACAAAAAACAGGGAAACCGGAAAACTAAAAAAACTTAATGACTAATAACAATATAGAATTAATTAGGATTCACGTATATAAAAAACACTTTAAAATAAAATATTATACCACTATCCATCCACTACCCTACAATAGACATATATTTTTGTTACTTCAAATATTTTCGCAAAAATACTAATAGACATAAATTAAAGGAAACTAACCAATACACCACTGACAATAACAATAACAACAATATTTACAGCTACCAAGGTATCTATTCATTCTTATCAGACATAACAATAAACAATAACGCTTCATTCAATACTACTGTAGACAACAAACACCACAACCTACCTTTAATCAATTATAAGCAAAATAAACAATATTTTACATTAACTCTGGAAAAATATGTTTCCCTTGTTCTATTAATATTTTTAATAATTTCTAAATTTTGCGGACATGAGTATTTGAACGCAAACGCGAAGATCTATGTACTTTTGAATGCAAAGCTGTACATGTCTAGAATGATTACTTATGTGTCTGTATACGTGCGTATTTGTGCTTATAATAATACATCTATAAGTACGTAAATGAGTGTAAATGCTTATGGGAATATATCTTTTATCACCTTGTACGTCTTCTTATTTTATGCATGTCGTGATTTTATATTATGTTATTTTATGGCATTTTGTTATTTCATAGCATCTTCTTATTATATCATATTTTATTATTTTATAGAATGTTGTTATATAGAGTCATTTTATTGTTGTATAAACATATTATTTTATAGTCTACTTATGGGGGATTATTATTATCAAGCAAAACATTACTATTTATATATCAATAGAGAATCAAGGGCTTACGCATTTATTGCGTTTTCACTATCAAAAATTTACATTATTTCAGAAAATTTTGCAAATACTACAATCTATATAAAAACATTTAAATTAATTGAAATGAGGAGGGGGGAAGAAATACTTTTTACTGTCCTAATGTTAGTATTTTTGCTCACATATAATTACTCCAAAGATCACAAATATGGATAAATATATGAACATTATGCAATGGAACCTTAACGGCACGACCTCTCAACATGAAGAATTAAAGCTTCTCATATCTGAACACCAACCTGAAATAATATGCCTCCAGGAAACACATCTAAAACCGAGCCGTGTATTTAATATTAAAAACTATCAAATATTCCGAACGGACAAAGTAACTGATAACCGGGCCTGTGGAGGAGTTTTAACGGCAATACACTACCGATTGATAGCAAAGAAGATAAATATAGACACTCCCATTCAAGCAACTACCACAATAGTTCATACAACAATAAAAATACATATTTGCAACATTTATCTGCCGCCTACTGAACCTATTAATGAATATGAATTAACACGACTTATCAATAAACTTCCTCAACCTTTCATTATCCTCGGAGATGTAAATGCATCTCACACCAGCTGGGGAAACAGAAACAATAACTCACGAGGAAACGTAATAAAACGCATACAGGATAATTTTGATTTGTTGCTGCTTAACACAGGAACAATGACACATCTATGTCCTAGAACTGGGACGCTTACCGCTATAGATTTAACTCTTTGTTCTCCAAACCTTTACAATCTTTTCGAATGGAAAGTACTACACGACCCTCACAATTCTGACCATTTCCCTATCTTAATGAAAATGATTGGCAGAAATAGTGATGGAAGACGACCTTGGCAGTGGGCTGTCAATAAAGCTAACTGGGATATTTTTCAAAGAAAATTAATCTGGAACGTGAAGAAGAAAATATAGATAAGAACAATAGCTATATCACTCAGCAAATATTAGAAGCAGCAGAAGCCTCAATCCCAAAATCAAACCCATCATTATCCATTCCGAAACCACCTTGGATTGACAATGACTGCAAAAAGGTAATCAAAAAACGAAACCAAGCCATCAATAAATTCCGAAAATGCCCATCGACAGAAAACCTTATCAACTTTAAAAAATGGAGAGCCCAATCTCGGAACCTAATTAGAAACAAGAAAAAAGAATCCTGGAACAACTTTGTTACTAACATAAATGCAAACACACCCATTCGCACAGTATGGAGAAAAATTAATGCTATCAGAGGAAAATATTCTAATGAACAGCCGACACTCGAAATAGAAGGAAATATTATATATGACCTTATAATATTAGCTGAGAGATTCGCAGAACACTACGAAGAAATATCGTCCTCAATGAACTATAACCTACAGTTTCGACAAAAAATTAACCAGCAACAACCAATACAATTTGACATTAACAGAGCCTATAATAATGAAACGTACAACTTACCAATCACCGAATGGGAACTGGATACGGCTATATATCTTCCTTAAAAATGTCCGCTATGGGACCAGACTATATCCACAATTCCATGATCAAAAATATCCCGGCAAATCAAAAGAAATACTTACTCAGATTTTTTAACAGGATATGGCTAGAAGGTGAACTACCAGAAAAATGGCAAGAATCCATAGTCATATCTATCCTGAAGCCGGGAAAGAACAAATTAGAACTAAAAAATTACCGACCTGTATCTCTAACATGCTGCCTTTGCAAACTCATGGAAAAAATTATAAATAAGCGTCTTCTATGGTACATCGAAAAGAACAACCTCCTGGCAGACATTCAATGCGGGCAAAGAAAAGGAAGGTCAACTGTTGATCATCTCACTGCACTTGAAGCCGAAATATTAAATACCTTCATTAGGAAACGTGAATGCTTAGGTATTTTCTTTGATGTGGACAAAGCATTTGACACCGTTTGGCGACCATCCATATTAAAACAGTTATATGACTGGGGATTCAGAGGAGCTCTACCTCGCTTCATCCAGAATTTTCTTAAGAAAAGGTCCATACAAGTACGCATAGCAGACCAACTTTCCAGGAAAACAATCTTAGAAAATGGAATCCCACAAGGAAGCGTCCTTAGCGGAACACTTTTTCTCATTGCCATCAACTCAGTACAAGATGCACTCACCCATCGATCACTCAAATCATGCCTTTTTGTAGATGACCTCGCCATACTCATACAATATACGGATACTCCTCGAACCAAGGCCATAATCCAGTCTATTTTGAACAAATTACAAACCTGGTCACAAGATAATGGTCTCACTTTTTCAACAGAAAAGACAAAATGCGTACTCTTCTCCCGGAAAAAACAACCTAGCACTCCTCCAACAATTACTTTATACAATAAAGCATTAAATTTCCATGACCACTGTACCTTCTTAGGATTAGCAGTCGATTCGAAACTTACATGGAAAAAGCATATCATGAAACTGAAGGATAGCTGCTCACAACGATTAAATGTAATGAAAGTACTAGCTGGCACTAGCTGGGGAGCGGACAGATCGAGATTACTCGAAATATACCAATCTATAATACGATCAAAGCTGGATTACGCAAGTCACATATATGCCTCTGCAAGATTTAGTCTCCTCACACAGCTCGATACAGTACACCACAACGGAATAAGGATAGCAACAGGAGCCTTTAGAACGAGTCCGATCCTTAGCTTATGCGCTGAATCCGGTATACCACCCCTTACATTTCGAAGGCATCAACTAGCCATAAACTACTTAACAAACCTTGCAACACAACCAACAAACCCAGCTTTCCAATACGCATTTAGACCGAAATATCAACAACTTTACAGCAACAACCCATCAAAACCAGCACCCTTATCAATGAGATATAGACGAATCATAGAAGAAATAGATCAAATATATATACGAAACCCAGAAACCCTAACCCCACCATGGATCTATGCAGTACCACGAATCAATATGACGCTACTCCGATTCAGGAAGAAAACCACACCACCATATATACTACATGAGAAATTCCAAGATATAATAAATAAGAATAGAAACGCAACTTTTCTCTATACGGATGGCTCCAAAATGAACGACAATATTGGCTCGGCAGTTGTTACATCTGAACAAACTTTTAAATACAAACTACCACCTCATTGCAGCATCTTCACAGCTGAACTTTCTGCTCTATCATATGCACTTCACCATATAATGTCAAAAGAGGGAGACAAATATATAGTTTGCAGTGACTCTCTCCCAGCACTACAAAGCCTACTGGAACTATACAGCGATCACCCATTGGTCACCAAAATCCACGAATATCTTAATATCCTCAAAACACTCAAAAAAGATGTCGGATTCCTCTGGACCCCTTCCCACGTGGGGATTAAATACAACGAGATAGCTGACAAATCAGCAAAAGAAGCCGCACTTAGTAAACAAGATATCGTTCCAGTTGCCATTAAAGCCGACATTAAAATATGGTTACGCTCGGATACTAAAGCTGATTGGCAAAGGATGTGGGACACCGTAGATAATAACAAGCTAAAGGAGATAAAACCAGATACACACCGATGGAAGACTTCAGTGAGAGCAACACGGAGAGAAGAAACTGCTCTAACAAGATTAAGAATAGGCCACTCAAGACTCACTCATATTCATCTCATCACGAAAGACCCACAACCAATATGCAATAGATGTCAGACAACCATAACCGTCAAACATATCATAGAGGAATGCCCGGATTACGAAAGTCTTATGCAGGAGTACAAGCTTGGCCGAGCTCTCAAAGAGTCACTTTTGGACTGCGAGGATGTCATAACCAGACTGATCAGATTCCTAAAAGAAACCAAATTAATTAAAGCGCTCTAGCCTCTAGGTGGCTTAATGGCTAACATTGTTCTGTTTTACAATTGTAGTACTTATAAGTAACGTATTCTAAAAAAAAAAAAAAAAAAAAAAAAAAAAATAAAAATAAAAAATAAATAAATAAATAAAAAATAATATAAAAAAAATAAATAAAAAATATATATCTATATAAAAAAAAAAAAATAAATAAAAAAATGTATGTGTGTGTGTGTGTATGGATATGTATGTGTGTGTTTGTATGTGTGTGTGTGTGTGTGTGTGTTTGTGTATATATATGTATATGTATATTTTTAGTTAATCTGTATGCAAGCTATATAACTTCAATTTTATAAAGGGAAAACATATTTTGATTGTTAAAATAAAATTCACACAACCTAATTTACCAAACAATTAGTATATGGCGTAAAAAACCGCGCAGTTAAAAACGCCTAATCATCATTCCTAATCCTAATCCTTAAAAAACATAAATCTTTATAAAAAATATTACATGGGTATATTATTTTCTTCTAGTTATTTTTATTAAAGAAATTTAAAAAATGAGTCCGTGTAACTTTCAAGCGCGGTTGAAGTAAAACTTCTTGCATATTGTGACAGATGACGATCAAGTTAAAAATAATAAGTCGTGTTAGAATATAAAGAAGTATAAATTAATAATAATCTAACATTTATATCGAGCGTTCTACATACAAAATACACTAATTCAATTATTATTATACTTTGAACATAAAATGATATTTTTATGGCACCTGAAATGAGAAACATAAACTCTACCTTCTAAATTTCTTGAGAAAAACGCATCAATTGTCGTACCATATCTCGTTGTTGATTGAACTGGAGTATTATTCATCGTTAAATTCAGTTCTTCACGAAAAAAATTGGTCACTGGTTGATATTCTTCAGAACGGAAATTATTATTGGAATCTGCAGCAAGAATCATTGGTAACTCATGATGATTGATATTTAAAAGTCTTGAACCTTCAATATTAATGTGGAGATTAAATTGCTGATAAATGAATGTCATAATATTAGATACAGTTTTGTTAGGAGAAATATAAAATTATTATCATTATGAGTATACAGTATACATAAAGCGTAAGTATTCAAAAAGCCGATCCTGTATATGCGCGTCTATGTCGTTTTGCGTTCCCGTTGTATAGACGTCATCCAAAGCAGTCAATGACGTCCTAGTCGCTTTTAAAGAAGTTCAATTAAACAAAAAAAATACGAAAGTTAAACGACGAATTCCTCATTTTGACGATTTCTAAGTAAGGTAATGTATTACATACCAGATGAATTGCAAACATACCTTGTCAAAATGACACTAGCTAAATAAACGACAGTTTATTTATAATTGGTATTTATTAACTAAGTAATTAACCTGAATGTAGATTGTTGCTGCAGGAATAAGGATCACTTGACGGCCTTCGCTAGTTTCGTAAACATTACATTACTCTTGTCGTTCATTGAACCAAGTCGACTCTCATATACTTTTGACTCTAGTTTCTTTCTTTTTTTCGTCATTCCTGTTGTAATTACTAATTTACATGCTATTCCTAGAAGCCAGCGGCCTACTTGTTGAAGGCTGCCTGGACAGATACCAAATCAAGACCAAATCAATGTGTGATCATCAGCTGAGAAGATGTCGCAAGCCGCCGCAGCCGCTAGGTCAGGCACGGACGTTGGCCAACACAAGATATCCTTGGCGAGTAGCCTGCACACTGATGGTGCTCCCTTAGATCCGATGTAGCATATTTTGTTTCATCATAGTTAATCCACTTACTCGGGTTCGTCTTGATGCCATTCATCATTAGGAAGGTTGATATTATTTCTCGGTACAAAATAAAAAAATAAATTGCACGATTTTCAAACAGTTTAACTCAGGAGCTTAATGTATCTTTACATTTTACATTATATCTTGCATATATTTTTAGATTTTGCAAAGATAAGCCTGATGTAGTCAACAACTGGGTTTCTCAAGTTAGAGCAATTAGCTGAGCTTTATGCCTTCATAGAGGAGCTTTCTACTCACAAGGCAAATGGGCTTCTTAGATACAAAATTGACATAATTGAAAAAGCCTTTGACCATTATATATAAACGGACATAACTCAAATAATTATTGGTCGTAAAGAACATTATGCAGTTATAATGCTCCCCATCCGTAAATATATCTAATATTCAAAATACATATAAATAAATAGAGAAGCGTCAGTCAGTAGAAAGTAGCGTACCCAGAACATCTTAAGGTGATCACGAATGTATTGATTACTTAAATATGAAACAAAAATCTGTATTTCATGCAACTAATACATTTCCAATAGCCTAGATGACACCCTTCTTCACTGCCTAACATATGATTAATGAAGACAATGGTACCTCCGACCAATCATCACAGAATCTTCCGACAAGAATACACCCAAGCCATACTGACTATCGGTACTGTCGAAAAGATAAATAAAGTTAACTATCACACGACGTGATTACATAAAGCTATAAATTTGTAATATTATATGATTTTAATTTTATTTTGTTTTTCTAGTTTTGTGCAAAAGTACAAGACTCTTTATTATACTTTGGATGATATTATTTTGATTTACTTATACAAGACTTTGTCTTTTTATCAAATTGTATTCTATATTTTAACGTATTACTTTTACTTCCCTATGTTTTAATTTTCGAAACCGAATTTTCAACGGAGTTTCACGGTGACAGGACCTAATAATCCTGTATCGGAAAATGGTATCTATGTATGTATGTGGTAAAAAAAAAAAAAAAAAAAAAAAAAATTAAATTTATATTTAAAGTAGGTATACGCTTATAACCTTACAAAACTTTTCCGCAAAAGAATGATATAAAAGATAAAAGAAATGACACTTTATATAATCGATTACATTTTTATCGTTTTCGCAGCAATAGCCCTAATGATTTGGATTAAACTCACTGGTGATTCAGGTAGGTTTCATCCTTGTTTGTTTGTTTATTTATTTAACGTCACTTTATGCTACTATGGCTAATCGGACGATGCTACAGTGGGAGTCCTAAATTTTGCCTATCCAGGTTTTATTAGGATAGGGATCTTTAACAAGTACCTGACATCGCACAGGCTCGGGACCACCTTTTAACGTCCCCTCCGAAGGACGGCGTAACTAAGGATTTTTTATTCCCATTAAAAAATCCTAGGACCACCTGCGGGTTCGAACCCGTGACCTTTAGCATGGGAGGCTGTTACGCTAACCACCCAGCTACAAGTAATCCCAGGGTTTCATCCTTAATATATGAGATAATATGGCAGGGCTTAAATGTAAAATTATATTTTTCCTTTAATTAACAATACTTTTATTTTCATGTAGGCCAACGGTTCAGCCTAAATTTTAGAAGTTCATCGGCGCCATTGTTTGACCAAATAAAAATGTTAGGAGTGTATTTCTAACCTCAGAGTTCCAAGGATTGGCCACAGTTATCCATGACGAAGGCCTAAAATTTAGAGCAAAACTTCGGTATACATTTAAATAAGCCCTTATAACACAAACCAATAAGTGAATAAATAAATATAACTTTATTTGTTTTCGGTATAATACCTACAAAAATAAAGGCTACATCTAAAATATATGAAATGGCTTCAAAATTTAGAGCATATATGAACAGAAGAGGTATGAGTATACTTGTATTTATTTTATTAATTTATTTAGTAGTAATAACATTATAACCCACAAACAAAATAATTAAATAATAATATATAATTTTTTAATAATGAATATGTATATATAAACCAATTTTTACTTTCACTTACTATATATAGTAAGGGGAAGTATTGCGATCGTGAAAATTTTCGAATTCCAGTTTTCAACGGAAATACACGTTTTAGGGTCCCCTGAGTCCAAATAACCAAGTCCCGCAAAAAGGTCTCTGTGTGTGTGTGTGTGTGTGTGTGTGTGTGGTAACTCCCGAGCGGAAATGGTAAGTCCAATGAAACTGAAATTTCATATTTAAGACAACTATACGCCCGAGACGTGACAATACTTTTTTCATCAAAATGAGCATACCAGAAGAGGCACTTTATACCGACGATTTTGATTAAACTCGCTATATCGATGTAAAATTTAATGGGCTTTAATATCATGTAGGTTTTATTTGGATAAAAATGGTCTGACAGGGCTTAAATGCCGAAATATATAAATTGAATAAATTCGATACCCAACTAAAGGAGAAAACAGAAAAAATATTTTTTTAATGCAATTTTTCATTTTTGAACATAAGAGCAGTAATATACATGTATGATATACCGTTGGAAAGCTAAAGATATTGGAAAAAATATCATCTCATACACAAGCTTTTAGATGTTAATAGAGAGTGATGAGAAGAAGATAAAACTAACTTATTATTTTAGATAATAATATAATAGATTTTTTAATAAAACACATGTTTCTATAGAAATTCAATTTGATTAATTCCTTAATAGTTTCACGTATTTTTATCTCTAACTGTATTTGAAAATTCTTTCATTGATTTTAAAAATCGAGGTAAGTGAAAGTCGTGTGTTGCCCGCACCAGATTTTTTTTTTTTTTATAATCGAGCAATATAGGATCTGATAAATCAAATAAATAATGTTATGCATTGCTTATAAATGACTTTATTTAGCAACACCGTCAAGCGTAATGATAGATGTTCTTTTAATTCCAGTGGTAAAGAAGTCAGTAAAAATTATACTGTTCATATGGAAGGCATTAGAGATATATAGGACATCGTATAAAAATATGTAGTAAGTCCTCTCTTTCGTTAAGGTTACATAATGTGCAGTTTTCCTTATGTTTCTAATGGTAATACATATGGTTAAATGATAGTTTGATTCTGTATTTTCAAGAAAAAAAAACTGATGATTGGATACACCAATGACTGATTTTTTCTTCAATTATTTTTTGCGGTCAACCATCATTAGCTTTCAATTTTTTTAAATTATTAACCTCTGTCAGTGTCAATAAAAAATGTATACATATAAATTAAGGTAAAAGAATTCTTGTATTTTTATAGGTCAATTTTTTTTCCCCAGTATTAAGAGTACTAACACCCATATACAATATTTAAGATAATATTTAAAAGTAGTTTCACGCAAAAAAAAAATTATAAAACATAAAAGGTCGTTTTAAATATTTTAGAGTAACGAAAACAACATAATCTTAAGTGAGAGTTGTAACCTAAGTAATTTATGTAATTGTTCTAAGATTTTTTTTTTTTTTTTTCATTTCAACTAAATCATTATTTCATGTATTACTTTCACTTACCTATATACGAAATATTATACTCAGGGGGCCCGAATCCAAATAACCGTCGCGCGATAATTTCTGCGTGTGTGGTAGGTCTAGCACGAAAACGAAAAGTCGAACGAAACTGAATTTTCATATTCACAAGAAAAGACAGCTATAGGCCCGAGATGGTACTGAAATTTTTTTTTATCGAAATGGGTGAACCAGAAGAGCCACTTCAAACCATATATTTTGTGCCTATTTTTATTTTTTTATTATTTTTTTTTTTTTTATTGAGAAATATTACAGTTTGTTACATAATGAACAGTAGTAATAGAGATGTAGTACACATTCATACAATATATACAGAATAATGATGATAAAGTCAAATTACATAAAATCGGAAATAAATAAATTCGAATATATACAAGAAAATATCAATTAATAAAAACAAAAAAACAACAAACAAATCAAAACAACAACCTGTAGTAGAGATAAATACAAGTTGGGAAATAAATAAAAATCATACAAGCAAACTTAACTATATACAATATATACAATCTTGTGCCTATTTAAGGTCTTATTAAAAACGATTTTGATTAAACTCTAAAAAACTATATGGATGTAAAATTTAAAGGGATTTAATGTCATGTAGGATGAATTTCAATTGAAATAGTCTGAGAGGGCTTATATTTTAAGTTTTCTTCCTCTAAAGTACCTTTAGTGAAGTGAGAATGGTTGTCTGTGTGAGTAAGTTCAGGTATGATAGTACAAAATAAAGAGATAAGTAAAATAAATATACAGATAATAAAAACAAAGTGAAATGAAGGCAATAGCAAAAGACAAATATAAAAAAAAAATATACATCTCTTTATTTTGTATTCTACATCAGGTTGTTATCTTTTGTTTCTTATAGCCCTGAAGAAGGCCTATAATTTAGGCCGAAATGCCAGGACCACTTAATTAAGTTTATATCTTAATTGTGTGTTCTTTTGACTGCACCCTGAACTAACTTCTCTCACTAAAGTACCTTTAATTTTGTAGATCCAAAGAAATTAACTATATGATCATGGTAAATGCATGGTAAAGTACGAATCCGATATTCATCTAAATAAGGAAAGATCAAATATTTTTTCAAATGCAATTTCGCTGTTTTTGAATATATGAACAGTAACATAAAAGCATAACATACCGTTGGAAAGCTAAAAATATTATCGTGAAGTGAGAATGGTTGACTGTGAGTATGCATGGGAGAAGTTGGTTGAGGGCGAAGCCAAATAAACACACAATTAGGTATAAACCAGACACTATTGAATTAAGTTTATAATTAATTGTGTGTTTATTTGACTGCACCCTCAACTAACTTCTCCCATAAAAATATTATCGTATTAACAAAATTGTAAAAATTAATGGAGATTGATGAAAAACCGATAAAACTGATTGTAGTAGTTAATAATATAATAAAGTTTAATAAAACACAAGTTTCTATTGAATTTCAAAATGTTTAATTCTTTAAAGTTTTTCATTTCGAACTATATTTAAAGATTCTTTGATTGAATTTAACAAAGGGAGTAAATGAAAGTCGTGTGTATGCACGAGATTTTTTAAAACTTGTTTATTTCGAGTAGAGAAGTAAGTGAAATGCGTTTAATGCACGTCAGTATTTTTTTTTTTTGTTGGTATATGTGGCTGAATCATTTATATAAGTATAGGTATGTATATATATATATATATATATATATATATATATTATATATATATAACTTTTTGTTGTTCTCAGGTTTCAGTCAATGAATAAACAATGTTATCTATGCGACGTTTCGAGAATTTATTGTTCTCATAATCATGCAATTTTGGACAAAATAGTGTCTTAATTAGACATGTGTAGTCTACAAACTTTAAAAGAACACTGTAGTTTGTAGTTTGTAGACTACACATGTCTAATTAAGACAATATTTTGTCCAAAATTGCATGATTATGAGAACAATAAATTTTCGAAACGTCGCATAGTTGAGAACTGATTAAACAATATATATATATATATATATATATATATATATATATATATATATATATATATATATACTGTTGGTAAATTATTAAGTATTAAAATTGTGTGAAAATGTAAATAAGGTATTAAGAAGAAAACAATACCTATTTCATTGTTACTTGAAATTCGGGTGGATTAGTCACGGTTCCGTTGTTTGAGTGTCTTTGATAAAATGGGTCAAAAGTGGTGTTATATCGTTTGTTTTTTATTCCCATGCAATATAATTAAATTTTTATTGAACATATCTGATCTTTTGTCCGTGATATGTGATATATTAGATGTATTGCCCAATGACTACGATGGGTTGGGAATTAAGTACAATTAGAACTAATGTTTCTTAAAAGAGATAATAGTTAATATGTGACCGTCTTCGTAGGCCCTGGAATATTCTATAAATAATATATTTACTAGGTTTTCCCATTTAAAAAAAAAAAAAAATGTATCCGTTTATCCTTGTAAAATCCCTACTAATGGACACAGCTATGAATTCTAAATGAGATGGCTAGTATTTTTTGATTTTTTTTAAAGCTCATCCTAATATAGCTTGGTGCTGATATACTGTTAGATGTGTCCTTGTATATGTCTCTCAAGGAATCACGAAATCCTTGGAAATAGTCGCTGTACCAAAAAAAATCTTTCTGAAAAAGATAGATGGGATCTTGGAACATACTTAGGAAGATGATTTGGCCACAATAGGCGTAGTGTAAATTATCCAAATGCTTCAATAGCAGATCCAGAAACAGTGGCAAAGTGTGTATTACGTTCATTTTAATCTATATGGTTTTTAAAAAGATAATTATTTAAGGTGAACCGCTTCACTCTTTAAGTTCTTAAATTTTAATTTAAAAATTCTCTGACGTTAGACGCAATTATTTGGGGTTTCATTAAACAAAATGACTACTAATTGCTCTAAATTACTGTCCGATACAAGCTTTTTGCTTCTCAATCCTTGTTTACAAAAAACAAAACAAAGTAAAGAAAAAAATTATTTTGATAGCATTTTTGCATTCCATCAGAGTACCATTAGTTTTAATATTCTAATAAAAAATAAAACAATGATTTTTTTAATATAATTTTTATGTTTTGTTTTATATCAGTGAGGTATAAAGCGCACCATAACTTCCTTTTTCGACCTACGGCCATTGAGTGGGAAGTTAAACTGTAATGTAACAGTTATAACTAACTTCCTTACCACTTTCGTGTGGGAATGAAAGCGGAAAATTCAACTTACACGAGCACTTGTTGAACACAGAAATTATACACTTACTCCGGTTTACGTTATTTTCAAATTCAGAATTTCTGAGGAATTTAAGGTGGTTAGTTGTTTGGAGAAAACTCATAATACATTTCTGGCTAAGGAAAAATCCTTAATAACAACTGCTAGAGGAGCAAATCTCAATCGGTCCTAGGCGTAGACTTTCGGCACCAATGGACAAAATAATAAGTTTTAAAAAACATTTTGTTTTAGGTTTACAATTATTTAATTTTTTATTGTATTGGGTTGTAAAAAAAGTCCGTAGCGTTTGTTTACTAGTGATTTCAATAAAAACTACAAATTCTCGTACAACAAGCGTTTCTGCGATCCCGTGTCGTGGAGTGAGGGTTGTCCGTTAATAAATGCTTGAATTTGGTCATCATCAACAGTTGAAGGACTACCTGAGCGCTTTGAGTCTTTGGTGCTTCCTCGTCAGGCATCATCGCTATATCACGCTGCAAATATTGTAAACGTCTGTACTGCGGATTTTCATTTTCGAAAATAAAAAATCATTAAGTGATCAAAATGAATTTCTTTCGCTTCCATTTTGAGCAAACAAAATACCATTTAAAGATAAGGAATCTCGGTTGAAACTGATGTACAGGAGCATCTTAACTAACACTTTTTTTAGATCATGTAAACATTATAGACCCAGTAAACGTGATTTTATAAACATAGAGAGGATTATATTGAAAAACGCTACGAACTTATTATGAAGCCCAATATTATCTGAACCCAATATCTTACGACAGCTAGATCCCTAACTATAAATTTTCCATGGTCTTGACCACATTTTTATATATTTATGATGATTAAGATAAAGTAGGATTCATAAATACTAAACGTGAAATTTTAATACAATAAAGAAAATGTTTTTAAAAAAACTGTACCTTTACAATTGAGACGTTGATTTCCAAAAGGTAGTATATCCATTCTGGGGAATTTTACAGGAAGAGCGAAAATATCTCATTATTATATTATTAAACCAGCAAAGTTGATTCTTTTCGCATCAAAATCTAGAATTATTTCATTACTATATTAATAAAACCATATTAAAGTTATGAAATGTTTTAGTATGATTTGGAATGAGACCAAATGTGTAATTAGTATCTTAAGAAATTAATAGCATTTCTAAATCACGTTATTAAAGGATATGAGTGTTCATTGAATGCAATCAAATTTAATATTTAGATATAAATAAGTCTGGCACCCAGGACTGCTGTACAAACTCCGTAAATTCCTCCATCCAACATACTTCCTCATCCTCCAGTCCTACCTCTCTGATAGAACCTTTAAAATCAACCACAATAGTTCCTATTCATCCACTTTTACTCAGTCTGCTGGTGTTCCTCAAGGCAGTATCCTAGGACCCATTCTCTACACAGTCTATACAGCTGATATCCCAACCCACCCTAACACATTCCTTTGTACCTATGCCGATGACACTTGCGTGCTATCAGTTAATAACGATCCTAGTGTTGCCTCTCAAAACCTCCAATCCCACATCAGAGACCTTGAGGTATGGTGTCAGAATTCGAGAATTAAAATCAACTCCAATAAATCCCACCAGATTACCTTTACCCTTCGTCGTAAACCTATGACATCCTGCCCTACAGTCTCCTTTAATGATATTCCGCTTGTCCCTGTTGAACAGTCCGTTATTTAGGCCTCCTGCTTGACAAACGTCTTACATGGAATCCGCATACAAGACTGAAAAGACAAGAGACTGCTCGCCGATTTCGGTTACTTCAACATTTACTTGACAGACGCTCTAACCTTTTTCTTTACTACAAAAGACTAATTTACATGACAATCATAAGGCCTATCTGGACTTACGGAGTTGAGCTTTGGGGCTCTACTAAACCATCAAACTCTTCCCGTATCCAATCCTTACAATCCAAAATCCTTCGCAAAATCCTTAACGCTCCTTACTTTGTCACCAACAAAATCATCCACAAAGACCTTAATGTTCCATATGTTGCTGATTTGGCCTGTACCAGGTATCACTCCTTCCATGAAAAACTCCACTCCCACTCTAATCCACTAGTTTCAATCCTTGCTTCCACTTCAATTCCTGACAATCCGCCGAGGCGTCTGAAAAGAAGATGGCCTCGAGACCTTCTTGAGTAGATTCACTACTAGAGTGCTGCCAATGGGCAGTTTCTCTTCATGTTTTTTTCATGTGTATTATCATTGTAGCCTATTTACTTGATGTATGAATATACAGTTGTAAATTTCAATAAATGAATTAAAAAAAAAAAAAAAAAAAAAGATATAAATAAGTAAAAATATCAATTTCGTAAAAAATGTGTAGTTAGTACTTTTTGGGAATCAACGTCTCAATTAATGAAGGATCTTGGGTTCAGTGCATATAGAGATTCGTACTGTTTCTAGACCAATGAGATGCTTAGGCCGAGACACACTCAGCCGCCAGATTCTCCAATTTTTGGTAACCACTTTTAGAGGCTATATGTAAGAGAGTCTCGGTGGCCCCACAACTGAAATGAAATTCGAACCTGAGACGTGGAGTACAGTAGACTTGCGTTTTGACTAGAAATTTTGATAGTATCTTTTCTAGTTTTGATAGTATATTGTATAAGCTAAAATAAAACGGTTTCATTACTGATAAATGTAAAACGAGTATCAACAACTATCCCATGTTTAATTCTTTCTTTTTTTGTACAACTTAGAGAATAAATATTTTAGTTTATTTTTTGATATATAAATATATATTTCTCTTTTGACATTTTCCAAATTTAAAAGTTTAGAGATATAGTTTACCGGAATATGGTGAAATTATAAATCAATAATTTTTCGTTAGAAGCCAAATTGAACGAGGAAACTAAATGTGACCACGGTTTTGGTAAAAAACATTTTTTTTTCTTTTTCGATCCTCCTACAACGATGATTAGGACAAATGATAGTTTTCATAATATCAGTTTGTACAATAAAACCGTAACAAGAATTTTCCTATTAAAACCATTAATATTTTTCAGTTAACCATTTATGGAAAAAAATATTAAAAATATATAACTGTCCAATTAAAAAATCATATAACCGAATGATTATATAGGATGGTTATATGTTTTTTAAATCAATGCCAGATATATGTTCTATAGTTATTGGTAGTTATATATTGTATATATAGTAACTACTTACTATTGAATAATACCATGATTACTTTCATTTAGTATTCTATTGAGTTAATTGGTAGCACAATGCTAAACCAAAATCCATCTTCTGTATAAGACTAGAAAGAGCGCCGTTAGACACCGTTGTTTTATCTTATGCTTACCGTCAGTTTTAATATTGTCAGAGTTTTAGGACTGTCAGAAATTTGCTCTGGCATAAACTAGTAGGTTCGGTTTATGTGGTCAGCCTTGAAAAAAGACACAAAGTTCTTATTGGGCCCGTCGATCTAGTTTTAACCACAATTTATAGACAACCTTTTTATTTTTGGTTGGGTCTTTCCACACCATTCCAACAGTAAAAAAAGAAGAATTTTTGTTGGATTCAACGTTTGGTCAAAGTTAGTGATATTTATGTATTTCTGTCAAATGACCGAAATTTGTAGATAATCAACGTTTTCGATTTTTTACATTTTAAGTTATTAATTTAAATAAAAAAATAATGTAACTTTTTTCCCTTAATTTAACCTGAAAGAGCTAAAAATATTTCTCTATTTTCAGAATTAGAAGGAAATCAATATGCCTTTGCTTGACTTTACTAAATCGTCATAAAGTGAGAGGTTGATCTCTAAAAGAAAATCTCATAACCATTCTAGGAAATTTTACAGAAAGCGCGAAAATCTCTCATTACTATATTATTAAACCAACTTATTTGATTCTTTTTGCATTAAAATTTTATTTAAAAAATATATATATAAGAATATAACATAGTAAAGCAAATTTTTTTTTTCCCTATATTATAAAAACTATTTTTAAGTTCTGGAATGAAATGTTTTAGTCTGATTAGGAACGAAACTAAGTGTGTAATTAGTACTTTTAAAAAATAATTGTATTTCTTAATAACGTTTTTAAAGGACTTAAGTGTTCATTAAATAAAATGATAAGATATGATTTAGATAAAACTATTTGGCGATAATATAAATACCAATTTTGTAAATAAAATGCCCATTAGTACTTTTTGGAAATGATCGTCTTAAACTATGAAACCGAAATGACATGTATATGAAAAAAAAAAAAAATTTAGAACTTTATGCTTGAAGGATTTATAGTTCTTGATGATTATAAGGACTATATTGAAAAGAAAAAAAATACCAACTTTGTATTATTCTGCCAAAGTTTTTTAAAAATGAAACGAAAACACTTTCTTGTATTTATCACCCTTTTAGATTTACTTTGCTAATTAATTATAAACTGTTATTGCAAATTATTGATTGGAAAGGGATTATTCTTAACCCATAAATAGATGAATGAACTTTAGAAATTTTTTTTTTGCTCTGAACAGGCGATTTTCTTGTCAGATATTGATAATATAAATGAAAACTAAAATTTATTTTCTTACACAAGGCATTACATTCGGATGGTTGGTACTGATTAACTCCTTACTAAAAAATTTATAAGTATGTTTCATATGACATGAAATATTAAATAAGAATGTTTTTTAATAGTATAAGAAGAAAATTGATGAAGATGATGATGGAAACCATGTATAGATGACAGATTGTAAAAACAAAAATATTTTTGTTTTTTGCAGTTATTGGCAAATATAAAAACAAAAATAATAACTTTTATTTTATTTTAAAGATTTATTATTTTTGTTTACTGCTTTTTCATTATTTATAATATTGATATACATATTTGAACTAGATTCAGCCAATCGTAGATTTAAAGTCAATTACTGAATTGATCTATTCTTCTTTCAAGTGATGATAAAATTTCTTTCAGCGTTTCACAAGGTAATGTTTCAAGATCTTGGTCTATTGGCGTGGAAAAATATCGGAATCGAAATTTTATGCAGACAATTTATTGAAGTAGGTTACCCAGTGTCTAATTGGGCAATATTTTTTCTCAACGGAAATACTCCTACTCTCTTTCATTTTAAATTTGAGATATTTTAAATGTTTGCTGCTTGGTTCTTATACCATGAAATTATTCTCTATTTATAAGTCCAGCGTTTTGAACATAAATATTGTTAATTAATAGAAAGACTGAAAATTGTTAATTATTAGTCGTTATATTATAATATAATATAAATTATATCATATAAATATAAATTATGAGAGTCCCAGCTCTCATCGACTATTTTATATTTCTGAGCGACAGTAGTTTCTTGTTAAAGCTAGTGTTCAAACAAACCTAGAAATGTCATGTCCAAGAACCTATTTTTATTACAGAGAGATCAAAGAAACTAGCTATTATTTAAAAAAATTAAATTTGTTTGACCCCTCTGCCGCAGATGCGGTCGAGAGTTAGAAACCCTTCACATGTGTTGGGAAAATGTCCACATAACATGCTTCTCGTTACCCGCCGGCACAACCGCATAAAGAAAGAAATAGCAGAACTTTTGGAAGTGAAAAAGTATAAATGTTTTCAGGAAGTTTTTTGCCTTGATACAGATGGGTCGACAAGATTTGTGGATATCTTGGCATTTAGTGCCACAAAAAATGAAGCACTGATAGTGGACCCCACTATTAGATATGAAACAAATGACCAGGAACAAGGCAAGAGGATTCAAGAGGAGAAAGAGAACATTTATACAAAATGTATTCCATACTTGAGGGAAACATTTCGTGAGGGGTTCGGCGAAAGGGAATTTAAAGTCGTGGGACTTGGGTCGGAAGCAGGGGGACCATCCCAGTAGCCACTGGATTATTTTTAGAGAACTATGGACTCGGAAAAAATGAGATGCAAAACATGGCGGAGACCATAATCTTGGACTCACTGGGAATCCTGCATCACCATATATATTGAGGCTGGTCTGGATTTTCAGATGTCCATGATCGATTTCAAAATTAGTAAAATATATGTATTTCCTATTTGGCGGAATCTCTCTCTATCTTTTTTCTTTAAGATTGTCTTCGGGATTGATGCGGTATGCTGTGTACTGATAGCAACTCAGCGAAGTTGAGCAGCAGATCCAAATTGGAATTTCCTCCTCCCTTTTAGCGGATTACTTTACCTCTCAACTAGCCTCATATCGAACTTCTATTCAAAGTATCTTTTCAAAGACTGCCGAATTCTCATAATGGAAACCTAGACAGAGGACGATAAAAAAGGGAAAATATTTCAGTTAAAATGCCGGCGTAGCGAATCGCGATAATTTTCCAGTTAGTTCGGTACAAAGCAACTCTTCGGCGTCTTGAATACTATAAAGGAGGGTTGACGTTCGTGTTATTGTTGCTGTACCTAAATTTTACAAAGCTAAACATTTACATGATTTTTTATAACACGCCGGCTCATATCCCTCATTACCTCACATGAATGCGATTAAATAATTTTTTATGGGGAAAAATCGTCAATAAAATAATCATAAAAATTAATTTTATTCTTATTTCCCAATCATTGAGATTGTGATTAACTAACAAGTGCTGTATAAGACGCGAATAAACATTGTTAATAGAACAGAATAGAATAGAATAAACTTTTATTGCAATCGGGTATTTCCCCATACAATAGGAGTGTGTACATAAATCATATTTGTTATATACTGTTTTCAACTTTTTGGTGTAACAAACTAAAGAAAACATATATATATATATATATATATATATATATATATAATAATAATAATAATAAATATATCTACATAGTCATATATGAGTACAATAAAAAAAATAAAAAATACAAATAAAATAAAATAGACAATAATAATTAGCAAAAAAAAAATATATATCCATTTATTGTCATTTCAAAAACAAAACAAAATCATAATAAATAAATTAAGATACATTTTTTGAGTTAGTGATCTATCACAAAACCTCTTAAATTTAGGCTTGCTCTGGTGTAAAAGTACAGTTTTTTAGTATTTTCGGAGGTTATATTTTTGAGATATAGTCTGAAGTTTGAAGGTGTTAACTGGGCTATGGCTGGTATGATGGTTGAGCGGTAGGATGAGTAGGCTGGGCATGATAATAGAATAGAATAGAAAATAATTTTTATTCTGGGACATGGTCCCTTAAGAACAACGAATAAGTACAATTAATACGGATATGTACAATGTATCTGGCCCTAAAGTCTAAATGATAATGATTAATTCTTATTTACAATGGTGTATGAAGTAAGACAAGAAAAAAGAAATAAACTACTTCAGATATATACATTTGTTGAACACAACTAAATCTAAAAAATAATTAATTAATTAACTTAGATATGAGCAATAAATAATATTTCTTTTTTTTAAACAAAAAATCTGATATTTGATATGAAACATCAGTGCTTTTTTTATCGTCTGTTTGGGAATAAAGTAGGTATTGGAGCAGTTTAGACTTAAAATGGTGATACAGAAGAAGCATGGCGGATATGGGTAGGTAGGGAATTCCAAAGATTAGTAGGGCGGACAAGAAAGGGATGTATATGTCAGAATGGCGGGACCTTGTTTCAAGAGAGTGAACTGACGATTTAAAGTGTAGAAGACTGTAGATATAAGGAGGGATCTGTTAATGGTTTGGTAAAGGTATGATCCTAGGAAATATTGTCTGCAAATTGGGAGAAGGAGCCACTTTGACACGCCGTATAAATGGAACACATGAGACCTCTTCGGTGTGTTGAGGACAAATCTTAAAAATATGTTCATAATTCGCTTTAGCCTGTCCTGAAGCACTGTAGGGAGGCCACCATATGCTATGATTTCCAATGTTCCTTTGTTCTTAAGATAGTATGGAAAAGGGGTATTCATTTGAATTAAAAGAGGCTTTCCCTTTAGATACTCCTTAAACATCCATACAATTAACCATATTTCAATTTATAATTCTCCTTACTGTATTCGGCATTGTCTAATATTAATTGGTGAAATCGTAATATAATTATCTTCAATACGTATATAAGTTATATCGCTGATAATTTTCTAAAGAAAACGCTAAAATATCCCACTTTTCTTTGTAAATTCGGAGCTCAGAATGTAAGACCTTTTTGTTACTCTTCAGTTTAGCAGGATCTTCCCAGGTTTTATTTCTACACTGAACACTCTTTGAGTTACTCTTAATCATCTTACCAAAGATTTACAGCCATTCATGCATAGTCAGGTGCAAACGGTTTAACGCACCAGAAGACGAAATCAATATATAAATACTATTATCAGTAATAATGATAAATTAATATATTTTTCGGCCCATTGGGAGACTTGCTTACAACAATACATTTGTATTTCAAAATTATGAACAAAGTTTCCTGAATACCCCTCCGTGGCCATTTAAAATGTGATTTTACCACTTTTCTTTGTAATATGGGGCTGCACACAGTAAGACCTTTTTGTATCTCTGTAATTGCAGAATCGTTCCCTGATTTTTTTGTATTCCTTCAGTGAACACCTTAAACTTTGCTCCTATTGCTCCGAAACTATTTAACGCTCAAAAAGATTATTTTTAGCTACTTGGGAGGGTTGTTGACAATTTCAGGTTTGCGATTCAAATTGCAAAAATTTTGTTCTCACCCCTCATGGCCCTTTGTATATAAATTTAAGTTGGTTTTTAATTAATTTTAATGAAGTACTAAGTGCGTAATTTAATGAAGAATTAAGTGCGTTACAAATATAAATGTATGCGGATACTTTATGCGGATTAACGAGTTTCGACATGATCATTTACGACAGACGTAATGACTTCTAAATAGCTGAGATTACTGCGTTGTGTACGTGCGCTGCTTCACGACTGGCCCAGTTTTCCTTTCAGAGGATAGATGAAAGAAATTAAGTGAAAGGATAATCCAATTTATTTTTCCAATTAATGTTCATAACATTTTCTTGATGAAGGTGAACATTTCTACTAAATATCTACTGAAAGGTTTATGTTCAATTTGTAGGTAAATTAAAATTTTATTATGATATGCAGTAGGGAGCGGCGTGGTCTACTAGATAGAGCGCTAGTCTGCTGTGCTCCGGGTCCTGGGTTCGAATCCCGACTCTGGCAGAATATTATTTATTCTGTTAATTCAGTCGGGGGGCGACCCTAGGGTATGGAGACCCTCCTGGGGCAGACCCAGCCTCTATAAAGTGGGTACTCAAATTAATTGGGGAAAAACCTGGCGGCTGAGCGCGATTAAGGCCTAATCACCTTATTGCACTGCCGTTGGCCTAGAAACAGTACGAATCTCTATATGCACTGAGCCTAAGACCCTTCATGGATTGTGGTGGTACAGGTTTTTTTTTTTTTTTTTTTTTTTTTATGATATGCAGTAATTGGAAATCTGTCTATCCGCTTTGGCTGTTACAATTAGCTCAGTGCGTAAGCGATTTTAAATATATATATATATGTAAAATAAAGTCGTTGATTGTATTAAACTACCTTGTGGAAAAAAAATCTAGCTTATTAAAATGGGAGACCAATCGTCTGACCCCATTAGCACCATTAAACGTTCTCGACCCCGAGTTAAAAATTCAACCGAAAAAATCATTGCCCAATCTAACATTCAAATTATCCCTACATACTTAATAATCAAAAGAACAGACCAAGAGAGCTTCCAGAAGATCTCCCCTTTTTTTATTAACAAATTCATCTCAGGATTAGTTGGAGATGTGAAAAAAGTCAAGAAATTAAGAGACGGGACACTATTGGTAGAAACAGCAAGACGACAACAATCCGAAGTTTTACTACAATGCATGGATTTTGGAGGACAATTTCCGATACAAGTCGTCCCCCATAAAACCTTAAATTATTCTAAAGGCGTCATCAGATGCTTCGATTTCCAATACCTTGAAATAGAAGAAATAATGCAAGAATTAGGTTCAGTGATAAAAAACATTGTTCGAATTAAAATTAAAAAAGGCGGAACAGAAATAAATACTAACTCATACATTATCACATTCCCAACGCCTAATCTACCAGATAATATAAAGATCGGATATGAAACGATCAAGGTCCAGCCATACATCCCTAATCCGACACGATGCTTCAAATGTCTCGGCTTTTCTCATCCAACAGCACTATGCAAAAAAGCAGCCGTTTGCATTCAGTGCGGACAGGCCAAACATGGAGAAAATGTAAGGTGTGGCTTAGATCCAAAATGTGTAAATTGTGGAGGCCCGCACAATGCGCTAAATCGTAATTGCCGGGAATTTCTGTTACATAAGGAGATCAAAAATATTCAATTTTCTCTAAAAATATCATTTAGCGAGGCAAAAAACATTTATAAACAAAGAAATCGAACCCGTCCTAACATATCTTTTGCAGAATCCGCTAAGAAAAACACTAAACCCGTCGAAACAAAAGAAATAGGATCTCAGGTTAACCTTTTATCTTCATCTGGAGAAACGCTCGAAATGTCAACTGAGGATAGTACCCAAACGGCAGTAATGCATATTACGGAATCAGAAATCAGAATGGATAATACCATTGCCTCTACCCTGTCCCCTGCACCTCTTCCTACACCCCACCCATCCCCCTCTTCTGTCAACTCCCTGCCAAATCTGGCAACTCCTATCACCTCTGTTAACCATCTTGCGCTCACTCCCAATCATCTGCCTGTTCGAACTAGAAGTGTAACAAGGACGGAAAGAATACTCTCATCTTCCTTTCAGCCTCCTATTGCTCAATCAACAACATCCACAGCCTCCACTTCAACAACGTCTGATGAAGATACCTCAGAAAACATTTCGTGTGAGGATACAGTTGACGACCAACAGTATAAAAAAGTAATATACAAGAAAATGAACAAGAAGGATCAACCGAAGTCCAAAGAAAACAAGAATAAACAATGTCAATGATAAGATCCAGTTATTAAACGTTAATAAACCTACTCTACCTCTTCTTTATGAACTATTATGACCCTAATTCAATGGAACTGCAATGGAGTTAAAATACATTATAATGACTTAAAAATATTACTCAGAGACATGGACTCGGTCTGTATAAGCCTCCAAAAAACTCACTTAAAACCTTCAGACATATTTTTGATAAAAGGCTTCGAAATTTTAAGAAAGGACAATGATAACAGTGAACGCGCTTTTAGGGGAGTTGCTCTCGCTATTAAAAAAACGGTGTATTCACAACAAATAGAAATAGATTCACCTCTTCAAGTTGTAGCAGCCAGAATTCACTTAGGCATTAGTTTTACGGTTTGTAATGTATATCTTCCTCAAGACAATGCAATAAAGATGGAACATCTTATCAATATCCACCAACAGCTTCCTAAACCAGTCATCTATACTGGCGACTTCAACGGCCATAATCCACTTTGGGGATGTAAAGATATGAATGGACGAGGTCGAATAATCGAAAGGTTTATAAATTCAACCAATCTTCTAACTTTAAACACAGGAGAGCCAACCTTCTTGAGTTCCACTTATGGCACCTTTTCAGCAATTGATCTCTCTCTATGCAGCCCATCTCTATACCACACCATAGACTGGACAGTACTACCGGAACTTTATGGTAGCGACCACTTCCCTATACAATTGAAACTGTCAAACACATTTTATACATCCAAAAGGAAGCCAAGATGGGTAATTGAAAAAGCTGATTGGCCAAGATTTTCGTCTTTAGTAAGCCCCCCTCTAGAATCAGCACATAATCTGGACATTGATAGAGGATGCCAAGCCATAACAGAAGTCATTCTCTTGGCCGCTGAAGCTTCCATACCCAAAACCAAAGGATTTTCCAAAGTCCCTTGGTTCAATAAAGAGTGCAAAGAAGCAATAAAAAATCGCAGAAAAGCTTTTTATAAATTTAGAAAAAATATGAGTCCTGCAAACCTTATCGAATATAAAAAGCAAAGATCAATATGTAGAAGAACATTGAACTGTAATAAAAGGGACTCATGGAAATCTTTTGTAGAATCTATCAATTCTTCAACTCCGGCTAATATAATTTGGAATAAAATTAGGAAGATCAAAGGAATATGTTCTCCAACGGTATACACATTATTAATAAATGAGAAATTGTGTGACGATCCCGAAGTAGTAGGAAATAGTTTTGCTGATTATTATTCAGAAATATATAATGAGCCGACAGCTAGCGGGCGTGCAGAGAATCTCGACTTCTCAACCTCAGATACGAATTTGGTCTACAATACGCCATTCACGATGAGGGAGCTTCAGACTGTGTTAAAGAGTGTTAAGGGTTCTTCACCAGGCCCTGATAATATCCACTACTCCATGATTCAACACCTTCCGAACAACACATTAACCTGGCTACTAAATTATTATAATCATATTTGGGAGACTGCCGATTTTCCTGACGTCTGGCGCCAATCAGAGGTGATTCCAATTTTGAAAAATGGTCAAGATAAGAGATACCCTACAAGCTACAGGCCAATTTTCTTAACCAGCTGCTTGTGCAAAGTTATTGAACGAATGGTAAATAAAAGACTTACCTGGATCCTGGAAAACAATAATTACATACAAAATTTTCAGTGTGGATTCCGTAAAGGTAGATCCACAATGGATCATTTAGTTCGAATGGAGGCGGAACTCCAATACACATTTATTCAGGATGAACAAGCCATCGCTATCTTCTTTGACATGCACAAGGCATTCGACAAAACCAATATTAATTTAATCCTGAAAAAGTTAATGTCGCTAGGATTCCGAGGTAACATGCCAAACTTCATTTGTAAATTTCTTAGCCATCGCTATTTCAAAGTTCGAGTAGGGAATTCGCTGTCCATGTCACATGAACAAAGAAATGGTGTCCCACAAGGTTGCGTTCTTAGCACAACGCTTTTCATTCTCGCAATCAGTGATCTGGCCACCAATTTACCTCGTGGAGTCAAACCAATGCTGTTTGTAGACGATCTGGCAATCTTCTGTCGATCCAAAGATTTGCTATCGATAACAGATAAGTTACAAACTTCATTAAACCGATTAAACGAGTGGTCACAAAACTCTGGACTGAAGTTTTCGGAAGCTAAAACAAAATGTTTGTATTTCAGTAGAAGAAGAAATCTCCCCGACCTACCAGACCTCCTACTTAACAACGTCCCTTTACCCTACGTAAATAGTTGTAGATTCTTGGGATTGGAATTTGATAGACGCCTTACGTGGGAAAATCACATAAAATCTCTGAAAGAAAAATGTTTAAAAAAACTTAATATACTTAAAGTCTTAACTGGAACAAGTTGGGGTGCAGATCGCATCACTTTACTCAAGATATACTTATCAATAATATGTACAAAGATGGAGTATGGCTGCTTTGTCTTTGGCTCGGCAAAAAGGGACAATCTGGCTAAACTCGATGTAGTACACCATGCAGGCATACGAATTGCTACAGGAGCTTTCAGGACCAGCCCTTCTCTAAGTCTTTGTGCAGAATCTGGCTTACCACCACTATCCTACCGACGCGATAAATTGGCCATAAACTATATCACAAAATTAATCACACAAGCTACTCACCCTGCTCACGTATACATCTTTAAATCCAAATATTCGGCGAAATTTCAACTAAAGACCAACCCAACCTTACCATTAGCAGAAAGAATGTCGTCCGTTGTTAACGAGTTAAAATTAATCAATATAACATCCATAGAAAACAAAACACCACCATGGACATTTCTGAAACCCCATATATATCTTGAGTTGGCTAAATATAGTAAACAAAATTCCAAATTAATAAATTTTAAAGACCGCTTTGAGAAGATAATCAGTGCATTGCCCAGCCACAACTTAATTTTCACAGATGGTTCTAAATCAGACTCATCCACTGGCTCAGCTTACGTCGCATCAAAATGCACCTACAAGTCGAAACTACATCAATATTGTTCCGTATATACAGCTGAAGTGAATGCGATCGCAATGGCCCTTGATTATTCCAGAACACTCCCAATAGAGAACTTCACCATAGCCTCAGATTCATTGAGCGCTCTAAAAGCACTACAGAATATGCATTCCAGTCATCCAGGAATTTTAAGAATCCTGGAATTAACCAAAGTAATGGCTGAAAATGGGAAAAGAATCAATTATGTGTGGATACCAGGTCACATGGGGATGAGAGGGAATGAAATGGTAGATAAGGCTGCTAAAGAGGCCCTCACTCTCCCTGGTCGTGGTAGGGCACTGCTCACACCATCAGAGCTAGCACGCCCTCTTATAGAAAATTTATGGAAGAAATGGGACGAAGCATGGAAAAACAGTTATCCAAGCAAATTGAAAACCATTAAGAAAGAAGTAAAGTATTAGAAAACCTCAAGTCGCAGCAACCGCAGGGAGGAGGTGGTCTTGGCCCGGTTGAGAATAGGGCACACAAGGTTAACACATGGGCATTTAATATGTAAAGAGTTGCCCCCAAGATGTCAGCATTGTCGGGAAATCCTAACAATTACCCATGTGTTCGAGGAATGTTCCTTCTACACTAGACAACTGGACCAAAAGGGAATACCTCACAATGTCGAGGTTGCATTAGGAAACGATGGGAATAGAATTGACCAATTAATGTGCCTCCTTTCTGAAATGGACTTTTATAAGAGGATTTGAGGACTTACTTTATGTTTATTTATTTCTATTTATCTTTATTATTATTATTTTTTTTCCTTGAATATTGTCTACTAATATAACTTGATATATGTTTATTTTTTACTAACGTTGTCGTATTTATTTTTTATTATAGATTATTCTTATTCATATTATCTGTTTTAATCAATATTATTATTTAATATTGAAAAAAAAAAAAAAAAAAAAAAAAAAAAGTTTGTCTAAATTAATTTTCTAAAATGAGCGTATCCGGCACTATTTATGAGTGTATTATTTGTAAATTATGTATTATCTGTATGTATGTATTCATGTATTATGGATGTATTACTTATTATGTATATGATTATTGTCTATTATGTATTATTATTTGTTCATAATGTATTCGTTCATTTTGTATTATTATTATTTGTTTTAGTGTATTATTATCATTTGTTATATTGGTTCATTATTTATTTTAATTAATATTATTATTTAATATTTCAACTAAAGCCATAATTGTCTGTTTTTAAAAAACGTGTATCTTATAGTGAGTTAGGTATTATATATCTAAGTGTATCTTATACTGAGTGTATCTGGCACTGATGACCAAGATGTTTTGTGCCAATAAATAAAACAAAAACCAAACCAAAAATCTAGCTGTATTCCACTTGTTAATTTGAAGTCGAGTACAATTTCTTTTAAGTTTATGAAAAAAATTGACAACCCTTAGACAAGGTGTCTGTTAAATGTCTCGTCATTATTAGAGCAGATAAAAAAATCATGACTCATAGTTCCATTCATATTTTTGAGTTTTTCTCATGAACACCATTGATAATAAATGTTTTTATGAATAAAATATTGGGAACTTTCTCTTATTTTTATTTATTTTTACATTAATAAATCCTTAATAACTTTTCTAGGTATTTTAAGTCTCATCTTCAAATTAACTAATTAAAACCAAATAACAATTTAATATTAGAATCATTTTTATAACGAACTAAATAATATTTAAAATTTATAAGTCAATAATTATACATATCATATTCTAAAATTTGTTTATAAAATATCTGCATTTCAATAGTACTTACTATCCTAAATAATATTTATTGTTAATATGTATAAATATGAACAAGTATAGGAATAGAGCAAGTAAGTAGATCAAAGGTCACTTTTAGTCTACTTTATACTTGGATGTACATAATAGTGCAAATATTTAAACAATTCAAGTTATGAGATAATCAAAGTAAATTTTAACAAATAATGACTAAATTATTATAATGTATTACTGACGTATAGATGTAAATTTATTGTGATATAAGTGACCTATATTTATTTAATATGAAAAATTTTATAAGTACTATTGAAATGCAGATATTTTAGAAACAAATAGAACATGATATAGATAATTATTGATTTATAAATATTATTTAATTTGTTTTAAATATGATTCTAATATTAAATTGTTGTTTGGTTTTAATTAGTTAATCTGAAGATGAGGCATAAAATATCTCGAAACGTTATTACGGATTTATTAATGTAATTTTTACATTAAATAAATAAAAAAAAAAAAAAAAAAAAAAAAAAGGAAGAGAAAGTTCAAAATATTTTATTCATAATGAGCATATTCTTCAATATTAGTAATGGATATTAAAATAAATGTTTTATATTTTTATTTAATTTTGCACTTGTAAATATTTTAAGTTATTTAATTCTAATGCCAGGTATTTCTAATTATAGAATATAAGGTAAAAGGTAGCAATCGTGTATTAATAAGTTGAAAAATTCAAGTTGAGGATCCTGTATTGATATAATGCCCTAAGAAACTACGAATAAGAAATAAGGAACGATAGAATAGAAATGCATATAATTAATACCGTGGATTCCTTATTAAGTAGTTTTAATGCAGTAATAACAAATAAAAAAAGGTGAGATGGCTCGTGAGCCTCGAAATAAATATAATAAATCAGTTGTAAATTAAAAAAATATCGCTTTCCATACATTAGTTATTCGCCGTCAAAACAAGGAAGAGGAAGGCTGTTTCGAAGCATGTCTGGGGCGTGCAGTGTTCAAGGATAAGGGTCGATTTTCGAGTGGTATTTTGTTGAAACAAACTTTTTTCGTCCGGCTTCTTTATCTATAAAGTATTAGAAATTATACTATATTATCTAATATCGATGACATTATTTAATAGATGGCATATTGAATACTTATTCATTTGCCTTCGGAATTCGGTTCATATTTGAGTGCAATACCAACTGACACAAGACTAATTTTTAATTGAGATTGAGGAGAATGTTTTATATAAGCCAGGATTATCTGGTGAAGGTTTGTCCCTTAACCAAGAATGAGTCAATCGGAATAGTTTTTGAAGCTACGTGCTTTTAAATACATCATTTGACTATTATCGAGCTATTTATCATACGTAAAAAATCTAAATAACGGTACTGATTCAAGATAATAGTTATGCTGAACCTAGGATTGTTTGTATTGCATTTCTATATCTATTACATCTAAACTAGTCATTGAATACTAAGAAGAACACTTGTAGGTATGCTTTGGAGGGATGCAATTTAAATATTTAAAACTGGACTCTACGTTTTATTAGACAACGAATTTCCTCAGCTGGTAACTAAAAGAAACTACCCGTACTACTAAGAGTTTGTTTGTATACGGGTGGAAAAGCGCCGTGGGCCCAGACCATTTTAGGATCGGGAGAAGACCAGCAGGAAGAATAGAAGGCAGAGAAGGTGCTCCTTAAGGTTAAAAATTAGAAGACGTCAACTTGTTGCTATAACTGGCGACTAGACGTTGTCACAACCCGTGTTGCATATTATGCAAGGAAGGGTGTTTAAATAAATAAATAAAAACAAAAATATGATGTCATTTAAGTTCAAAAAAGTTCAGTTCGGTCAATTAAGAGTTTATCATTTTGGGATTATGAGATCATGGTAACGAAAAGTCCACTTAGCAATAAAAATATTATGTTTATTTAATAATGTCTATTCATTATTATATTGAATCATTGGCAGAAATTAAAAACACTAATTGGTCAATAATTAAAATTCATTCATTCATTAATATTTTATATTTCAAATGTACTTTTTCTAAATGCATTTTAAAAGTTTAATGTATTTTTTATGGAAGTCCTATTTAGTTTACATTGATACATCTGCTTTCCTGAAATGATCTAAAAGTAGAAATAATTAATGACAATGTTAGTTAATGGATTTATAGCAACTTTCCATTTATTTTAACAACTTACGTACTATTTGGTAAGTAATATTTTTTCTAAAATCCTGAATTCTGAATGGAAGAATATAAACTGAAAAATACTGTGCAACGGTGGCAACGTTGATGTTTTTGTTCGCTAAAACGTCTTCCAGTGGACAAAAAAACTAAATAATATATATAAATATATATATATATATATATATATATATATATATATATATATATATATATATATATATATATATTTATAAAACTTGTGCCCCAAAATGAACTCTGTAATCATTGACTAGTTCTAGCATGATTATGTTCGGGGCCAGAGTTATACATAATTATAATCGTAAATACGAATACAAATTGAAAAACAAAACAAAAAACTAAACGAATTTGTTCAAATACAATATACATATATAAATATAAATTAAATTTAATGCAGTCGTATTTACCCCTTTATATATGATACAGTCCTCTTCACTTATTATTTTATATTTATAAATTATTTAAATATAAATTTTCTCGCGTGATTCCCTCCAATAGCATTTTCTTGGATCACGTTAAAACATTTTTTCTATTTTCAAAAACAAATGAGTAATTGAAAAAAAAAACTTTTTTAATCGACAGACCTTTCATAATCAATTGGCTGATATCAACTTCGGATAATCCGGTATTTTATGCTGCATTTAGAAAAAATCGGTCCAGTAGTTTCGAAAGAAAGCCGCAGACGACGCACTGACTTTTCTACATATCTTTCAACGTATCTACTCAAATTCTGAGAGGGAGAGGGTATTTCTTTATTTCTTTTTTTTTTTTTCTTGGTCAATTACAAAGGTTCATTGTTGAAAAATAATTAACCAACAACATGTTGTTGAAGATTAAGAGAGGTACAACTGGATATGACATAATTGAACTGTAACGAACGTCTTGAACTATTTGACATACATATTCAGGAAGCCTTACTACATTCCGTGTAGGTAATGTTCGCTCCCGGAATCTCAAGATTTCTCTAGTGGTGAAGGTTGCTGGACAAAAAAAATAAGAGAAAAAATAACAAAGGTCTACTGAATTCAAAATGTGAAAAGGTGGCTGTAAACAGAACTATTCGTCATTGAGCATTCTCTTCCTCTACACGACTGTTCTGGTACAACACGATTGTAGTGTTGAGCTGCCATCCCACGCTCAATGTATCTCCGGGAAGGGTGTGTCAAGACCGGGTAATATTCGATAATAGTAACATTTAAAACATTGCAGTCAATATTATTAATACGAAAATGACATTATAAATTATGAAAATACTATTTTAATTTATGATTCTGCACTACTTAAGAAATAAGATTCAATAAGTATATTTTTATTGAACTTCGTATATATTTACCCACAGTTACGATATATTCATGATCAATTAATAGTATAAAAACAGTTATATAATAATGATTGATTATGATAGTATTATATTGCTCTGATCATTTATATCCCCTAACTACGTATGTGCTCCGAATTATTTTTAAATTAGTTGAACAATTATTGATGTGACCTGTATAGAATGATTTATTATTCTATAATTTCTTTGAAAAGACGTTAGAATTGGATCAGAAAAAAAAATTTTCTTTCTATGCCCCATGGAATTTGGAATTGAGTATAGGAAAAACAGAGGAAGGAATCTGGGATCTCTTTTACCTCTCTTGGACTGAGGATACGAACAGTTTCGGAATAGGAAGCGAATGGGAGTCTCTTCTAGTGATGGGTCTCACTAGTCTTTCTGAGTCAGTTTGTCAAGTTATGTTTTCTCAATCTATTCTGAGGATCTGTACATAGTCTTGCCAGCGCAGTGGCCGTCCTATCGGAGTCAGTGTGTTAAACAGTGGGTTTGTGCAGTACCGGAGACTATCAAAGAATTTGGTATATCTCCGGGAGATGTTCTCTGTCACTGTCAGAAGTTCGAAGGTGTCGGGTATTTTGTCTGTCTTCGTCCTCTATATGCCTCAGTATTGGTCTCATTACTCCATTTTGAAACTGCTGAAGCTTTTTTGCTGTGGTTGGTATTATGCTATCGGTGCTCCGTATAGGAAGGCCGGTCTATCAAAAGTGTAATTTTCTCATCATTGTCGTAATTGTTCTTTTGTTTGAATATTTGTTCGATAAATATTAGGCCGTTTTACAAAAGAAATTCTTCGATATATATTTTTTTTTAAAACAATTTATTTAATCCAGTCATCGCGACGTTTCAGCCTCTAGGGTCATTATCAAGCTTCTGTAATCAATTAAAGTTTCATTGCATTTATACATTTTCAACAATTCAATTACAACACATAATAAATTATTTTTAATAATTATGTCACCTACCATGCATATCCATCTTAATTATCTTTTCATTTCACCGCTTTTCAGCAGCGTCGTCATAATTTTTTTAAAATATCATTTTTCAAAAAAACCTGTATTCAAAAATATCATATTATTTTTCATCATCAATTGAAGAAGGGATCTATTTATTCAAAAAAGAAAAGAAACATTTTTTCCAACTTACTTAACAGTTTTCGGCCGCCTTTTAGGTGTTCTCGTGCGCGACTGAACTTGGGGTGGGGATGCCAAAGAATTTATATATTTACTCTGTCGATAGCACTTGCATAAAAGGTGTTTAGGTTGTCTACGTCTGTTTGGTGGTTAACTGATTTTTCTAAATTTTTTGTTACATAAATTGATTCTATGATTCTCCTTTTATTTATGTTTTCTTCCTTATGTAGGACCGAGATATTATCAAAATCAAAAATAATGTTTATCGCAGTGTTGTGACAGAACTGTAGCCAATTTTGATTTTGTGCATTTCGAGTTACAGTTTTGTTTATGTTGCTGTATTCTCTTATGGAGCCATTGTAACGTTTGTCCATAATATGATTTATTTGCACAATTTTTACAATCTATTTTATATATGACATTTGTCATCTTTTGTATTGGTATTTCGTCCTTAGTTTTAGTATAAAGTTTTTCAATTTTATTTACAGTTTTTTTCCCGAATTCAATTTCGGTTATATCATATTTTTTAAATGTTTTTTCTACTTTATTAGTTAGATTTTTTTATACGTTACTGAATAATATTTTTCAGGATATGTATTGTGAATTTTGTTGCATTCTTTATTATTTTCTGGCTCATTTATTTTGGTATCTTTTTCTTTTGGTTTATTTTGTTATCTATTTTAAAATAATTCGTAATAAGATTTAGTTCATTTTTTTTATTAATATTATTATTTTTTACATCTATTATACCATCTTGAATTTTTTTATTATTATCCTGTAAATTTTTAATGTCAATATTTTGTCCATTGGTACTATTGTCTTCATTCATTTTATTTTTGTACCATAATTTTTTGACCATTTTCATCGGATACCATTTTGTTTTAGTATGCCAAATATTATTGATTTTATCTTATCCGTGTTGTCCTAATATTTATCGAACAAAAGTGTAATGACTACAACTATTAACCAAACTAAAACCCAACCCAAAAAATAATCATATATTTTTATTTAATATGAGTTATTGAAAATAATACGATCTGGCACACTTAATTGAAACGAGTAAGAAGATTGCAAGTTACCTTCCTTCTATGAGTATAGAATAAATGTAAGAAAATAAATTAAGAACAAATAATAATATAAATAAAATAAAATAAAATATGTGAACAACCAAAAATAAATGAAATTTGACAGAAGTCAACTGGAAGTGGAAGTACAATTAATCATATTTCGGTATTCTATGCACAAGAAACTAATGCATAAAATATTTCGTGATTATGTAAATCGAATTATCCTTCTGTTGCGAGCTTATGATGATATCATGACATTGAAACTATTCATCAAATGATTAAAAAAAAAACTTACTTTTCTTACCTATACTACATTAAAATCTGAAATTTAGTTCTTAACAGTTTAAGTCTTTGTTAACGATTTTGCTGGAGTATTACATAACTTCGTCTGGTTACAGAAAACAGCGATCGTCTTGCAACCAAATATTTCGTTTATATTCAACATGATAATAAATTAACAGAGAAATATTAAACATGTGTATTTCCCACTTAATAGGATTTTTTCTGTTTTTTCCGTCTTTCCGTCTTTAAACTCACCTACAATTAGTCTGAAATGAGACATGAAGTCTTCAGAATCGCACAACCTGTCATTAGAAACGTTCCGAAGATAGTTATTTTTCCTAATTTCCAGCAATTATACTTGTTGCATTGCCTTATAGCAACCAGTTACGCTATCAGATATGTACAACCTAAAACCAGGACATTTTCTAAAGCATCATATTTAAAAAAAAAATGAACTGTTATCCGCTTATAAAGGTTTTCAATTATGAACCATTCTATTCGTACCACTTATGTTAAATGTCTGTTTTTATATTGTCCACGAATGATTCTTTAAATGTTGACTTTAACTAATTACCTTCCTTTAAAAGCGTACATATATATAACTGTAGAAACCCAAAAAAACTTTTATAGCAACTGAATTCACCTCCGAATTTCCAACGCCCTCACTAAATTTATTAGATGTTATAATTTATTGCATTTCGGAATTTATATGTAACGATATTCAATGAGAACATAAAAAATAAAATCTCTCTATATTTCGATACTTTCAGCGGCTTCTTCTTAATCAAATGTGGTGAAATAAATTATTAAACATCAGAACTGTATTTTAAGTGTTAATAATCGATATAAAATGTTCAACTGCCCTCCTCCTGTGTGAATATATATATATTAGGTGTGATAGACCATAGAGAACTGCACACTTTCATGTAGAGCAGTCTTCTCTTGAGTTCAAGGACAGTTAGGAGTAGGTTCATTGTCAACGATTATGGCTGTACGGGTTAAGGAGCGCAGGAAGATCTATTTATCTCTGAACCACACGTCTTTGTAACAACTTAAGGTCGGCTATGTGTTGTCCAGAAAGACCACGATTTGATTAACAATAAAAGTATACACGCTAGGGTTATTATTCCCGCGTCCGATAGTTGTGAATTGCTTCCAGTAGACTCGTATGGTAAAGAGAGAAATAATGAGGAGTACATGCTCGTGGGAAGGAGAAAAATGGACGCTCGGAGGATGGAATCTCAGACAGAGTAGGTTTCTTCTGTAAGCGGTCAACCAACGACGTTTGATGTGCGCCTTCCTTGACCCGCTCGTCCAAAGATATATAATATATATATATATATATATATATATATATATATATATATATATATGGAATGTCGAAACGTTGAAAATATTGATTTATATTCCACTTCTTCTAGTTTGGTCAAAAACACTTTTAATTTATTTATCATTACTATATATATATATATATATCTTTCATTTGGTTCTCATTTTATTTACTTTACTTAACTAGTATCTTCCATTACAATAAAATATTTTTTTCTATGAAAAAGACTGGTTGAGATAACACAGATTATATCACCTATAACGAATTTCACTAACTATTAATTCCTTTTCATGTTTCTGGAACAAAGTTAAAGATAAACATCAAGGCTATGTAAAAATAGTAAACTTATATGCAGCACGTTTTGAAGGATAACTTCAATTATTCAATGCATTACATTCTTAATTGTTCAATTATTATAGCAGTATTTACTAGCTAATAGCTTAGGCATTATGTTTTTAAAAATCATTTTATTATACATAGTAAGTTTATCTTTTATTATTTGCATCCTACACGTAACTTCCACCTACATTTTTTCTTCTTATTCAATGCTATAGCATTTATTCAATCATCTGCTACACGTTGTTTAGATCTGGAGATAAAACTAAGCTATTAATCAGGTAAATTATATTCACTGGCGAAAATAGAGGAAGTTATTCCTTCGCATAATAGCTGAACTTAAGGTGTTAATCATCAAAAAGAAAATTATAAATGACTGTAAATATTAGAGATCTACTTTTTAATTTCTGACTATCTGTTACGTTGGACTATTTTCGAAACGAAACTGATTTTTAAATAAGCATAAATAGTCTTGTTTTGCATCCTACGAAAGAAACGAAATGGTTTATGGCAAGAATGCAATTTATTTTTTCTATTGAAAAAAACAAAAAACAAAGAGAGATGCGTATTTATCCAAAAACGAATGGTCACGAAGTATTAAATATTGGCTTTGACTTCAGATCACGATTTATCAAACACAACCTATACTCATTTAAAATACCTACCATCGTGGAATGAACTAGTGATTTAATTGAATGATGACCTTCTCCACACACTATGATATTCTCCCAATAACAATTATTAGACATTATGCTGAGGAAAATGCTATATAATATAATTTTATATATATATATATATATATATATATATATATATATATATATATATAAACAGTTAACTTCACATTAACATTACAATTAAAATCGTTAGAATCATTTGAAAAAAATAAAGATATAAGTACCATTTTGGAAAAGTCAGTTTTGGTCATAAAGTTACACGTTCAGCATGAACATACCTTAAAAACGTAATTTTAATTTTTTAATAGTTCATGTTCTGGAGCTGTTCATACGCATTTCATTTAGGGAGTGTTGTTTTTTGAAGACAGTCATTTTATAACGTGTATTTACATTACGTTATTACCAGACACAGACGTCCGGAAACAGACGCACGGGGGAGATTATTTTCAAGTCCTAACACTTTTCAGTTATCCTGAACATGCAACTAAAAATTAAAATTGATATAGGGCTCCTTTCTTTTTCCGATTTAATAGACGCTTGTTTTATTTTTACATAGGTTTTATGAAAACTGATTTTTTTTTTTAATACTATTTTAAAAGTATACTGCAAGGATTGAAATTGATATTTATTTACAAGTCTTACAAGCCTTTGAGTATATATTTTATCTTGGTTGATCATTGGTACACCACTTCTTCAGCATGTTAAAGAATTTATAAATTAATTTTATTTAAAACTTATATTGAATCTATCAGTTACCAAGTGAGAACATGCATAGTTGCACCGAAGCACATTCTAGTATAACACCGATTATTATCGAACTAACTCTGTAAATATGGAGTTGACGTCGGTGACCGAAAGATAGACTAGACTTCTGAGGGAGGTCAGTGGCAGTGGGTCATTGCCGGCTAGTTAGATAACGAGAAAGAAGAAAACTGTTATCTAACCAGGCACCTTTCATCTCGCGGGTTCCGAGTTCAGTGGAGTCGTCCATATCTTACATAACATTATTTGAATAGTGGTCGAGAGGAGACACTGTCAGTGTCAACTACTTAACATGCATATTTGTATTGCTTCTTCGAATGTACTTGGTATAATCCGACAGTTCTCAACACTTAAGAGATCCTTCTTAATTTGATCGAAAAATCGATCCTATATAGCCGCTTTTTCTCCTTCTGCTGACAAACCAGACGCCGGGAGCAACAGATTACTGCATCTGCATATTACCTGCATCCTGAGGATGTGGCCCAGTCATGTCTGGCGCTGTACTCTTATATAATTTGATATACTAGTATCATTATTTACTAAATACGCTCAACCAACGTCTCAGTATCCTCCTTTCAACCCTGTCCAGTTTCTGATCCATCTAATACCCAGATCTTTTCCGCATATGTTATTACTGGTTTTACTAATGTAATATGTTTATGTAACACCTCTAAACTTTCGCTGATCCTATTAGGATTTTCTTGGGACCTAAGACATCCTTAGTCCGGTCAATAGAGGTTAAAAAGGATGGTTTACCCTACAAAAGGGCGTCATTTTATTTTTTAATATTGTTTAGGACCATTAGGTAGTATTCAACCTAAGTTTTCGTCATTACCACCCTTTTTCTTCCTCCGCCACTTGAAAAAACGGTAAAAGATTGGCCCTTTTTCAGTTTTTGCCCTCCAGCTAATTTCCCGTATATTTTCGATTTTTAGGATTGTTTATGAACGAAATTTCAAACAAATTCGATTCTCAAATATTTTTTTGCAGGTCTAAGCGTATTCGAGCACCGAAAATGCGAAAATAGAGCAAACTTGGGGACTTGGCAAACTTTTCTCTTTCTTTACACTTCTCACTCCAAAAACACAAATTCTTTTTTATTGGATTATTGGACATAAATTTATCTTGAGGAGTTAAGTTTAATTTGTTTTCATGAAATATGACATCTGCTGAGTTATTCAGCTCTTTTCTGTTTCTGCATGCTTAGTACTCATCTGAAGATAGACTGGGTACATGTCAAAGATGACCATCAACACTGTACAGTAATGCTGGTGGATGTGCTTGATGTAATAAAAAATAAGTTGCCCAAAATTTGAATTTCGATTCCAAATAACTTTGTGGAGCAGATGCCCGTCATCTACAGTACAATAGATGGGACCTAAAAGTAGATGATTTGATGTGAGATAAAAATCGATGGACAGGGGTCTGAATGCGTTATGGTGAAGGAGACTTTGTACCCTTGAGCATGCCATCCTCGTTTAACAACGACATACGGAAAGGTGCAAGCTTACAAGAAAGGTATTTTTTAAGGTCATTCTGGATTGTTTTTGCACATCTTGTGATAGAGAGTGAGAGGGTCCTTAAATACCATCTTCTCCCCAACCTCAACGTGTTCTTGTCAGAATCTAGCGATATCCCTTTGTCCTTCTTACTGAAAGAAACATTGCAGGCGCTTATCCAGCCATAAGGACTTGCTGAGACTTGTAGCAATCACCTGCTCGCTTCCAACTAAACTGGAGTTTTTAATCACAATTTCATCAGCTTCAGGTAAGGGGTAGGGGGATTTGAAAACTGTTCGAGCAATGTTGCACATCATGGTCATGGCGTATAAATTTGAGTGTTTAAATCATATATGAGCCATTTGTATAATATGCATTCATTTTTGTGATTGAAAATGCTGGAATATACATTTAATAAACGAAAACCTCTCAGCTGTTTTCTTGAATTTATATCCACTCCCACTTTTGCTAGTAAATAATTATTTGAGAAAGAGGTTTTAAAGGAAATCAAATTCTGTACAACTTTCATTCTATAAACTTTTCTATGAAATCATGTCTTTTCCATACTTTTGAGGTAGGCTGATTTTGCCTTCTCATAGCTCGAATACGCTTGCTTGGTCTTGCAAAAAATATTTTTATATCGGATTTTTGGTAATTTTACTGTCTACATTTTGATAAATACACTTAAAATCGAAAAATGTACGGGGAATGAGCTGAAGGACAAAACTGAAAGAAGTGCCGTGCCAATTTTTGGCCGGTTTTCAAGATACTGGACGAATCAAAATGGAGAATGACGGAAACATAGGTTAAGCACTACCTAATGGTCATAAACAATATTAAATATAAAATAAAATCAATTCCAACAAATCCCACCAAATTACCTTTACCCTTCGTCGTAAACCTACGACATCCTGTCCTTTAATAAATAATATTCCTTTAGTCCCGGTTGAACAGATTCGCCATCTAGGACTCCTACTTGACAAACGACTAACTTGGAATCCGCACACAAGACTGAAACGACAAGAAACTGCCCAACGCTTTCGCTTACTTCAACACTTACTGGACCGACGCCCCAAACTTCCACTTAACTACAAAAGGCTCATATATATTACCATCATAAGGCCTATCTGGACGTACGGAGTTGAGCTTTGGGGCTCTACTAAACCATCAAATTCTTCCCGTATTCAATCCCTACAATCCAAAATCCTTCGAAAAATCCTCAATGCTCCTTATTTTGTCACCAACAAACTCATCCATAAAGACCTTAATGTTCCATATCTTGCTGATTTGGCCCGTACGAGGTATCATTCCTTCAATGACAAACTCCACTCCCACATTAACCCACTAGTTTCAATCCTAGCTTCCTCTACCATGCCTGACAATCCTCCGAGGCGTCTGAAAAGAAGATGGCCTCGAGACCTTCTAGTGTAGATTACCTAGTGGAGTGTTGCCAATGGGCATATTCTCTTCATGTCTTTTCATGTATATTATCTATATTATGAGCCAATTTACTTGATGTATTTACTAATACAGTTGTAAATTTCAATAAATTAATAAATAAAAAAAAATATATATATAAAATGAAGCACCTTTTTTGGGATGAACTTCCCCTATTGACTGGACTATCTACATGACTAATAAAAACAATCGTTATATTTTTCTAGGAATCGAGTAAGTGTAGGAATTCGTTAGCAATTCTATACAAGTTATACAGTAGATTTTTCTGGGCTTTATACAACGTCCATTACATTTCACAACGCTCCACATTTGGATTCTGAATGATCTCCAATCACCCTAAAATTTTCATAAATGGATAAATTCATCATTACAGTTTAACTATAAGTGAGTTATTAATTCAAAACAACCTAAAAATACTCTTTTTTTGTCTCACACTTTCACTTCTGATCTTGTTTAATGCGCGATTATGCAATTAGGTAGATTTGTGGACTGTTTGTTTAGGATTGAAGGTGAACAACCTTCCGGTCATCCACGCTTTATGTCTTGTATAAATATCCTTTTATATTTCTATACAGTATAAGTAGAATCTATATGATTATAGATGGTTAATAACATTGGAAAAAAGGGATCACTTGTAGTCGAGTGGTTAGCATAACAGCCTCCTATGCCAAAGTTCACGGATTCAAACCCGCAGTTGGTTCTATGATTTTTTAATAGTAATAATAATAGGCTTAGCGAACCCGAAGGTTAGATGCCGATACTAACAAATTCTGCCTACACAGACTCGTCCAATGTTCACCAATCAAGCCCAAGCTCCCGAGATCAGCCTTAACGCAATCCTCCCATCGACGTTTCGGCCTACCTTTCGGGCGCCTACCAGTCGGATCAGCGAATACCAACCTTCTTGGAATCCGATCCTCAATGAGCCCAACAACTTTAATCGCCAATTTGAGTCTCCGCAATGCTATCAACCCAATTATATTCACAGGATACAAGTTCTGCAATTCCGCGTTGTGCAACCTTCTAAACTCCCCAGTTGCCTCATCTCTCTTCGGACCAAATATTTTAAGCAATACTTTATTTTCGAAGACCTTAAGCCGTTGTTCATCCTTCAAAGTAAGCGGCCACGTTTCACATCCGTAAAGAACCGTTGGAAGAATAATAGTTTTATAAATCCTAACCTTTAAGTTTTTAGATAGAAGCCGCGAACTAAGTAACTTAGCAACTGAATAATAACACGCATTTCCCACCTTTAACCGGGACTTTATTTCTTCCTGGATTTCATTTTTTCTAGTTATAATTGAACCTAAATACTAGAATTTCTCTACGTGTTCAAAAGTATGCCCTGATACATCGATATCACCAAAATCGCCACCGTTTCTGCTACTAATCATATATTTCGTCTTATCGGTATTTAATTCGAGTCCTATTTCTTTACCGGTTTTTATTAACACACTTGTGTTTAGTTGTATGGTTTCCGTGTCTTCACCTAGCAGTACCAGATCATCGGTATATCCCAAAATCGGAATCTTGTCACCCATATTTAAGCCTTTCTCGGTACACATCACCTTTTTTGTGACATATTCTAAAGCTATATTAAATAACACAGGTAAAAGGGAGTCACCCTGTTTCAAACCCGATCGCACCTCAAATCTCTCGGAGTAATTATGACCGATTCTAACTTTATGAAATTTTTCCGACAAACACATCTCTACTAGGTTTACTAACTTTCTAGGTATTCCCTGAGGTATTCCCTATATAGGTATTCTCTTTCTAGGTATTCGAGGATTTTTTAATGGGAGTAAAAAATCCTTAGTTATGCCGTCCTTCTTAGGGGACGTTAAAAGGTGGTCCCGAGCCTGTGCGATGACAGGTACTCGTTAAAGATCCCTATCCTAATAAAACCTGGATAGGCAAAATTTAGGTCTCCCACTGTAGCATCGTCCGATTAGCCACAGTAGCATAAAGTGACGTTAAATAAATAAACAAACAAACATTGGGAAAAAAGGAAGCTTAAAACGATAGTAGTAATCCGATTGTTTTAATGCATCTTGAATGATTATGTAATAAGGAAATTCTAAATAGTTTTTTTTAATAATAACCTTTTAATAATCAATATTCACGAAAGATCAGATCATATACCATCTAATGAATTTTATATAGCCTGATATGTAAAAGGCTTTAACCTATCTGATATAAAAACAGAATTTGCTTGCCTTAACCTTTTTTTTTGGTTTTATATTCTGTTTATCCTTCGAGGCGTCTGAAAATAAGATGGCCTCGAGACCTTCTAGTTTAGATTATCTAGTGGAGTGCTGCCTATGGGCACATTCTCTTCCTGCCTAATCAGCTAATTTACTTAATGTATTTACTAATACAGTTGTAAATTTCAATGAATAAATAAATAAAAAATAAAATAAAATCTTCTCTTTACATCTTATAGTAAATGCTAGTCATTCTTATGTCATTATTATGTTTAAATGAAGGCGCTGGTTTGAATTATATAATTTACGATTGAACAATTCTATAATTAGAAGTATTCAATCAGTATAATTATAAGCTGAGCTGGCCTTGACAATCAGAAGATAAAATCGAAGGCCTCCAGACCATGCGATACATCGCAACGCATCCTCGCCAGGCCCTTGGATTGTATTCGGCAATCCTATTGGCTAAGACAAAGCGAGGTTGTGTAGCATCCTCGAGATGTACAAACATCAATAGGAGCTCTTTGTTCTATTAAGGGCTTTAGAAGTACAATTAATTGATGAGGAGAGAAACCGCTGTATTAATTAAATACCAGCTACCAGAATAAGTTACAAAAATAATATTAATCATAATAGATATAATAAACCTGGTGAAAAAATAAGTTTGAAAAATAATGTGTTGAAAAATATTTTAAAATAACGTTTAGTTTCCATAGATACATTTATTTAAAATTAAATAATTAATCAACAGAAATTATTCTGAACGACAATCAGTTACAATTAGTTGTATCCGCTTTTCATAACTTTCCATTATCTTATATTATTTCGTATTAAGATCAAATGTTTTCTAAAATCTTCTGTATTCCTCAGGTATATTGTACATCTATATTACCATTCTTATGAACGGAAAAGAAAGATTACCTAAAAAATTGTGTTTGCTCTTTTCCAATTCAGTTGGTTCAGAAATTCTTTTATCTTGTATGTTTTAATAAGCTAACATGATGAAATGGCTTTTCGAATCTACAAAATTAAAAGTACTTTAGAGAAAGAAATTTAAAAGTATCGGCATTTCTTATCAACTAGAAAATTTCAATCAGAATGAAACCTTTATGATATTAAAGCCCATTAAATTCACCTTTTTATATCGAGTTTTATTTGAAGCAAGTTATTTTAAAGCAATATATAGATACCATTGGCCATGGCCAAGAAATACACCTAACAATTATGTTCGTATAGAAACTGGTCTAAAATCAATAGAAACAGATGTTCTAAAAAGAATGATTCGCTGGTACCGAAACGTAGACTGAATGCATGATGATCGGTTACCGAAAATATGTCTAAACATTTTAAAAAAAATATTCCTTGAACCAGAAAATTATGCGAAGTACAATTGGTACAGGCAACTAATTAATAAATTGTTAATTATAGCCGCGGCTGACATTCTAAATATCAAAAGTAAAGGGAATCAAATAACGCTTTTTCCCTAGATAGATACTTACACTCAAAGTTTAATCCCAATTTTAGAAAAATAGTAGCTTAAATATGGGGAAATATTATTTGAAAAGAAAGGGACGTAGGAGGAAACATAGATTGATCAGTCAACTAAGACTATGTCAACCTAATAAACTTAAAGTGACCTGTTACGGATTCCAAAATGGTTATTTAGATGACAGTGTTGAATGCCCTATTTGTAATTCAAGCGAACCCGAAGATGTAAATAATTTTTTTACTCCGCATCCAGAAATAAATACTTGTGGACATATATTGAAAATATGTCAGACAATGACTTCATAGTAGAACTTTTGTTGCAGATAGAAAATAAAAAGAAATTTGATAATTTATTTTATTATGCTACAGAATGTTTAAAGTTAATAAATTTGTATCTGTCCATTCAAGAATAATTTAAGTACATAACCAAAATAACATTATTGAGTTTGTTATAGTATTTATGATTATTTTATTTTGTTTAATATTTCTACAGTTACATTTTATTTTGCCTTTTATTGTGTATTTATTTTAGTTAAGAAAGCTTATTTTGTTTAGTACAGTTGAAATAATTTTCTTTGATTTATGTTTAACTGTTTTGTAAAACTCAACTCCATTTGTATGAGCTAGCCCAAAAAATAAAGAGATTTATTTTTATGTATTTATTTTTTATTTAAAATCGTAAAAGCCAATTTTGAGTGTCATTAAAAGTTAAAATGCGTGATATTGTCTTTTTACTTGCACTTACTATAAACGATTTTGTAAGGGAAAGCGATCGTGAAAATTTTCGAATTCCAGTTTTCAACGAAAATACACATTTTAGGGTCTCCTGAGTCCAAATAACCAAGTCCCGCAAAAAAGGTCTGTGTGTGTTTTGTGTGTGTGTGTGTTTGGTAATTTCGGGCGGAAACGGTAAGACATTATGAAACTGAAATTTCATATTTAAGACAACTATTACAAAACCTTTTTCATCAAAATGAGCTTACCAGAAGAGCCACTTTATACTATGCATTTTGCCCTTTTTTCGATTTTCTCGAAAACAGTTCCGACGATTTTGATTAAACTCGCTATATCAATGTAAAATTTAATGGGCTTTATATTTGGATTTAAATGGTCTGACAGGGCTTAAATGCCGATATTTTAAATTTTCTTTCTCTAAAGTACCTTTAATTTTGTTGATTCTGTAAAAATAACTATATTATCTTGTTACTCACTGATAAACAAGGTAATTATACAAATTGAATGAATTCGATCCCAACTAAAGGAGAAAACAGAAAAAAATATTTTTTTATTGCAATTTTTTGTTTTGAACATAAGAGCAGAAATATACATGTATGATATACCGTTGGAAAGCTAAAGAAAAAAAAATATTATCTTATACTCATGCTTTTAAAAGTTAATAGAGAGTGATGAAAAGAAGATAAAACTAACTAATTATTTTAGATAATAATATAATAGATTTTTTAATAAAACATATGTTTCTATATAAATTCAATTTAATTAATTTTTTATAGTTTCACGTATTTTTTTCTCTAACTGATTTGAAAATTCTTTCATTGATTTTAAAAATGGAGGTAAGTGAAAGTGCCCGACTGAGATTTTTAGTGAAAAAGTGACTGTAACATCTGTAATATCACTAACAGTATAAAAATAATTATGAATTAGTACGGCGTTTTTAATATTTTAATACTTATTCGGACTCTACGTATCTTGAAACGTAAGCCCTCAAAATTGTAAGGGGAGGGGGTAATTGCTTTAGTCGATTATAAAGGTTCATTATTGAAAATAATAAACCAAAAGGTTCTATTTTATTTATCTTTTTTTTATTTGCATACGCCCATTCTTTATTAGTTGTTGTTAACTTGTTTAAATTTATTTTATTTAATCTGAGGCTTGAAGCAGTTCTTCTGTAAGTTTCATTTCCAAAGGACTTGTTCCAGGATAATAAAGAATTTATTTATTAAAATCGTTATTAATATATTATTTCTTTACCAAATTTAACCTTCTTTCTCTTTCTTTTCTATTCCAGAAACTTTGCCTTTAGCTCCCCGCGATGCCACGGCCAGCGCTGCAGCTGCTGACGGTGACGTGCTGCCTCTTGGCGCTCAGTCTCGCGGACTACCCTCCGCTCCTGTCTTCCATGCTCCAGTGGATCACCAAGGGGATGAGCATGCCCAACTTCGAACCTCCGGACACCGACAAGCCAAAGCAAGAGTACGACTTCATCATCGTGGGAGCCGGTAGTGCGGGTAGTGTTCTGGCCAACAGGTTAACTGAGGTGAGGATAGCAATAAAATTAGTTATTATGCACTTTCTATTATGTCAATAAATATGATAACCTAATCCAAATAATTAATAAAGCCCAACCATAAAGTCGCTCAAGACGTTTTGTTTGTTTGATTTTAAGCCGTAAAACCTTAAGGCCATCAAGGCCTAGAAACCATATGTAAACTCACTCAAAAAGTTACCATACAGCATACTTCTATTTTGCATAGCTATTTATTTCCAACTTTACAATTTTATAATGCACAAATTATTAATAATAATATTCGATAAAAAAATATATTTATTTATTTTATTTCATCATTAATATAAAACGAGGCAGGATGTCATTAGTTATTGGTAGGTCAAAAAAGTGTCTATACATTTTTAATATAAATCCTATTTGTTGTAATTTATCCCGACAATCGAAATCTTAGTTCAGTATTAACTTTACTTGGGCCTGAGAAACTGATTTCTTTTTAATATGCGCGTTTCTCGAGACTTGAGAGAGCTCATGTTCGCAGGGCTTATCTATAACAAAAATTGCATATCTGTTGAATAATGCAATAATCATGCTACTGTACAGTATGAACTACAAATACATAAGAGTTAAAATGTTTAGAGGATAAAACACGTACTGGAAGACAGGAGACTGGAGAATCGGCAGAAGCGAGCCATTTTTGCTGAAGTCCATGCAAATCCTCGCATTACCGTCCCTCATGGCCATCAGAATGGTTTACCCATAGGTACTATGGGATTCAAGTCCACCAAAACAGTCAAAAATATTCCAAGAAGGGAAGGATACAGTGGTCGAGTCGCAAGCTTCTTCGAGTCGACCCTTCTTCAGTAAGTTAAACCAGAAGAAGCGGCTGTAATTTGCTAGGGGTTTGTAAATAAACCCAAAAATTTCTGGGAACGGGTCATATTCTCTTAGGAATGCAAATTTAATATTTTGGGGCCAGATGGAAGGTCAAAAGTTTGGAGGAAATCAACCTCAGCTTTCAAAACTAAGAATTTATTTATAATTGTGGTATGTGTATATTTAATTTTAATGAGAAAGAATTATTAGGTAATTAATAATTAGAAAAAAAAATTATGTAAATAATAATTAAATTAATTAAAAACTTACCAGGAATGTATAACTTTATACTTAATTAATATTATAGTCTTTGTAATTTAGATAACAATGATTGCTCCTTAAGAAAATAGAAAACTAATTTAATGGGTTCCTCTCTATTACCCAATACTGTTGAAATATTTGGGTTTAGTCCAATTTTATTCAGATGTAATGAATCATATGGACATTCTTGAAAAAGTATGCCGAATAGTGAGGGTTCCAGCACAATGGCATTGAGGCACGGGCTGCTTATTAAAAAGCACTGCTATACGGTAAGAGAAGATGTCAGTCAATTAATTTATTCAGAAATATTACAATTTGTCTCAATGGACAATAGTTAACAGTGCTTTAAGATCACAATCATACAAAAATATAAAACTCAAATTACATTAAAAAATAAATACAAATAAATAAACAAAAGGTATATAGTAACAAAATTTATCTATGCCAAAGGTGACGGGTTCAAACCCGCAGGTAGTCCTAGGATTTTTAATGGGAGTAAAAATCCTCAGCTATGTCGTCCTTCAGAGGGGACGTTAAAAGGTGGTCCCGAGCCTTATAAACCTTGGATAGACAAAATTTAGATATAGACTCCCACTGTAGCATCGTCCGATTAGCCACTGTAGCATAAAGTGACGTTAAATAAATAAACAAACAAATTTATAAATAAAATAAATACAAGATAACAAATAAATTAACACACTCATACTTATGAACAATAAAGTGAGGATCTAGTTGAAAATTCGTGATAGTACATGAAATCAGCAGAAGAGAAGGCATTATTTTTATATGAACGAATTCGGATTATAACATCAAACATTACTTTTTAAAAATCCTATTTCAATAAATATTATTTTGGTTTATTATTTTAAATAACGAACCTTTGTAATCAACCTCTCCAAAATAATTAAGCTCTTAAAAATTTGAGGGCTTACGTTTTAAGATGCGTAGAACTCGAATAACGAATAAAAAAAATCGGTTTGTCCGCCGTCCGCCACACGCCATCCGCGGTATTTCTCCGAAACTACTCGACCATTTTTTTTTAAATACCCTATAACAATACTAGGACATGCAACGATGATCCTAACACCTAGAAGTTGATATCAGCTGGATATTTTTAAAGTGGCGGCCGATTAAAAGTGATTTAGTTCAATAACTCAGTTATTTTTGAAGATAGAAAAAAATATTAGTGTTTATTAACCAAGAAACCGCGAATAATTATAAAAAAGAGAAAAAAGAAAAGTTGTAATTTTATCCATAAATACGCCCAAAACTCAGTTATTTTTGAAGATATAGAAAAATGTATATAGAATTTTATAATCATTAAAGCACGATAAACAAAAAAGAAAAATAAATTGAATTTTCGCTTATATATACGCTTGTAACTAAGTTATTTCTAAGATGTTTTCTCATTTATTAGTTTTTTTTTAAACCAAAATACCGCGAATAATTAGAAAAACAAAATTGAAATTTTACCCAAAATACGTCCATAATCAGTTATTTTTGAAGATGGAAATAAATATGTATAGTTTTAGAATCAGAAAAAAATAATAATACTAATAAAAATAAATGAATAAATAAATTTAAAAAACTGTATTCTATGAATATGAAGATTATTTAGAATAAAATATTTTTTTTTTTAAATCTGGTGCTAGCAACACACGACCTTTACTTACCACGCTCTTAAAATCAATTTAAGATCTATCAAATAAACGTAAAGTTGAAAAATTTTAATTTGAATAAAAAGTGTTTTCTGTTTTGATGGACACATATAATTTAGATTAAATCCGCGCAAGGATGGAAAAATGGAATAAGTTACTTGTTCAAGAATTAATTTTTTTTTGACATTCTGGAGTCTCATTCGTTTATGTGTTAAAGGTAGCACATTATCATAATTTTTCCCTTTCAGTTGCTGAGTAAATAACACTGCCTTGTACAAATAAAAGAACCCCCTTCAAAACATAAACAGTGGAACACTCCAGAATGACAAAATCTCTCATTTTTAGAAAAATTGACTTATATAATTTTGCCATCTTAGCGCAGAAATAATTTGACAATATTAAATTGCTACGTATAATAATCAGTGAAAGTTTTTGTCCTATTCATTGCTGTACGTTACGTTTTGAAACTTCATATACAAGATAATACTTTTTCTAAATTGTTTAACTTCCCAACGGTATATTATACATCTATATTACTGTTCTTATCTTCAAAAAACAAAAATTAAAAAAATATTTTAAATCAGTTTCCAAGAGTCTACATATGCTGCAATTTTCTCTTTAATTTTAGTAACCTTTTGAGTGAAACGTTTAACGTAATTTTCGTAGTTCCCAATTAGTTCTCAATTATACCATGTTTTATAAGTTTTATTAGATCAGAAATCTATGACAATTTATTAAATTAATCCCTTGGAATTTGAAAAAAAAAAAATTTTTAGACTATTTTATGCTGAAGTTTGTACGTTTTTAGGTTTAGAGCACTTCTATATAATAAGTAGGTTAACATAATTTAAAAAAATGTCTTAAGTAATAGAGATACATTATCCATAGATACAATATTTACTGGTAAAAGTAAAACATTCGCTTATATTATTCATATCAAACTTTGTTTTCTTTCATTTAGACAAATAAATTATCATTATAATGAGCATCGGAAATCGGAAAAAAAGCTAATGAAAGCTCGACCGTTTTTCATATGATTAATAGGCTATTATATCTCCGTTGACACGGTTCTGATTTATATATTATTTTAATTCGATTAAATTTTGATTATTCTTTAGGTGATCTGTGTCTTTCGATATTTAAATAAATAAATACTTAACAGATTATTCTAGGATCCATTTATAATGAATTTTATCTATAAAAAACAAAACAAAAACAAACAAATTAAAAATAACGTCATATTGCTTAGTAGTTTCATTGGGTATCAATCAATATGCTGATCTATTTTCAGAAATCAATTATCACAAAATTATATACCACGTTTGGGAGTAAGTGATGTCAACAAGGCTGGTATTACGTACAGTAACGATTTCAAAAGGTGATTTTAAACGTCTTGTAAATGAAATGATAACGAGATAACCTACAACAGACTAATGACAATTCAATAACAGATATTCGATGAGGTCAACTGCTTTTCGAAAGATCGGCCGAATCGTAAAAAAATAACTAGCACAGACGTCAAGACAATCAGTTGACAATTACAGACCTTTCATAATCCTCATTGAAACTAGACAGAAATAGAATAACATAACTGAGGACGAATCTAGTAACACACGGAGTCAGATCTAGTAAACATGATCGGACGTCATCGTTTTCTAGAAAAAAAAACATGGCAATTGGGTTAATGCCAAACCTTATACCGAGGTTTAGAAGTATGAGACAGGATTTTTTTCGTAAAAATTGCCCATCTGTTGTTTGAAAATTATAAAAAATATCTTATTCAAAATATTTGAATTTATACATTTTTCCCACCTCTTCGGCAGGTTATGAATGCCACTCCAAAAAAACAATTCTTCCTTTGAAGAGAGCCTTTTTCATACGAATCGAAGTGTTGTTCAGCGAGTGCATGTCCCAATGATGCGAATAGATGATAATGAGCCAAGTCCAAGCCTGGATAATAAGCCGCATGCGCTAATATATCTCTATTGAACGCCTTGATCGTATCTGTGACTCAGTTTTCTGTGTGTGAGGGGGCATTACTATGAATCAAAATGACTTTATACTGCATTTTTGCATATTTCGGTCGTTTTTCACGTATTGCTAGATTCTAATCGATCATCTGTTGTTGGTACCGACCAGTGTTAACGGTTTTGCCAGGTTTTAGTAGCTCATAATATATCATACCCTTTTGATCCCACCAAAATCACAGCATTGTTTTCTTTCCAAAAACGATTTGGTCTTGCAATGTATGTTGATTCACCCTTGATTTACGACGCTTAGGGTTCTGAAAACATATCAAATTTTCATCACTTGTCACTAATCGATGAAGAAATGATTTTTTTTATACATCTGACGAGCAGCATTTGACATGTGGTTTTTCGATTTCCTTGCTGTCTTTCATTCAGTTCATCAGACGATCAGATACTGCTTTTTGCGTCACATTTAATTGTTCCGTGATTTTTGTTGAGTATGAGTATCATCTTCATCCAATGAGGCAGGTCCTTGTCTTTAAACTTTGCTGGTGTTTTTTTTTTCACGCTCCTCGTGAGAACGTCTAAATCAAATCTTTTAAATTTTTTTAAACCATCAAGATCATGTTCACCGTATATTTTGACAAGCATTCTATGCGATTCTGCAGCAGCTTTCTTCGGTTATCTCCTTTACTTGGATATCGAATTCGTTCAACTTATATACTGTTCTGCATTTTAGCAATGCTAATCAGATAATATGGTCAATTTCATACAAACTAGAAAACTAAAGGTACTTTAGAGTAAGAAATTTCGAAATATCAGCATTTAAGCCCTTTCAGACTATTTCAATCAGAATAAAATCTACATAATATTAAAGCCCATTGAATTTTGCATAGATATAGCGAGGTTAATCAAAATCGTTAAGGCCATTTTTCAGAAAATTGTAAAAAGGTGCAAAATGCATCGTAGAAAGTGGCTCTTCTGGTCAGTCGATTTTGACGAAAAAGTTGCTGTTATATCGCAGGCGAATAGTTGTCTTAAATATGAAATTTCTGTTCCGTACGACTTTTGGTTTTTTCGCTAGACTTGAAACACACACAGACAAACAGACCTTTTCGCGGGACTTGGTCATATGTGCTCAGGAGACCCTAAGGCTTGAAAATTTTCACGGTCGCAATACTTTCCCTTACTATATATTCTATATATAGGTAAGTGAAAGTAAAAATGTGATCTCATTTTCATTGTCTCATACATACAATTGATTTACATTTTTTCGGTCACATGAGAGTGAGTATGGAGATACACAATTTTAAGAACTGTAGTCCCTGGTACTAGTATTCCGTTTGACCATGGAACTCTGTCGTGATCGAGGCCGAAACTCGTAGCAAACATTTTTTATTGCTAAAGTTGTCTGCATAAATACTTTCGATGGAGGAAAGTTAAAAAAAAAAAAATAGTCTGCACGCATGGTAAAATCATGATCTACAAGGCCGTTTAACATATTAAACATAGCCTTTAAGAACCAAGTCTGTAAACTCAGCAGCTATAATTTAATCAATTGTTATATAAGCAAAATGCACACGATTTATCTCACCACAAAGCCTCGTCAATACACTCTCATCTCTTTGAGTATATTCAAGAAATACACTTACTTTGTCATCACTCTTTAGATATTCATTATTATGAAACTAGGAAAGATAAACAGCTTTGGATTAGGCATCTATCCGGTCGATCGCTTAGTTATCAAATCTAGTTTATATATATTACTGTATTTTTCTGTGTATATATAAATTGATTTCTTTTTAAATTACAAAAAACAATGTTTTTTTATTACTATTAACTATTATTAAGGAGAACTTTATGAAATAGAAACCTCTGTTTACTTAATGTAAACAAAAACATGACTTATGGCATGATCAATAATGCAGACAAAAACATTACAAATAACAGTTCATATTGCGATTTCGTGGTAGCTATATTAAAATAAGGTTCAAAAATTTATTAATTACACTTATCATTCATCCTTAAAATGGTAATAAGCGCCGAACAAGTGGCCAGTACTGTTGTTTTAGTCGAAAATGGCCATAGTCAGAGAAACGCTGCGCGGGAATCAGGATTACCAGAAACCACTGTGCGTAGAACGATGCAACGTCTCCTTGACACTGGACTCTACACACGCTGGAGAGGTTTGGGTCGCCCAAACGACATAGCCATGTGACGATCGGTTTATTTTAATACATGCTCTTCGAAATCACTTTTCTACTGCTTCTGAGACTGCTCAAATATTTCGGATGGTTCGTGATGTTTCATTTAGTGCCGAAACTGTCAGAAGAAGAGATGATGAAATGAGCTTCCATCCCAGGAGGGTAGTTACAGGCCTACAGCTCACTATAAATCATCGAAGAGCCCGTTTAGAGTTTGCTCAAGAGCACATATTGTAGAATGAAAATGAATGGAGGACTGTACTTTTTTATCCGATGAGCCACGTTTTTCACTTTACTCTCACTACTTTCAGTTTACTGAAGGTCATGTGAGCGTTATTCTGAATGTAACATTGCTGGGAGATTGCAATTCGTAGGTGGTTGTGATGGTGTGGGAAGGAATATCTCTGGAAGCAAAAATTTATCTCCATGTCTTCAACAGGCCTTCCCTAAATGAAGATTTGTACATAACAGAGATCCTTGAAAGATATATTATGCCTCTTGTTCCATTTATTGTAGAAAATTTTATTTTTATGCATGACAATGCTCGACCACACACTGCAAACTGTGTTGCTCAATATCTTACTGATACACGAATTCAGACTTTAAGGTGGCCAGCTCGTAGCCCTGACTTATATTCTATCTGGGATGAACTAGGCAGACGTGTAATGGGAAGAATTAGCCCTCCTAAAAATTTACAGGAGCTAAGAACTTCTTTAGTGGAAGTATGGGAGGAAATCTTTCAAGATGTAGCAAACATTATTAGAAGTATGCCTACAAGGCTTCAGGCAGTATTTCAAGCAATACCCGTTAATGAAAATTGAATTCAACAGAGGAAAAAAATTTTTTTTACATACAAATGTTCGTTATTTTCAAAATGAATCTTAATTTTACCTCTAAATCATCCCAAAATAATACCATTTTATAAAAATTTTGATGTATTGCAGATTAATTTCACAAGAATGAAAATAAAATGGATTTTCAAAGTACGCTACTTTTTTTGTGGAGCAGTTTAAACATATGTATATTATATTTACATATTTATGTTTACCTCTTTATCCCATAACGGATTACATTTTGATTATAAGATTTGTGTTGACTAAACTAACTTGAAGAAACATCGAATTAATTTACTGTATATATATGAAGAGATTGGTATTTACAACTCATGGTTACACGTTTAAGGAAAATCACCTGTCTTGTATCGTTTCCAAGTCTTTACAAAGTCTTGCAACACATCTCCAAGGTCTCTTGATGTTGATAATATGGCCATTCTACTAAGTAGTTGAGATGCATTTGGAGTAACCCAAGAATGTTTCTACATATTTTTTAAGAAGTTAAAATTATACTTTTTCTACTCAATCCAAAATACGCATGACATTTAATATTTTCAAGACATAAAACTGATAGATTTTTCTACTAAGTAATAACTATTTGACGACCAATACGAATGATTCCTCTCTAATAATATTATGCATCCTCACAACTCAGTAATATACTTGATCCTATTATGTGATCGGTTGATAAATTAATTACACGTGTAATGACATGGCTCCATCTATTGTGATTCAGTGCCACGTGCTACTACAGGGATAGTCAGGATTCCACTTATGGTTTTCTATTAAATCGAATCTCCCATATCTGCTACATTTAAATTTGGTCACCAGGACGTGACTCTGACCGATAATGTCCCGACAATTTGAATGACATCCGACCGGACGTTGACGTCTGGAGTGTTGGAGCAGACTGTTAATAAGCAAGGTGTGGTTCTTATTCATATTTAAAAGAAGTGAGATTTTTTTAAAGTAAATAAATAGTCCAATTCAGAATTTTAAAAATAAAAATACCTTTTTTATACCTACAAATTCTTTTATTTATAAATAAATTTTCTGATAGAACGTTGTTATTTGCCCTCAGTAAAAAAAATACTTGCCATGAGCAAAATTCCTTCTGAATGATTAATCTAGCGAATCTCTAGGCCATTGCATCAAAAGGTAGGAGTGGGTTGTATGTTTGGCCGAATGGTTAATGTTCTAAGTCGTGAAAATATTTATAATAATATGTAGCAGTATCTGAAGCTCTAAGTCCAAGTCCTTAAAGAGTAATTTGTCTGTAACATAGAATACTACCATCCATGATAGTACGTAATACTTTGGAATGGAAATACCGAATTATTTGGATGTTGGAAGTTTTGGCTGAGCCCCATAGCTTTATCCCGTACAGGGCTCAAAGATAATTTTGTTCGTTTGCCAAGTGGCCTGGATAATAGTCCAAATCGTTAGTTCAGCTGTTTTTTGTAAAGCCCAATGTGGGTTCTCCATATCAGCCTTTTGCTTAAATAAACTCACAGATATCGTACTTATTCTGAAGTAGAGATCGGTATATCATTTCTTTTTTAAATATATTTATTGATATTTACAACTGTATAATAAAATACATCAAGTAAATGTGATACAATATTATACTGCCATGATTCACATGTAGGGATACTACTCATTGGCAGATCTCTGAAAACTATGTTAAACCAGAAGATTTCGGAACGGTTATCAGAAATGGTAGAGGTAGCAAGGTTTTAAACTATTGGATTAGAGTGGGAATGGAATTTGTCATGAAAGGAGTGGTACCTGGTTTGGGCTAAGTCAGCAACATAGGGAACATTTAGGTCTTTATTGATGAGTTGATTTGTGACCAAATAAGGAGCATTGAGGATTTTTCGAAGGATTTTGGACTGTAAGGATTTGAGACGGGAAGAATTTGATGATTTAATTGAGCCCGAAAGCTCCACACCGTGGTATATCATTTAAATATACTTCTGTACATATACAATACCTCGGTGATGCGTGAAGACAATGAACGCATTCTTTGTTTCATTTATTTTTACTTTACATCATGTAGCCCAACTAGAGGACTGGGTTTTGGTGGGATATCAAAGTGTGGTTAATAACGTATTTAACTATCAAAATAAAATAAATAGAAAACTTCTGATGAATGTACCATGATGAAATAAAAATAGATATATAATGACAAAATTTGTCGAATAAGTTATTTTGTTATTTAGAGCGCAGGGGCGGCGTGGTCTAGTGGATAGATCACTAGTCTACTGTTCTCCGGGCTCTGGGTTCGAATCCCGGTTGTGGCAGAAGATTATTTATTCTGTTAATTCAGTCGGGGGTGACCCTACGATACGGAGACCCTCCTGGGACAGACTCAGCCTCTATGAAGTGGGTACCCAAAAACAATTGGAGAAAATCCTGGCAGCTGAGCGTGATAAAGGCATAATCACCTCTTTGCATGGCCATTGGCATAAAAACAGTACGATTCTCTATATGTACTGAGCCCTAGGCCCTTTATGGGTTGTATTGGTAGCTTTTTTTTTTTAATTTTAATTATGAAGCGCACACATGCGCGAATAATTTAGTGGAGGATAATCCAAGGGCATAAAGTTTGGAATTACTTATTGCCGAGTAATATTGAGGAAGGTAGCGCATGAGTAGTTAATGGTTTATATCGTTCTATCTGACTATAATTTATTTACAGAGAAACAGAGATATTCTTATTAAAAATTATACCAAAACTAAGAGAAGGGAGGTGATTAATTTCATTTGAAAAAATCTTCAACACAGGTGATTTCTTAAGAGTTTGTCGAGGTATGGTTGTCATATATAATAGACAAGAAAGAGTATCAGAAGGCCTCGACAATTACGTATTCATGCAAGGAAGAGAGTTTAATAGAGATGTCAATTAATGAATTAGCAGAGAGGACTGGATAGGACGGATTACACTCTGTATGGTAGAAGCACGCCAGTAGTGTGGGATAGGAGAAAATTCGCCCTGTGTGGTAGTAGCACGACAGTAGCGAGGGTCAGGAAGAAATCACCCTGCGGGGTAGTAGCCCGTCAGTAGCGAAGGTTAGAAGGAGAAAAGGTAAAAGAAGGAAGAGAAATAAAGATAGACCACAATGTGTTAATAAGGTAGAGTAAATCAGATCTAAAGAAATACCACTTGGGTGATCTGAAGAGCTGTGCCAGCTCTTGGGGATGTTAGTCATCCATGTCGATAATTGACAGTGAGAGCTTTGCTAGCAGTCTAGGGTCTTGGCCCTAGGTCAAATTACTTTGAGTGCTTTATTTATTCTCATACAACAGTTATATAGATATAAATATTTACAGTGACATTAATTATTAACCATGTACAATATTATTGGATATAGCGTCTTCTTATAGTTGTCAGTAAGTCATATGGACGCCGCTAGCGCTATCTGTGAGCGAGCGTGTGTAGCATCCGCCACAGGTTCATTAGGCTGCAGAGTTATGTACATAAGTGTGTGGTACAAAATGTTTGATTAGCCTCTAAACCCGATTTTCAACATTCCCCCTTATAGCTAAACTAAATTATAAATTATCTTTTCCTTCTCTAGGCCCATCCATCCTTTCTTTTTTGTTTATTATTATCTAAGCATATTGTGTTTTTGAACACCTCTTATCTACCATACCATGTCATTTTATCTAAACTTCCACCTTCTAATTTCTTTGTTACTGTGGGGAAACGAGAAACATAGTACCATAATTATTTCCACCTACACGACGGTAAATTTAAGACACCGCTGTATATTAAAAATATTATTATAGGGTTGTATTCGAGGTCCTATGGGCGTAATTCCGCACTTGCATGTAACACATTTGTTGCATTATGAAAACGGACGCGCTGATGACGGTAGATAAAACACAGAAGTAGAAATAAACAATGGACAAGTGTTTTTTTTTTTTACTCAATCTTTTTCAATGATGATGCCACTTTGTGATCAAAATAACGCTTTCTCGTCCTTTCTCTTTCTACTGAAAATTCTACCATCACCATCTAAGCAACAAACTGACTTACGAAAGAAAATAAAGAAACAATTATAATGTTTAAATCATATTATGTTATAAATAAAAGATGAACGATTAATAAAAACATTTTATTTTACTTCTCTGTTCAGATTTGAGCTGAATAACGGATATTTGAAAACCGCGTTAAAACTGTGTCTGGTTTCAACTCAAACCCAACCTCGGTAACAGAAAGATTCAAGGATTCAGCAATAAAAAATGAAAATTATCGAAGTAGTTGCATAATTAAGTGCTCTAATGATTAAAAATATCAATAGAATAAAAAATAGTGTATGGGTTAATGATTCATAGCTATTTTAAACTTCACGTTTGATTTTTTTTTCTTTCATCTTTTTTGACCGATTAAATCTTTTCTGGCTTCAGTCCCATCCTAGACGTCATGTTTTTCAAGGTTTTTAGTTTCACTCTTTATTTTTTCATTTAAAATTTACTTTGGTATTCATAAATTAATGTGGTTTTAAAATAAATAGATGATATTAACAAATAAAAAGAAAATATATATCATTCTACTGAATTAATAAATCTACATATTAAATCATATAGTTTTTGTAATGATCAAGAACCTTAAATCATTTAAAGGAAAAATAAATAATTATTAAACATCAGCGACCTTTCAGTATTTTAATGTTTTAATTTTTTTTTTGGGACTATAACAATTTTTATAGCATATATTCGTAATTATAGATTGCATTATTATAGATATTTCTTCAGGCGAAGCCAAAGTCAATTAGGAGCTAGTTACCGTTTGAACTATATTCTTAATTACAGAATACACGTGTTTAACATTATTGCAGATATTACCAGTTAAATAAGTAAGACTGATGTATGATTAGTGAATGTTTTGTAATAATATATTTTTTTGCGACAAGAAGGTTTTCTGTTATTAAATAATGTTTGCAAATTAATGTCATTCATTTCATAGACCCATATTTTATCTTACCATGCTTCTCGTTACCCGCCGGCACAAACACATAAAAAAGGAAATAGCGAGAACTTTTCGAAGGGAAAAAATACTAATGTTTTCAAGAAGTGCTTTGCCTTGATACTTGGTGTGTCAACAAGATTTGTGGACCTCTTGGCATTTAGTGCCACAGAAAAGGAAGCACTGATAGTAGATCCCACTATCAGATACGAAACAAATGACCGGGAACAATACAAAAAAAAATCAATAGGATGAAGAAAAGATTTATACGAAATGTATTCCATACCTACAAGAAATATTTCGTGAAGAGTTCGGTGCAAGAAAATTTTCAGTCACGCGACTTTAAATCATTTAAGTCACAGCAAGGGGACTATCTCAGTATCCACTAGAACATTTTTGGTATTCAAGTATGGCTTCAATATGTCCAATACGGATTCAATTGGTATTCAAGTATGGACTGGAAAAAAGAAATCAGTTGCAAAACATAGCGGAGAACATGATCCAGGACTTACTGGGAATCCTGCATCATTATATATATTGAGGCTACGCTGGATTTATATATGTAGATGAACAATGTCGAAATGAGTACTGTCTACTTAATATTGACAATAAGGCTCAGCAGGTCTCCCGGGAAATATCCAAATGAGGATTGCGGAGGACCCAAGGAAATGGAAGCGTGCAATCCGAGAAGACACCATTGATGAGTGGGACCGGCGGTGGGTGACAACCTCAAAATGTGCTACCTTGAGGAAATTCTTCCCCACGGTCCGGTCACGATTGGAAGCTAAATGGGTAGTGCCGGATTACTGGGTCTCGCAATTCCTTACTGGGCACGGGGCTTTCCGAAGTAAGTTACACAGTTTTGGGAAAGAAATAGATCCCCTGTGCCCCAGTTGTGGAGTACCGGAGACTGCTGAGCACATAATTGTGTACTGCTACGCCTTCGAAGCACTAAGGGTCAAACTACTAAGCTCCCTCACGGAGAGCGATTTCCCTCAGCTGGTGTCCAAGCAGAATTATGGACATTTTCTAGCATTTATTCATGCTTGGAAAACTTCACTTGGTCCATCAGTTTTTAACGTAGGTGGAACAGGACGAGATCGAGGAAGACCACCTCCGAGAGAAGAAGCAGAAGCTGAAGATATGGTCATCGAGGAGAGACCAGAGTGAAAAAACTGAGAAGAAAAGAAAAAAAAAAAATTCAAGATTACTACTGGTAGCACTACTGGCTACCGACACCCGTAATGATATGTGGCAAGGTAGGGAGAAATAAATAAATATTGACAATATATTTCTCTAATTTTTTCTTTGATATTGCCTTCAGGATTGAACAAGTATGCTGTGTACTCATAGCAACTCAGCGAAGTTAAGCGACAGATCCAAATGGGAATTTCTTCTTTTATAGTCTCATAGTTATTCTAATATTTCTATAATTAAATATTCTATGATTAATTATGTAGGTAATCCTGAATGTGATACTCTTTGTTAACCATGGTATATACAGCTGGTATACCCATGTATGGTGTTTATAAATTTTCAGCTCTGACTCCTTAGTTATATTATACATGTGGTCTTACCACATACGAGATATGCTCAAGTACACACTCATCTTTTTTAGAAACATTTGTTTTCATTAAAAATTGCTTTAGGAAAAAAAACGGTCTTCTGCTTCTTATTTCACTTTGTTTTACGACTTTTCTGTCTTTGTTACTTTAATGTACGCTTTGTTAATTTAAAAAATACCATTCTTCATCAGCAGATTAAAACATTTGTTTTTAAAGTTCTTTTTCCTCCCCGCCTCCAGTTTACTAAGTTGAGTTTAACTCATTGCCAACTTCCATCTGATTGTCTTTATATTCAACATAAAAACGTTGCAAAAACATTTAAAATGTCAGGGCTCGCTGTAAGTACATTGAAATCCTACCTTGTTAGAGGTGAAGCCTTTCTGAACGAAGGTAAACAAATCCAAATAGAAACAAGATAACAATGCTGTTTGCAATTTAGAGAATGGAAATGGTATGAGGTTTAACAAGAATTAAGTGGCATTACAGTCTTTATTTTCTAGTTCATATTCAAATTAATATCAGTTAATAATTTTCTATATTGGCTTATAGCTCAAATGTGTTAGTGATACTAAGAGACAGTGAAAATATAATCAAAATATAATTTACCGTGTATGTAAGACTTAAACAGTGGTCTAGACCAGCTCAAGACCGTTATATTGAATTGCATCGAAGTTCAAAAGGGCAAACAAAAAAAAAAAAATCGTAGAAAGTGTTTTATTTATTCAGAAGAAGCATTAATTGTAACTTTAACTAACTTTATCCAAAGGGTTCAAAATAAAGGGTTTTCCAAAAAAAACAAATAGGCGTACATAACAAATATCTGATGAGTGAATGAGAAACATGTGATCACTTTTTAAAAAAGCCTACCAATCATAGACCAGAAGTCTTAGTCTCGGTACTTGTAAATAAAAAAAAATTCATGTCCAACAGTTACATAGAGAGTTGATAATATGTTAAGCATTCCCAATAAGCAGCTTTCTCCTCCACAATTCTTTGAATAATTAACATTTCTGTTCATAGATGTGGTCTTTGAGATTTTTGTATATATGACACAAACTTTTTTCACAAAAAAACCTTTTGCACAAACTAACAATATAAAATAACTACAGCTAATTAAAGATAAAATATATGATGATCGCTTAGGTTGGTAAGACTTCATTTCATCGCTCTCTTTTTACATTCTGCCACGAACATAATCAACGCTCTCCGGTCTACGTGTGTTTCTAAATAAAACTAAAAATAGTATAATAGTTAAGAGGAAGTGTTTTGAATAAACTTTTAGCTTTTCTTTCTTGTTAATGCTTGTCGATGTGCCATTTAGGAACATATTTTATCTAATCCTCTAAAAAGATGATCACGAGATCTTCTGACTTAATTCGACTGTTACCATTGGGCAGTTCTTCCACAGCATTATTTTACCTTTTTTGCATGAATAGTAGTAAATTTTAATAAAAAAATAAAATAAGGTTTCGGAAATATGAAACCAAAATAAATGAATATATATATATATATATATCAAACAAAAAAATTCAACGCACTTTAACTTGCACTTATATTTAAAATATATAGTAAGGGAAAGTATTGTGATGGTGAAAAGTTTCGAATTCCTGTTTTTAACGGAAATACACTGAGTGTAAATGTTCATGTTCCGCAAAAACGAAAAGTCTTATGAAACTGAAATTTCATATTTGAGACAACTATACGCCCGAGATGTTACAGCATCATTTTTTTTCAAAATCAATTGACCAGAAGAGCCACTTCACTCCATGCATTTTACGATTTTCTCAAAAACGGCTAAAACGATGTATACCGATTTATAGCTATACCGATGTAAAATTTAATTGGCTTCGATATCATGTAGGCTTTATTCTGATTGAAATAGTCTGACAAGGCTTAAATTCCGATATTTAAATTTTCTTCCTCTAAAGTACCTTTAATTGTGTAGAATTTATAAAAATAATTACATTATCTATTTAATACTAATAAAACACTGCTAAATAAATAATTTAAACGAATACGATATCCAGATAACAGAAAACAACACCAAAATTACTGTTTAATGCAATTTTGGCGTTTTGGAACATAAACACAGTATTACAGATGTATAATATACCGTTGGAAAGCTACAGAATTTAGAAAAATCATTATCATATACACAAAATTGTGAAGATCGATAAAACTGATTGCCATAGATAATAATATAATAGATTATTTAAAATAACACATGTTTCTATTCTATACACATGTTTCCAATTTAATTAATTCTCATTTTTATCTCTTACTGTATTTCAATATACTTTAATCGATTTTAACAACGGAGATTAGTGAAGGTCGTGTGTTTTTCTATATTATAATTAGAGTAGTGTTTTAGGTCCTTATGTCAGTATTACAACAATGTGCTCAGTCAAGATCGGAACTGGATAAAATGTGTGAAGTGCTACGATCAGGACCTTATCATGGCGATATCTGCTAAGGGCATTGGAGCGAAACTGAAGAAGTGTGGACAACTCTCCGTGAAACGTTGAGTTACCTCAGCGGAGGACCTTGCATTGTTTTAGATAATCCGTACGGTTTCACAAAAGCTTTCGCGTGAGGAGTTGCGGCAATATCGCACTGGGGCCAGAGGCATGTGGCGTGTTGCTCTTTTGAGGATAGCACTGATGAGTTTTCGTTATAGGTTTTTATGCATCACTGAAATATTTAGCTAACTTGTGCTAATTGTGATACGGTATTTAATTGATCTAATGAAATATTTATTATTATTTTCTTATGTCTGCAAGTATATTTGTTATAGGTTTTTTAATAGATAAAATTTAAATTAAATATAATCATAAAGTTAAAGTTTAATAAATTATATTCTTAAAAAACCCCTGCTTTTGAGCGATTATGATTTAATTTTTAAATCATGCAAGTATTCCGACAACTCAAAAACCATAATTGTCAAATCATGCCAATTACTCTCTGGGGTAGATGAAAAAGAATAAAGAAAAACAACATATTTTCAGGTTTTTCGACGCTTACATTTTACTTAAACACTTAGGACTTCGTCCAATATAAAATATTTTATTTATAACATAAAATGTAATACTTATACTTTAGTTGTCGGTATGTTTCTTTTGTATGGTTAACAAATTATGCCAATTACTGGAAGATGATAAGACAATATATTTCACATTATAGAATACATTAAACTGTAAAAAAAATTGAAAAAAAACTCTTTTTTATTAAAAAAATACATATAGTAATGATCATTAATATTGCAACTAACATTCAGAGGTATTAAGTGATATAAAAGAAGACAAATTTGAAGATAATAAAAAAAAAAATTGTGTTTATTGGTCCTCGGACTATATTAGGATAAAAGACTAACATGGAACATACATACGAAATTAAAGCGACAAGAATTAACAAGACGTTACAAACAACTTTCTCAACTATTGTATTACAGATCACCACTAAATTTACAAAACAAGCGACTGATATATACTACTCTACTGAAACAAATCTGGAAATACGAAGCAGAACTTTGGGATTCTCCAAACACATTCACACTAACAATTCAATCCAAAATTTTACAAAATAGTTCACGCACCATGGTCTGTTTCGAATCACACGATCCACTATGACACAAACATCCCAACGGTAAATTCTTACATTCACGACAAATATAACACATTTCATTCATCACCACCCAAATCAACTTGCTTCTTTCCTTTCTTCTTCCCTTTTAAGACTTAAAAGACGATGGCCGAGAGATCTTCTTAACTGAAAATTGAGGGCGCTGGTCAAGATGAAAATAATACCTCACATTTTCTGGATGCGTAGCAAAACAGTAACAATAATAATAATGTTTATTGGAAGTCGTTGCCTATATCCAATAGTTTTTTTTTTTTTGTTTTTTTTTATTTCTTTTATTCGTATATATTACAATTTGTCATAATAGACAATAATAATAGTGCTACAGGATCTCATTCATACAATATTTACAATTGAAGTAAACTGGCGGACAGGAGTTTCGTCGAAGAGTGAAGGTTACGTGTTTGCATTTGGCCTCGTTTACCTTTATGCGCCAAGCACCACACCAGTCTTCGATAAGACAAAGGTGTCTTTGCAGGATTAAGGAAGCTGTTTCGGGATCGGAACTGGATGATAGGATGGCGGTGTCGTCTGCAAAAGTTGCCAGAAAGGTATCAGGATGTGTAGGAATATCAGCAGCCCAGGAGTCATCACCACGCCGGAGAGGATGGGAAACTTTATGGTATTTTAGGATCTTTTTGGTCACATTCCACAGGGAATTATCTCGAGCTGATAGAGAGGAGAGGTAGGAATTAAAGGACTGGGAACGGAAGGTCGCCAACTCCCGCTTTAATTGCCTACAATAAAAGTTATAGGAGCGGCGATCTGTTGGGTGTCGGGTTCTTTGCCATAATGATCTGGCTCGGCGTTTTGCATGGATGAGGTCAGCTAGGTGTTGAGGTAAATGGTTTTGCTGAGGAGTTCTATTGGAGTGCTTAGGAGAGGAGGCAGTCCAGACAGCTTGCTGAATGGCGGTAGTAAAGGAGTAGACGGAATCATCAAGGTCATCCGGTGTTTTGAGGGTCACACTGAGGTCAATATTATCGGTGAGGATTTGGCGGAAGAGGTTCCAGTTGACAGGGCCTCGGATAAATGATGGTGGAATGGGTTTCGGAATAGGAGTTAGGGATACTTTAAGGATCAGTGGACTATGGTCAGAGGATAGTTCATCAAGGCGAGTTACGGAATAGTTCAGGGAGCCTAATCCGCTGTGGATGAAGAAGTCGAGGATATCTGGATTACGGTTAGGATCTGTTGGCCAGTAGGTAGGGGAGTCAGGAGGTAGGAGGTTAAAATTTCGGGAATTCAGAGCAGTCAGCAAATTTCTCCCACGAGAATTCGTGGTTCTAGAACCCCACTGCTGGTGCTTGGCGTTTAGATCTCCACCCAGAATAAAATGATTTCCTAGGGAATCCAGAAAGGATGCGAATTCGGTGTTGGAAATGGAGTGTTTGGGAGGGCAATATGCTGATGTAATAGTTACCGGATAGGAAAAAGTCTTGATTACTATTGCTGTGGCTTGCAGGAAATCATAGGTAGGAAGTGGAAGTAAATGATGAGAGAGGGATTGGTGGACAATGATAGCAGAACCGGCATGAGCTTTGCCGTCTGGGTGGTCTGTACGGTATGTTATGTACTGCGGTATTTTGAAAAGCTGTTTAGTGGTTAGTCTAGTTTCAGTAATAAGTGCAACGTCAATTGTTTTGTCTTGCAACAACGCTGTCAGTTCGTCAGTGTGATTTCTAACACCATTCGCATTCCAAAGGAGAATGGATAAGGAATTAGGTGAGGTCATTTATGGTTTTTGTAAGGCAGGAATGAGATTTGATACTAGATTTGTAAGGAGTGATATAAGCGGCATAACAAGAGATTTGATTTCGGAGATGAACGATGTCATTAGACTGGTAAGATCTGTGACGTTTGATGGTGGAGGGATATGAGAAATTTGATTTTGAGGAGTTTTTTGAAGATTAGGTAAACTTTGAGGGATAGATTGTTGTACAATAGATTGAGAATGTTGAGGAAAAAGTTGTTCCGGCAGTGCCTCGACTTCATGACTCTGGTTTCCACCTCCAAGCAAGTGGGCAAATGACACATTAGAATTTACAAGTTTAGATGGTTCTCTTCTGCTTCTGATTGGTATAGCTGTTTCATTCGGATCCTGAGGTTTTTGGTATCTGGTTCTGAGTTTTTTGTAGATTTCGCATCCCTTGTAGTTAGCCGGGTGGTCCTTGAGGCACAGGGCACATACAGCGGGTGTTGATCTAGATCTTGTACATTCTTCTGATTTATGCTGTTCACCGCATTTCACACAGCGTGGTATGTAATGGCAATAACTTTTGGTATGACCATATGCCTGACAGTTATGACACTGAACTATTTCTTTCTTTGTGTAAGGTTTTTCAACTTTTACACGGGTATAGTACAGTCTACTGAGGTCATAGATTTTTTCGACTCCTGCTGATGGTTCCAAGTCCACGAAGAATAGAGGCAGTGGACTTTTATCTTTTAGAACATTGGTGACTTGCCTCACTTGGAATCCTAATTCTGTCAGTTCTTCTTTGATAGCTTCAACGGGTGTTGAGGAATGTAGGTTTCTGATTACGACCCTTAATGCTCTCTCCTGGCGCAGGTGATAAGTATGAAAGTCAGCTTTGGTCCCAGTCAGATATTTTACAATCTTTCTGTAGGTTTCAGCAGTAGTCGGAGATATTTTAGTATCATTGGTTCTACTTATACAATAATAACTATTAGGATCAGTTACTTTGTTTAAATGCGCACACATCAGTTTAAAATTTTTAATATTTTTAACAAATATTGGTGGAGGTAGTGGTTCCCTGAGTATAGGAGAAGATTCCATGGTTTCTTTTTCATTTTGGAGGATCTCAAATGGATTCGGTGTAAAAAACGGGGATTCATCGGTTATTCCTTGTGATGATGTGCTGGGCTGGGGTTCAGATCATAATGAGATAGCTGACGCGGTCATATCCAATAGTAAAATCATATCTTTAACTACTTTCAAACACCAATTATTTCTCTATCTTCTAAACTATCAATCTTTCCAGTGTATGTAATATTTAAATAAATGAAATCTAGCCATTGTTACGAAATCTGATCTATTTCTGTGTTAAAGCTTTTCAGACCAGACAAAGACCATTTGTCTAGTGACTATTTTCGTCATAGAATAAAACTAATTTTCATTTCATTAAAAAAAAACCAAAGTAATCATAGAAATTATGTTGTCAACGCATTAAATTAATTTAGAAGTCTTCTTTTAGGGGTTATTTTAAATATTTATGACCTATTTTTTACAAAATACAATACGCTGAAAATTATGTTTAAGCTCACACCCGTCGGACAGAGTAGAACCATTCGTCAAATAATCACAATGCAGTAAGTTTCATAACTGTTTCGACAACGGCCGCAACCGAGGTGAGGTTGAGATTTATCAACTCACATCTCGATGGATGAATGGCACACTGTTATTATGCAATTCCGTTCGTTTACCCACACTTCTGCATGGTGGATAGTTCCAAATGTTTCATTTAGGTACACTGTAGGGTAAAGATACCGAAATAAAGTGTGTGTTTTTTTTCAGTCTACATATCCTAATTGTTTGAACATTTTTGCAATAAAAAATCTCTTTTCTTTTATTTGATTTCTCTGTATTTAAATTTTCTAGGTTCTCTGTCTCTAAAACCAATTTTTCTATGCTTTTTTTTTTAATCAATAACAAAAACTTATGTTGAGAAATATCCTCAGAAACATCTTTTAGCCAAAATAAAAAATTAAAAAATCCGAGTCATAAGTTATTTTTCCCGTACTTTACTCTAAGAAGAAATTTAACTTAAAAAAACATTCATGTTTATACTTATTACCTAAGAATGCTTAATACTTATGCTATTTATTTTTTTTACTTTCATCTACCTATATATGTAATATATAGTAAGGGAAAGTATTGCGATCGTGAATATTTTTGATTTACAGTTTTCAACATCAATATACGTTTTAGGGTTCTCATGGTCCAAGTCTCGCAAAAGGTTTGTATTTGTGTGTATCTGTTCAATCCAGCTCGAAACGATATGTTGGATAAAACTGAAATTTCATATTTTTGAAGCGTGCATGGCTGAGATGTTACAGCAACGTTTTTAACAAGATTAGCAAACTAGAAACGCAACTTTATAACATGCAATTTGCACCTTTGCATAATTTTCTAAAAAATGGCTCTAAATATTTTGATTAAACTCGCAATATCGATGTAAAATTTAATAAAGTTCATCGAATTTTCTATATAAAAAAAATTAACCATATATAATCTAATTAACGTTTATAAAAGTATAACGGGTAAACGTATATGTTGAACAAACTTGATAGCGAACTAAAACATATATTTTATTTTTTGGTGTTGAACATAAGAACAGTAACATAGACATAAAATACCATTAGAAAGCTAAAGATTTTAGAAAAAAATATGTCTTATAACACAAAATAGTGAAAGGTAATGGCTAGTAATGAGAAGCAGATAAAACGAAGTGTTTTTTGTAGATAATTATATCATAATTAGTAAATGAAACACATGTTTCTAACGTAACTCAACAGAATGCTTTTATCTTTTTCGCTTCTAGCTGCATTTAATAGTTCTTAAATAGATTTTAAAAACAGAGGAAAGTAAAAATCGTGTATTGCTTGCACCAGGTTTTTAAAATTTATTTATTAATTCATTTTTTTAACTTAATCAATTGAAAAACACAAGTAAATACGTTTCATGATTTACCTAATTGAACTTTAGAACAACTTTCCATTTGTAGCTCTGCAGTAATAAACCTAAATTAAAATGTACCGAGGCCAACTTCTTTTCAGCCAGCTCGAAGGACTATAAGAATTCGAAGAGGAATCAAGGTTAAAAATAAAACGTTTATGTATGAGACCTTGGAAATCAGTTTTTTTCTCTCGTATCGTTGCAGACATAATATCTATTTCCATACTGCACCAGGAAATCGGCGTCCTTATGGGGTTACTGAACCTAATAAAAAAAAAAAAAATAATAATAATAATAATGAATTTATTTTTTACGATTTTGCAAAATAATAGATTTTATTTTGAAAAAAGATTAGGAAATAGAAACAAATTAAGGTATCTAAAAGGAACTAGTATGATATAGTTACTAAAAAAGAACTTTTTTTTTATATAACAATAAGATCTTCTGTCATCGCTGATTGGAAACTTATTTTTTCGATAAATGGTGATTTCAGTAATTTAAATAACTAATTTAATTTTTTTTTAAATCCTAAAACTTAATATAATCTTTTCAATACAAGTAATAGCACTAGCTTTTTATCTTATTTTTTAAACCCTCACTATATAACTAACCATAATCTTAATGCGGTAGATTAAAGTACTTAGAATTAGTTATGATTAAAAAACAGTTTAAAAAATAAAATAAAACTATTGTTTAGCGGATTTTATTTCTTACAATAAAGTTTTCTTACAAACCAAATTTCTTGTGAAAAACACCACTCATTCCTAAGCTATCTTAAAATTTATCTAAACGTATATAGAATAGAATAGAACAGAATAGAAAAAAAAATTTATTCTGGGACTTTGTCCCTTAAGAATAACATGAAATTTACAAGTAAAGGTAGCAAATCTGGCCAGATAACATTAAATAGACATAATTATGTACATAAGTAAAAGAGGTAGAAAAATAAATTTATATAAATGTATGTACATACGAATCTCTATGTACCAAAGATAAGAAAAAGCGTAAAAAAAGTAAAGTAAACAAATAGTAAATTGAAAGTAAGAAACAACTAATTTTGAACACTCTAACGAAAAATAATAATAATATATACATGTATATATGAAATAAAATAAAAAATAAATAAGAAGGTAAACATAGGATATTCATTCCTTATAATGATTATAATGAAAAATATAATTTAAAATTAAAGATTAACAAGCGTCAGTTTGGAATAATAGGTGTTGGAAAAGGCGATATTTGAATGTGGATAAGGAAGAAGCATTACGTATATTGGAAAGAATGGAATTCCAGATTGTAATGGAACGGGCAAGAAAGAAAGAAACATATATGTATGTTTATGTGAATTACAAGCTGCTTAGAAAAGAATAAAACTGAATTGAATATTAAATTGTTACTTAAGCCGAAAATATACCCGAGGGTGAAAATGTGTTTTAAGAACTTTTCCCGATGTTTTTTGCTCCTCTCATAACTGAATGAATAAAATTTTCTAATAGTTATTTTGGGACCCTCCAGATTCCAGACAGGGTCAGAAGATGCTATATTGCTGGCACTAAAAAATAGTTCGATTCAAGCATGCTCAACATAAAGAGGCAGTCAGAAAACAAGAATTAATATTAAATAATATTATTAAGGGAAACAAAACATTATAAACTCTTTTAATTATTGCAGTTCCTTTTTTGTCTTAGGGATTTTTGTCCTTCAACAGCGAAAACGAAGGTTTATCTTATCGTTCAAAAAAAGTATCGGAATGGCATAGATAATTCTATGAATATTCTTGAGAGAGCTTCTTCGACCTTAAACAGGCTTATTTAATCTGCAAGTTTTATCAATAACAACATTCTGATCCATATATATAATCTATAATCTCAGGGTTACAATTAATTATAATAATTCTATTGAGGGAATCATAAATTTCTAATTAAAATGGCATATAAAAATTAAGCTTTATAATGCTAAACTAGTGATAAAATATTAATATTTTAAGATCCTGGTTTGTTCGTTATTCTTTTACTCCATGCTGCTGTTGTTAATAGGACGATGCCTAAGTGGGAGTCATTAATTTCCCTATCCAGGTTTAATTAGGAAACGAATCTTTAACGAGTCCTTACATCGCAAAGACTCGGGACCACAAATTCACTGCATAACCAGTGATTTCCTTTTCCTTAAAAAAAAACCTGTGTATTCTTCAGTTGTGAAATTACTTAGCTGGTTGCTTATTTTAAAGGATGAACCACGTCTAAAGATTTTCGAGAATAAAGTTTTAAGTAAAATATTTGGTCCAAAAAGAGATGAGTTCACTGAATAATTCAGGAGGTTACATAACGCAAAATTGCGGAGCTTGTATCCTGTCAGTATAATTGAGTTGATAGCTTCATGGCGACTTAAAAAGGCGTGTAAAATTGTTTGGCTCAGTGAAGAACTAATTCTGATAATTAAGGTATTTACTGAACCGACTGGTAGGCGTCCAAGTCAGTCCAAGTCCAAATCTCCCAATGAACTCAGATATACTTGGCTTTTGAGAATCGTTAGTCGTTGTTTTTTTTATTCATAATTTTGAAATGCATTTGTGCACACAATATTTTTTACGATTTTTTTTTAATGGTCGATGTAACGGCCAGAGTCCTTGAGACAAGCCAACATGCTTTTATCCTGAGTAGGATGTGATTAAGTGGCGTTTTACTAATGTGATACGGCTGCCAATGCCATGGAAACTGCAATTAACCGTAAGAAAACAACCGAGGCGGTCTGAAGTGCTTGACTTTAGATTGGTTTGCCTCTCTAGTCTGGAAATTTTCCATGTCCGTGTATTCCCCAAAAAGGTTTAAGTTACCTTGAAGTTTGCCAGATGTTGGTTAAATATTTTCGAACAGGAAAAAAAAAAAACATCAACTGTCAGGTCAGATAAAAGACATGTTATAATAATAAGCTGTAATAAATTAAAACGTGCCAACGAGCATTAAGTGGATGATTACGTCACTTTCGTCGATGAATACATTAACTACGTGAGTTCGCTAAGTAGATAGTAAAAAAAAAAAAAAAAAAAATTAGGATTTGATTATCATTACACTCTCATTATTTGTTTAAAGAACATTAGAAAAAAATAGTGATCATCCATTCATAAATATCCAATCGGTGATTTTACGTTTAAATAAACAATACGTAAATAAACAACTCACCTCACGTCTCTCAAGGCTTTAGAATAACGCCAGCCATATTTAATCTCTTGTCCGATTTCCCAATGTTTGTTTTTTTTAATATTCATTTAACGTCACTTTGAGCTACTGTGGCTAATCAGACGATGCTACAGTGAGAGACATAAATTTTGTCTATCCAGGCTTAATTAGGATATGGATCATTAGCAAGTACCTGACATCACACAGGCTCGGACCACCATTTTAACTCTTCTCGAAGGTCAGCATAACCAAGGATTAATTACTCCATAACAAAATCCAAGGGTTATCTGCCGGATTCGAACCTTCTGCAGAGAAGGTTATTATGCTAGCCACTACACCAAGGTGACCTGCAAGTAATGCGGTTCATATAAAATATTTCCTTAAATGGAAACTAAAATAAATTTGAATGCCCAACCACACAAAGAAAATCACAAGCCACAACTCAGCCAATATTTCTAATTTAAAATCTGTATACTACCCGGCTTAACCATGTATTAATCCCACCAACATTTAATGAACCCGATTATAAAAAACAGATAAGAAAATTGAAATAATTTTCAAAATACAACAAAATCAAGCCCAAAAAATAAATTGATTCTCTGGAAACTATAACTACCTATTTAGATTCCAATCTGTTAAACTAATTATAGAGAATTCTAAGCCTACCACGCGAATCATTAACAACTATTTCTTTTTAAAAAAATATATTTATTGAAATTTACAACAAGGAAATGTGAGTATAACTATATAGTTATATAAAGACATGATAAACAAGTAGAGAAAGTACCCAATGACCACACTCCAAAAATATTCTGAACTAGAAGGTCTCGGGGCCACCTTCCTTTTAGACGCCTCGGAGAATATTGGATTAGAATTGAGTTAGAGTGGAAATGGAGAATTATTCTTTGAAACCATCTTTATCGTATTCAATTAATGCATCCCTTTTAAATTTCTATAACAGATATACAATTGTTGATGACTATATTATTATTATTTAATTAAATTACGCAACGAGGCTGCTTTGTAAATGTATATGGATAAATTAATACTTTAAGTAGTGAGACCCAAAACAGTTATCTTAAGAAGGATTTTATTTTGACGTTCGTCATTACAGGATAATGGAATATATGGATGGAATATAATTATTTAATGGTTATACATTAAAGAATGCACATTTAAGAAAACATATGAATTTTCATAACTAACCTCAAAACATAAACAAGTTAAAACTCTAGAAAAAAATCAACGAGGTTTTCCAAAATCTTCTCAAACAAGCACTTTTCCTCATACCTTCACCTCCAAATAAAAAGTTGAAGAGATTCAACCCTCTGGGTTTGAGAACCCGTTGTCACGTCTCAGATGTTATTGGAATGAATCACTACATAATGTTTACTAAAATAAATTCATTACGTTTGAGTCAAGATCACAAATTAAGTCATAACAAACTCAATAAATTTGGTAAGGTTACCGCCACATATGCATACATATTTTATGAAGCAATAATTATGTTATTTAATTAAAATAATCACAGTTACTGTTAAAATCACTAACCTAAGCTTTACTTCTAAAACCCATGAAGGGTCTTGGGCTTAGTTCATATTCGTAATGCTTCTAGGCCAACAGCCGTGCAATGAAGTGATTAGGCCTTGATCACGCCTCAATTTGTGTACCCACTATAAAGAGGCTGCTATAAAGGCCCCAGGAGGGTCTCCATATCCTAGGCTTGCCTCCGGCTGAATTAACAGAAAAAATAACATTCTGTGATAGCCGGGATTCGAACCAAGGACCCGGAGAAGAGTAGACTAGTGTTCTATCCACTAGGCCACTCCGCTCTATAAAACCACTGGCATCCCTTTTTCCGGAAATAGACCCTTGAATAGATTTATTGTGATTGCGATAATTATTTTTCTTCTAATCCCTACATTCAATTGTTTATATCTCTAAATCATTAAAAACTAATATATATTATATATTAAAATCTGGTTTTAATTGAACAAAAAACATATTCTGAAACAAGGTTGACGTCTGTATCCATTGCACTTCCTGTTTAACTTGTTCCTGCTCCCTAGCGTTCTTGTTTGCAGTTCCTGAAGCAATAAAACTTCTATAGACTCTTGTAAATTACAGTAAAATGTAATTTAACCAATAAATATAAACACATATTAAAGTATTTACCACGTGAGTAACTGTCCCCAAGGGATGTAAAATAAAGATCAGGATAAGTGAGTAAGATACCTATTCAAACGTCCTCACACGAATGAGATGAGAGTTAATTTTTTTATGACATAAGTTTTCTAGTTGGTTTAGCTACCATCTTTGGGTCTGCTTATTAACGTAATTCAAGGGCGTTGGCATCCGTTAATGAGATTCTCTTTATCATTAATGGTGTATGTAAGTGACATTACTTAAGACATGTTAACGATCTTGGAGTGTTTTAATGATGCGTGTGTTTTTTTTTTTGTGTTTTTTTTTTATTCATTTTTAAATCCAAATATTGATGAAAATCGATTCGGTGAAACACTGGGTAATAATTGAGCTTCTAAATTGATGCGTCATTGTAGTAATGCCCATCCACTTTATCATTTTGATAGCAATGACCACTTAACGAACCTTCTATTATTTTTAAAAATTTATCTTCATTTTTCACTACCTTCGTTAAAGTAATTTGTCTGTGTTTTTTTTTTCTATTTTTTAGTAAATCATCGCCTATTTTTTCACAACTATTTTTTCATATTGGACATATTTTATTTACAGGCTTTTTATTTGATGACGTGTTAAGTCGAGTATTATATGACTGTAGGCATTTATTTGGACCTATTAAAGTCTGGTGGGATGCCTCTTATTATCTTCCAACGAAAAAAGTCAAAACATACAGCACAGACATTTTGGTCGGCGGAAATCACCCTCTTATCATATCATTATAATAATTATTTCTTTGTTTCTCGTGTAATAAAAATAATAACCGATCAAACAATTTTAATATCAAGAAATACTAATAATTATTATGTTATTTGGATTTATAGTCGTTATTGAGGGATAATAACTATAATAATTCTAATTGGAATTCCGATTCTAATATAGAGTATTAATATCGTATATAATTCTAATTCTAATAATTCTAGAAATGATAACTATAATTCTAGTCATATTTCTAAGGTTCTAAACTCTTTTCGTTCTATAGGTATAATTTAAGGAATTCATACACGGCATTAGCGCTAGCCTAGCTTTTCTTTGTTTTTATCTAATGTTTGTATTTATACCTATATTTTCTGCTAGTTTTATTTATAATATAAAATGATATATTTTTTTTTGTTATTTATTTAACGTCACTTTATACTGCTATGGCTAATCGGACGATACTACAGTGGGAGTCCTAAATTAAATTACATCTAGAAAAATGATAATTAATCATAGTAGGATATGAATTTCTTACTATTTGAGTTAAATAAATTATACCGTCTTCGGTCTTAACTTATTAATTCATTATATCATGTACCATATTTACTAGATCATTTTATTAAACATTGTAAACGTCATTAAATATGTATGTAAAAAAAATCATAATATATTTTAATATATTATAATTCAAATTTTAATTCCTATCACAACACAAAATCTTACCTCACTTTCACTTGTCAACTGAACACATGACACGAGGAATAAAAAATATAAAGATTTAAAAAAGATATTAGAATCTCACAAACAACATTATTATATTCATATGTTTATAAATATATATAATATATATATATATAATATATATATATACAAATATAATACATTATCGTATATATATTATATATTACATATATACATAAATAATATATATATATATATATACGAGCCTGGGACAGGTTCGAACCAGGCTGTGATGGGATATTATTCTTTCTATTACTTCAAACGGAGGCGTACCTGAGAAAGGGATCCTTTCTGGGGCTCGCTAGCCTATGTAAAGCGGCCGCCCATAATTTGGGAAAATAATTTATTTCAAAATAAATGAGGAAAAATAATAATATCCTTGCACGAACGTTAGGTCTTGAAACAGTAGATACTCCTTAAGTACTAAACTCAATAGCCTTCATAGGTTTATTAGAGCTACAGGAACAATTAACTTTCATTATTTGCATCAAATTTCTATTAACTAAATCTCATTTAAAAACTCATTGACTATTAAATCATTGAGGGTAAATATTAAAGCAATTTTATAAAGATATGCTTCATTGCAATGGAATTTCTTAAAGGGATGTTATCCATATTAATGCGAATTTATTTATATATAATACAAGTAAAATATAACGCTAAAATAATTAAATAATTGTTATTAGAATAAAAGAGCTTATAGGCAACAAAAAAATTGTATTAATTTCAATTCAGTTAAGGTTTTGACTGTCGAAAGTCATGTAACGTATTGTTACTAAAAAAGAGTAATTGTGATTATTGTTACGTTAATTGGTCAATTCATCTTAATTCATTCAAAGGCAGATTAACTCGAAGAAAGAAACTAATCGAAATAACAAAAATGGCAATTATAATTTTCATTTAAATGAGAAGTTTATAGATTACTTGTGTGTTTGAAAAAAATAATGCATTTTTTATTGTCTATAATCTGGTCTCTTTATTCAAACTAATTACTTATCATAGTAACATATTACAATCCGAAAATGTTTGTTTATTTCTAGGAATATATTAACAAATATGTCTACGTGAATTAAGCTGAATAATTAACTACAGATTAAACTTGCGTGTTAAAAAATTATTTTTCAATATGAGCTAAAGTTTTTGTTCCTGCAATTTATTGTGCAAGTATTACATTTTCACCCTTAACAAAATATTAATATCTTCGTTCCCATCAACAATAATGAGAAACAGCAAACATTTGTAGACTTAAAAATCGGATTCTATTCATAATAAAACATGACCTCCATATGTTTTTAAAATATTAATTAATAATTATAATTACCATACTCATACATAATTACTCAAAAATGTTTATCAATGGCAGCGCCCTGTTAATAGTTGTGCATATGCCCGCAACACTGTTGAGTGTTAACGGTTTGCGTTTCACTAACTCTTAAGGGGTTGTACTTCTTGGTACCATAATCTTATATAATTATTATTACCTTGTTTCCTGCTATATCATATATTGTACAGCCATTTATTACTAGGTATTTTTTATGTTAGACGTCAGTAGTTTATTGTGATATTAGTCACTTTCCATTTTCTGCTTCGACTTTTTAGGTTATTAAAACAATTTTTCTATTATATTATACATATACCTATGTTACTATTCTTACTTCTGGATATAGTTTTTTATGACATGAAGATATTTCCGCTTTATTTAATTTAAAAAAAAATCAATCATAGATGTGATTAATTCATTTTTCATATTTTATTTTGTATATTATTAAACTATCAATTTAAAAAAAAAAATGTAATTGTTTAGACCAAATTTCAAAACTTTGATATCCAAGTACTGTTGGACCATTTGAATGAAAATGAGATTAAGTGATAATTATGACAATTTAACAATTTATAATTTACAACGAAAATCCTCAGAGCAATTTATTTGTACTTGGAGACCTTTGAATCATATTTCCACAATGTTTTCCTTAATTGGTAAAATAAAATAAAAATGTATATTTATTAACACAGTGATTGTAATATATGGTTTTATTTTGTAGCATAACGTTCTGTACTATTGTATGCAACGAAGTATACTGTTTTATACCATTGAGTTTGACTTTTTCTTTAATAAATTATTTTTCGTTTTAGATCGAGGATTGGAATGTCTTGTTGATAGAAGCTGGAGGTCCTGAGAATATCATTATGACCATTCCACTGCTTTCTCCGTTCTTACAGTTCACAGGAGTCAATTGGAGATATTTCAGTGAACCATCACCTTACTCTTGCAAAGGTATTGTTTTATAATTCTTTATGATGCCATTTGCCTAATTTTATTCATCAGCTGAATAGCTTGAATATGGATTATTTATTTATATATTCATAAATATTTGATATTTCAAAACATGTTTGATTTTCGCTTCAGGTCTGAAGGACGGAAGATGTCCAGTACCAAGAGGAAAGGTTATGGGCGGGAGTCAGTCATCAATTTCATGGTCTACACCCGAGGAGACCGTCGAGATTACGATCACTGGGAGGCGATGGGCAACCGCGGATGGTCCTGGAATGACGTGTATCCATACTTCTTGAAGAGTGAAGCATGTCAATCAGATGCTTTTAACTTCTTGGTTAACCCAAGGTATCATCATTAAAAGTACAGATTTTTAAAAAATGACATGAAATGTCATTGCATTGTTATTGAAGGATTCAGAAAAAAGTTAAGTTTTTATGTTGAATAGTTATTAACCACGAACCGCTTAGCGTTTCGCTACTCAGGTTTCTTCATGCTGCTTTGAGATTTGCTTGCGTAGGGAATAGATAGCTCTCTTATCCCTCATCATCAATCTAATTTAGACTAACAATTACAGACAATGCGTAAAACTTTCAACGTACGTCCTTTAAATAATACCCAAAGTAATAGTCGAACTTTTAAAAAGTGATGTATTCTTTCTTTATCGTAATTTGAATAATAATATCTTAATTAATGTAAATATTTTATCAACGAATATCAATCACACCTACTAAACTACTCGAAAAAGAATAATGTTCTTTAAAGAACATCTCACACGAGCTCAATCGCTTGTGATTCTGGATAAAACGGATCCATTCAAGGGTGTACAGAGAATTTTTGTGAGAGGGAGCCAAGTTGAAATTGTTTGGAGTGGCGAGAGGAACAATTAGGTTGAAAATTTAAGTTGGTTTTTTCCAAATACTGTCTGTATGCATATAAATTCGAACAATAAGTGCGTGCTTTTAAAAATAGTCTCTAAGCACTACCGTTTATTCTAATGTTATCCTTACCTCATTTGATGTGCTTATATTTTTACAATTTTTATTTTTCCAAACATTTTTATGAGGGAGAGGGGAAAAAGACGCTGCCTCCGTCTGTTTCTACTCTTCCTACACAATGTTTGATACTTAAATTAACGGTATCCACATTAGGAGAAGGCAAGCCAAAAGGACAGCAGACTTTGGGCAGGAGCTCTATAAATAGATAACTATTTACATAAAAGAAGTTAATTGGTAACATTAACTTACTGGCATAATCGGCAAGTTAATGTTGCCATAAAACGTATCGCTTATTGTCGAAGAAGAAAAAAGCAATTAATAAATAAATAGTTACGGTGTCCATAACTATTCTTCATGATTATCCAGAAATACACCTATGGATCAACTTTTGCGATTATATTATAAATGCAATTTATCATTCCAATAAATTCACTTTTCGTTAAGCTAATAATTAATTGATAACATTTTTTTTTTTTTTTCAGCTTCCATCGACAGAATGGCTACCTCTCAGTTGACACAGCCCCTTACAAGTCAGAGCTTGCTCATGCATTCGTAAAAGCTGGTGAAGAATTAGGATTCAAAGTTGGAGATTATAATGGTGGCAACATCGAAGGATTCTCATATGTCCAGGTAGAATTAGGATTGAGTAAAGCTTTATTCTTGGAATACTCCTCTGGAATATAGCATTAATACAAAAAAATAAAAATTTGCAAAAGTACATTAAAAAAAAAAAAAAAAAAAAAATATATATATAATATATATATATATATATATATATACATCACTATAAGATACTTAACTCATAAAGGAGGTAATGGGAAACATTATATCTATTCATTTTTTTCGTATTTTATCATAATCGAGTACAATAATAATAACTGATTAGGAGTATAACAATGGTAATGACATTAAATTCGATATATTTCTTTTAAAAGCAACACGATTTGTTGTGTGATAAAAACATTTTTGTTTTTCTTTTATCTTAAATTGAGTCCCCATTTACTCACGAATTGATCTATACTTTCCTCACCACTCCTCAGGAATAAACCTGAATACCCACATTAATCATTTGTACAGACGTTTTTTTCATAATTAATACAGATCCAGAAAAAAAAAATCCAACAGATTCTTCTAGTTACTTAATTACGGAACTGGCTTACCTTTTTTCGCGCTAGTCGGATAAGACTTTTTCTTACGGATACATGTGTTTTCTTATGCTTAATTTATCACATCTTAAAATTAACTTAAACACTAAGCTAAATCCTAAGAAAGATAGGGACAGGGATATTTATAGAATTGAAATAGCTGCCGAACCCGACATGCATAGTTTATTTTATTTTGTAATGTATCCCCTCGATTAAAAAATTGTGTCTCTATATCAATTATGCGAAAAAAAACGGAATCCGGAATAACGATTAAAAAGCAGAACTTTATATGAGATCTTAATAAGATTCGCAAATGCGTAACCAACCTTGCAAAAAGGCAATCATCATGCTAGTTATTTTTTTTTTTCTGATTCTTTTCTTTTTAATGAAATCGACCCACTCATTTACATTTCCTTATCAACATTATTATACAAATTGTTGAATCCTGTTTACACGCCTTATAAGGTTTCAGTTCTATTGCGTTCGGTTTCAGGATGTTGCCATTCTTGTGACTCTGGAACACGAAACCACACTTGCAAACCCCTCATTTCATACATTACATAGATTAGATCCAAACCGCAAATCGAGGACCTATTAGCAACTTCCCTTGTCTTCTCTTGTGGTATTTCCCCTCACATTTTGCAAGTGAAACAACAATTCTCAAAGTTCCAGATGTTTATCTCGAATAAATCTTGTTTTAAGACTTACTTATTTTTTTACTTTCTACTTATAAACATTAAAATAATTTTGGTACCTAAAATTTTGATATAATAGTCAAAAGTTTAATTTTATATTGAATCATGCTTGTCGATCGTTAAACATTTCCTTTTCAAACATTTTTTTCGATTTATTTTAATTATGAATAAAGGTCGTTTTATAATAAGTTTACATTTTCTATCTACTCTATAATAAATTAGACTGTTAGTGATATATACAGTACACTATATTAGTACTACCATAATTTCATTTTTTTTTTTATTTTTTTCAGTCAACGACAAAGAATGGTTCTAGATTTAGCGCTTCCAGAGCGTTCCTCCATCCAATCAGAAAAAGGAAAAACTTGTCTGTGGTTAAATACGGGATGGTGACGAAGTTAATACTCGAAGGAGATAAAGCAGTTGGCGTGGAGTACGTCAAAGGCAACCGAAAGTTCCGTGTTCGTGCAAGGAAGGAAGTCATCTTGTCAGCTGGAGCCATTAACTCACCACAGTTGCTGATGCTGTCTGGAATCGGACCAAAAAAACATCTCATGGAAATGAATATTCCCGTTGTACAGGATTTGCCTGTAGGAGAAAACTTGATGGACCATCCAGTTATCGGTAATGTTATTTATACCGTCGATAAACCGGTGAGCCTTACGGAGGACATGGTTGTGGAAGCGGATGTCATCGCCAACTACATGCTCAATAACAAGGGCCCACTCACTGCCACGGGGGTTTGGAAGCGCTAGCTTTTGTCGATGTATTTGATCCTCATGGACCCAATAACTTCCCCAATTTGGAAATACAATTTTGTATCTCATCACCACTTTCTATGCAGTTCCTGAATGCCAACTTTGGAATCAACGATAAAATATTCAATCAGGTATATAAATCAAACGGTTCCGTTCACAGTTACCTCATGTTCATGAACGTCATGAGGCCAAAGAGTCGAGGAAGGATAACTTTGAAATCAACAGATCCCTTTGCAAAACCACGCATTGATCTTGGATTTTTTTCACATCCTGATGATGTCAAGATCCTTGTGAAAGGAGTAGAACTATCTAATAATATTAGCAGAACTTCTGCTTTTAAAACATTCAACGCCAAGCTGTATGACAAACCTATCCCAGGCTGTGACCAACACCCAAGGAACAGTGAAGCCTATTGGGGCCTGTCATGCCAGGTATATCACAGTCACTAATTACCATCAGAGTGGTACTTGCAAAATGGGACCACCTGGCAACCCAACATCAGTTGTCGATCCCAGATTAAGGGTGATTGGGTGAAGAATTTGAGAGTGATCGATGCCTCCATCATGCCAATGATAGTTTCAGCACATACTAATGCTCCTACCATCATGATAGCAGAGAAAGGAGCAGATATGATTAAGGAAGATTATAATAGGTTGAAAGTTTAAATTATAAAGATGAGGATTATATAAAAATGAAACCAAAATCAAAAAAAAATGGATTTAGATCCAATAGCTGATGCTGGGAGTGTTATAACACTTCAAGTATTTTTATGAATCTTCCTGTTGTCCAAGAAAGCCCAAAACTTATTTGAATTCAGAATTCTCTCATAACTAATATGTTTGAGAATTCTTGGATATCCCGAAGGAAGCAACATTCCACTTCTGTATTTATATACTTTTATTTTAACAACAAAGCTGTTGTTATTTGGTGTTAGAATATTATTCTGTCATTTGTTGGTGGTATTTAAATAGAGTTTCAATTTGACAAGAGTTACTTTATCATTAAAATATCTAATTATGAATAAGTAATTTTTCAATGTAGTTGTTTACTTTTGTGATTGTTCATGAGCAATATTGATAAAAATGTTAATTTCCTTTAGAATGGTTTAAAGTTTTAATGAGGTACGTAAAGTCAGGTATTTGATATATTGTTCAAAGTTCTTCTAAATAATGATAAAATAAGCTTTAAAATCCTTACTTACATAAAACGATCTCCAATTTTTATTTCATTTTAGCGTTTATATGCAAAGTCCGATAAAAAAAAAAAAAATCATAAGTTTTAATGAAGTACCTATATTGATTGTGCCTAGAATGATAGTAAACACATGTTGTGAAGTTATGTATATTTATTTTAACTTTATATATTTATTATTCTGAATTCTTATGTCAGAAGCATAATTAATTTTATTGCTGTTGAAATAAAACAAATGTATAAACTATAAATTAATTTTAAACAACGCAATACATATGTAACCTCATCAGGCTGTGATATGAATGAATTTCTATGTAATTTTGAGTTCATAAGGTGGAGTTACATTTGTCATTTAATAAAAACTTATATATAATTATTTTGTTTTCCAATCTCCCTTGTCAATACTTTTTTTTTTAAATTTATTTATTGGAATTTACAACTGTATAATGGAATACAACAAGTGAATTTGAGAAAAATAAAAAGCATGAAACACATGTAGAGAAGCTTCCCAGTGGAAGCACTCTAAAAATATTCTAAACTAGAAGGTCTCGGGGCCATCTCCTTTTCGTCAATACTTTAATTTCTATTTACACATATTTAAGCAAAATCATCTTGAAAACACTGCTGCTATAGTGAGTATAATATAAACATTTATCTTTTGAAGAAGCATACATGTATAATCCATTTTAATGGTCTTGTAATATCGTGGAATGATTTAGAGTATTAATAATGATTGTTTTCATCTATCTGTGGTCATAAATATATATGAAAATGTCAAAATATGTGTTATTCTATGTTCTTGTTGCTGAATAATCTTTATCTACTATCAATAATGAATTCTTGATTATATAAAGAAGTCCATTGAAATGTATACAAGTAGATTGGTTGGTTATAAATTCCAAACCGATCTGAGGGAAACAAATAACAAAGAATACACAACTTGTTAGAGTTTATTACTTTTCTAGGTCACAACAAATGTTAAAATAAAACAAAAATGCAATTTAACCAGTTAATCTGCTAATATATTGATACATATTACAACACCAATAGTTTAATATAACATGAAGGGAATAAGGAACATCTATCTATTGTTTTTTTTTTTTTTTTCAAACTAATAGAGATGGAAAGAGAAATGAGATGAAGAATGCTATAGAATGAAGTGGAGAGGGGAAGAATGAGTAAGGGGAAGAATACATTTAAATCTTATAGTATTAATTAAAACTAGACAGTATAGCTGCAGCACCAATTTGTAGTATTGCTAATTTCTGCAGCTAATTATTTTTATCACCCCATTCAAGATAATATAAAATGACAGATCTGGAAAAAAAAAAATCCATTTACTTTCTAATAGATAAATTGGTACAAATATGTTTATTCGGTTCTTTATCTAAAATGAATCTTATTCAGATATTGATAGATTTTTAAATATTCCATAATACATATTCTATATTAAATCTATCCATAATTTTTTGCTCAAATGATAGAATGGTATGAGTCACAAAAATTGAGTTTTTCATATTCTAGAGTGTCATTTGTTTATTTTTTTCTTCTAAATATAAACGAATGATACTCCAGAATGTGAAAAACTTTTATTTCTAATGCTATGTTTTGATCGGCTGCTAAATTTTTTTTTTTTTTTATTTACTTCTCTATTTTTCTTTTTCTTTCTATCTTTTATTTTATTTTTTATCTTTATATAATTATTTTTTTAGGACTATATTTATGATGAATTGTTTAAAGTTTTATTTCTTTTTTAGTTAGATTATGATATTTGTAAGTTATATATCTTTTTCTTTTCTTTTTTTTTTTTTGTTTCATTATATAAATTAAGCTGGTATTGTAGTACATTACCAATTAATTTGAATTTCAATTATTATTATTTCAATTAATGTAGTGTAATGTACTTTTTTTGTATGATTTACCACTAGTAATTGGGCCTAGGCCTGTTGGTGGATGATGTAAAATAAAAAAATAAAATAAAATATAAGGCAATAAGAGCTTCAAAAACTCTACTAATATATTAATATATTTTTAGACTCTATTTTCTGAAACCATTGGAGTTCCTTTCCAAGAATGTCATATTTAACAATCTCACTGTATTACAAGGTGGCATTCATGGGAAGATTAAATAACTACTAGGTTTTAATTAAAGTAGTTATTATTTAAGAGAACTAATAAATATCTATCAAACTTCTTAGTTCCATCCCCCAGCTTCTGGCTCGACTCTTCTCTGGTTGCTCTCTGACCCTGACAGACTTATCTCCCTTTATGGTTGGCCTCTGATTGACTCCTTGGATGGACTTTGACTCCCTCTGAGTCCATGGATTGACTTCGACTGACCTTTTTTGATTAAAAATTGTAATCCTTTTCATGTCTCTTTTCCTTTCTCAAAAATAATATTTTTTTTATATCTATCTCCTATTGGTGGTCAAAAGAATAGTACGCAGAGCTGATATGGGAAGGACCATAGGTTGGCGGTCCAGCCCTTGCAAATACAAATTTTAAGAAATGATCAAGGATATTCTTAATATCACATCATAAACCTTTATGGTATTATGCTTTTCTCATTGCCAGGCCTAATATACTTGTCGGCTGCTGGCCTGGGGCTGGTAGTCCTGGGTACCACAGGAGGGTAGAGGAGGAAGAGGGAAGGAGGTAAAAAGATAGTCCAAAGGAGGTAGGTGAACAGGTTTTGTACTATAACGGACAAACCCTTATTGTTATTAATTTCTATTAACATTAGAATTCTTCATTATTCTCAATATATAACAATAAAAAAAGTGACTTATACCACTTTTGATCTGAATAATTGACTTGATCCGACTAGAAAAAATGTTTGTATAAAATATAATGATGGTTACAGTATACACTTTCTAATAAAATAGGTTATAAGTTCATTTGTAATATTTGTTCAGAAGCTAATAGGTGAAGAATCTATAAGAAAATTCTTTTATGTTTATCACATGATTTGGGTTTGGTTCCCTATCTGAATTAAATTATGATGTTTATATTTAGTATGAAAAGTAATCTCACAAGCTTCATGGAAATTATATTTAGTTCCAGTGAAAGCGACTGTTTTCATCCACAAGCGTTTTTTTTTTTTGTTTTTTTTTTTCCGATAGTTCAAAAAGCCATGAAGTCCTTAAGCCTCGTGTTTTATCTTCTAGGAGAATACAATCGTCATGGTGATTGGTCACCAGTTTGTTGGGTGACAGGCCTCACACACCCGAAGGAGAGAGTATAAAAAAATGTCAGTGAATGCAAAACTTTCCCTTAGTATATATTTATATATATGTGTGTATGTATAGGTAAGTGAAAATTGTATTATATTATTATTTTTGTATTTTAAGTGAAAGTAAAATAAAAAGGAGTGATCCCTGTTTAATGTATTTTGATAAAATACAGTTTGAAGCTCCTTCTTTTTTCATTCTGCAGCTATAATTAAAATGCTTCTAATAAATTGACCATTTACAGATCTGCATTTACAGATGTTTCTTTTTAATATTTTATAAATGACTCCTGCTTTCTTCCATGTACTTTTCATATTATCTGGAGCATCCTTGCCTATTTGGCCAAAAGAGGTTCCAATTAGGACCATCCTAAGCAAGGCTCTTCGGTAAATAAACTATCCCAAGTCTTTTATTCCAAGAATTGCTTGTTTCTGGAATTTTGAAATGAGAGTATGATGAAAAATGGTTTAATACAATCTTTAAACAGTGACATGGAGAAAATTAGGTGTTAAAAAACAAAACATGACTTATAATGTCTTTCTGGAACTTTCAATCGCCACATTGGGAAAATATTTGAATTAAGAAGTTTATAGTATAGAATTTAAATGGTTCAATTAAAGTTATTAAAAAATTTCATGAAATAAATTTTTGCTCAATTTTTACGATTACTCTAGATGTTTTTTATTAATGAATAACACCTCACTTTAGACGAGCATATTCTCAACAATCTTTTTAAAATTTCTTTGTATCATTATTATTATTATTTTTTTTTTTTTTTCTCGTTATGGGCAACTTGGGACCACGCAACTACTGCTTTCTTTTGGCCCAATATTGTCTCATCCTTTCTACATGTTTCTGTTTCCGCACTTCAGTCTCATTATTATTAATTTTATAAACATATATTTATATGGAAATTCTGTACATAAGTACTGTAAGTATTAAAAGAGAAGCTTCATAGCGCAAAGGGACTTTGCTAAACCATATTATCAACAGAAATCCTGAATAAAATAGGTATTGATTAATTTCAACTTACACAGAATTATCAGTAGCAAGATGTAACTGAAGATTCCAGCACATGCCTGCATACCTGCCTTCCACTGTTCATTTTTATCTTAGCCTGTACCCAAATATTATGGAGTATAAAGTTTAGTTTTCCTACTCAAGTAGTTAACTTGAGTAGAAAATAAACTGTTTTCTGCAAAAACCTGTCACTGAAAAAAAACACAACAAATTTAATACATTAATTCTCCTTTAGTCATCTAGTTTCCAACTAAATTTTATAAAGTAGACAATAAAGGTTTATCTATTGTAATTATTATTGTATTAATCATGCAACCTTTAATTCTTTATATTCTGCAGTTTAACTTTTGAAAATAAGTTTGGTCCTCTCGTGATTAAGACACACAGCTAGTCTAGCTTCTTCTATCTTTCCCTAGAGAAGAGTGGTCCTTGGTTGAGGTCCAAACTCCTTGGTTTTCCCTATTCATTGTATTGCATAGTCCTTGTTAGAAATCGTTTGTTTCTATTTTAATTACCAACAGCTGACTTCAATAGTCTTCTAACTTTCAAATAATATATTTTGACAATGAATTCAATAACTCGTTCCTTTCTACTAGTTTTTTTTTTTTTTCAAATTTAACACTTTATATTAAGAAAAAAAATATGGTGCGCCCAACACATGACTTTCACTTACCTCTGTTGTTAAAATCAATTTAAGAATTTTGAAATATAGTTAGAGGTGAAAATAAGTGAAAGTAATATGGTGGGATGCAAAAAACAATAAAAAAAAATATTGAATGAGATTGGGAAATATTAACTGCAATCTTTGCAGGTTTCGTGTAGGTTATGTTATTTTATGATGTATATTAAAACATTTAGAATCAAACATTTTTGTAAGTGATAAATAATTCCTAATAAAATGTTAATTCCTTAAATTCTTAATGATAAAATTAAAAACTAACTCATGTTCAATTATTACTGATAATTATTTAAATAAATATTAAAATATACCAACTTGGTTTTCGCAGCAAACATGATGGAGAGCATCCATAATGCATAGCTTCATGAAACTATCCATTGGATCGTACTCCTTTAGCTCTCCATCAGTAATTCTGAATTCCATGGCTTTCCTACAAAGTATAACGTTCTTTTTTATAAGATCAGGAATGTATTGTGACTGAAAGAAATTCTAAATGAAAAGAAAGTGAATAAAAGTAAATTTTTGAAAAATTACAATAAACAATCCATCCAATAGTACAAGAATCAAGAGAATATATATCAAGAATTATAATTGATGACAAATGAATTGTTATTAATTGAAAGAAATTCCTAATGAAAAGGAAAGTGAAATATATATATCTGGAATTACATCTACCTTCCAGAAAACAATCAAGGAAAGTAAATGTTTTTATTTATTTAAAAATTTCCTGACAATGCTGCAAGTATCCAGCAGAACGGCTTTCTGCGTTATTTTTAAATTTCGGAGGTCTAGGTCAAGTTTTTCCATGCACTCCTTTGCACTTTTTAGTATTAGGCCATTCAAAGAGAGAACTTTTGAAGTCTTTATAACTTTTTCCAGCTGGTAAAGTGAGTTTAGCTCTTAAGAAAGTTCCTAGTATGTTTTTTAGCTCTAGTGCTCAACAGGTTGGAGTCACTTAGGATAGATATATAAATTATTCTCGCCATTTTTTTAAGTTTTATATAGCACCAAAATATTTGGAAGATTGTGCAGCACCTCAGGTGGAGGGACGAATTTGCAATGGTGGGTAAAAATTGGTGGATAGTGGCCAGGAACCAGGACTTGTGGAGAAGTGTTATGTTGAGGCAGTGATGGTGATATAATAATTAAAAAATAATAATAGCGGTTGTTTTAATATTTTTGTTTGTTTTTTAATGTTTTGATTTTAAAAATCATCAGAAGTTTTAGTTTATTTATTGTAAATATTTTGTTCTGTACAGTAGAGTTCTTATGTTACATCCCTAAGGGGAGACTTTTGTCTTTTAAATAGAAGTTAATAAATCTTTATTTATTCACTTATCATTTCTTGGATACCATTTCATTTCACATCAACTTTAGGAAAGTTTCTACCACTCCTCAACCTTTTGACCTCTCAAGTCCAAATAATACATCGATTGAATATTTCATTTAATTTAAGAATCTCAGATTTTTTAAAAACAAATTTTGTTCCATACCATTTCTTGCCCAAAGACATTGTAGGGTAATACAAAATGCGCTGTATGCTCTTTCGGCAGAGGTTTGGTTTTCCTTTAGCCTCAAGAATCAATACTATTTTTTTTCTAATATCCTTTATTTTTACTAACAAACAAATATACAATAATTAAAAAAACAAAAACAATACTGCACTACCTTCCGAGGTATAAGAGAAGAAAATAATCCCAAATTAAAGTAACAAGCTTTTCTTTTTTTTATACATATTCTTTACTTATAATTGGATTGTGATAAAGTTTCATTTTTATTTTCATTTATTTGTTTGCATTATTTTATCTTTATCCCAACTTATGTCTCAAAGACTTATCTCTTTAAAAACAATAAATCTATAATATAAGTTTGTTTTTTTTCTTATCAACTTTATGGTACAACAAACAATTAACAAATGTAACAAATGCAAATACAAATTATGCAACAGTTCAGGACTTTCAGAACTTACACTATCTTTTGAGGTATACTGAGAAATACAGAGTACCTCCGAGTCAAGATTAGTCATACCTCTTAAACTATCAAAAGTACAACATAAGCAGAAAAGGTAGAGGATATTTCAGTGTTTCAATAGATTCAAATATAAGAGAACTGACAATTAATAAAATATGATAGTGAAAGATGTTGCCTTTTAAAAGAGTACAACTTTTCAATTTAAATATTTTTTTCTCTTTGTAATTTGCATATTGAAGTTTTCAAACATCAAACACCCCTCTATTCTTCTTTTCTCCTTCTCTTTCCTCCACAAAAAAAAATTCCAATGTGTCAGAACAATCCTTAAACAAAATCTCTCTCATCGCTCATGGTTATAGCAGGACAACCATCCTATAACAAGAGTCTTGAAAACGTTTTAGCTATTTTATACAATCGAATTTTACACATCTCAAAACTATTTTATATTTTAAAAGTAAAACTTATCAAAATAAAATTTTTTTTCCGACTTCATTTTGAAAATCTAACTTCCATATTATACCATAAATGCATAGAATTTGGTTAGTTTGTTATATAACTTATTAAATTTGGCTTAATTGCCTGTTTTATAAATTGTGAATATATCAGGAGGTAGTGATTTTTAATTATTGTATTTTTTTTGGGGGGGGGGAAAGGGCGAGGGAGAAGGGGGGAGGGGAAGGTAGGTGAGGAGGTTCAATTTTTTTTTGTGTGGGACTTTTGGGATGGAGTGAATGTTTAATTTACTTAGCAGCTTCAATAAAGCCAGCAACTTCACAAACAGTGGTTTAGTAGAAATATTTTATACATTTAAATACTTCAAATTGGCCATTAACTATATATGTTTTGCCCGTTCATTTTAGGAGGAAGTTCAAACATTTTCTCCACCCGTGGATCCGCTTTTCATGGATAGATTTGATCAATTTTTCATTCCAGTTCTGTCTTAAAAATCTCAGCAAATCTATTAGAAAGTTTTTTTATTCTCCAAATTATTTGATTTTTAAACCTACTAAATTCTTAAAAGTAAAATATGGTTTAAAAACTCCTTTGGATTTTAAATATAATTTCACCTATATGGAGGTCAAATGGTTAATTTTTAGAAGCATTATTTTACTGTTAATATTGTGAATATGAAATACTTTTATCGCACCAATTGCCTACACTAGTGGTCCCCAACAGGTGGTCAGCAGACCCGTAGGAGTCCGTAGATGATTCCAGAGGGTCCATCAATTCCAGAGGCAAGACGTGATTGGGGAATTATTTTAAGTTATCTTAACAGAAGGTATTTTTGAAGCCTTGGTAGTAGTAGTCATCAAAATTAACACTGACGAATACAACATTCAAAGTGATATCATTGCTAGTGATCACTGACACATGACTGCTACTACACAATCATAATCATTAAATTCGTTATTTTCTAACATTTTGGAAAAAGCTTAAAGATGTAACTTGGCATTAGACAATATTACAATATTTAATTTTGTTATGAGTATTTGAATAAATATCTATTTTGTATCTATTTTAAATTTTAGCTAGTCAATGTTTTGCAGTTGAAAATGAACTTTCAGTACTATGTTTTTTTTTCATTTCCATGTCTCCTACTAGGCAATTCTTGCATACTGAGTTTCTGAAGCAGTGTTATTTTGCATGACATGTAAGTGATATGGTGTAATCTTTAGGGTTGTTAGACAACTTAATGCTGGAGTGTGGTATATTAGTTCAATATGTTTATGGATTGTGTTGAACAATTAAATTGATGCAAACCTATTCTAATGCTTTATACATCAAAATGAGTTAACATTTATTTATTTATAATTAAAGATTTTCATACAAAGAACATTGCGTGCACAGAATTGCTTCTTATTTCAAATATTATTTGATACATAGGATTTTCTGTTTTAAGTGGATACTTATTTTTTACTAATTGATGCTCATATATACATAAATATATATTTTATTTTCTCTTTTATTGCATAAATTTATTTAGCAATTATATGCATTTTATGTGAAATTCAAATATAAAAAATGAATATATGTATAATTAAATTCCAATGAGATAGATAATACATTTATATTTAATATATATATAAAATAAATATTAGTAAATATATTTGATAGAAGACAATTATGATTTTATCAATGACATATTTTAAATTTAATATAAAAAATATATTTACCAATACAAGCAATAATATTTCAAAGTATTCCAAGTATCATAAAACTCCCGGAATTCAAAACTCCCCAGTGTACAGAACTTACGCATGAGGTTTTTGAAATCCTCACGCACACGCGCTAGTGTTCCTTCTGCCATATCGAAGGCCCTATGGAATCTTGTACCATACAATTATCCCTCGAAGACGAACCCGTCAAAACAAAGAACGGACAAGGAATGGTAGCCTGGGGTGGGAGCCGGGAATCCGGAGCTTTCGGCGCATGAACATAGATAAAGATCAATAAATTGGTGCATGGTCACACCCTGGAGAAGCTATTGATTGAAACTGATTTCTCGGAATTTATATTAGCAATATTGTGCAGTCTCGAGAAAAAGCAGAAAATTAGTTTTAAAAGTGACAAAATATAACAAAAACTAAATCGGCAAACGAAAAACATTGGTGCAAATGAGCGTACAAACTCTATCTAGACATTGATAACATAAGCATACAGAACCAAAGGTTCAACACCGATTTTATACATTCAAACATTGGGTAGATGATACCTCAAACTCGACCTCAAGTTTGTTCTATTGCATCAAGAAACCGCTTTTTTTCTTGTCACACTGCTCGTTATAAAAAAATTTCCATAAAGCAGTATCAAATCTGAAACATTAGGGCATCTCAACTTTTAATAGTATTAATTGTTTATACTCAACTCAACAAAAGCTATGGCTATGAGAATAACCCAAACACACTCCTCATCCAAGAAACCAAAGAATAACCCAAGATCTGACAACGAACCTGCTACCAGTTGCTTTAGCACTGTTGCATTTTGCATTAACTTAATAGAAAATTTCATGTTTCTTTCTAATGAAGCATATTTCATTTTATTAATTTCAGTTACCTATATTGAAATATTCCAGTTTTCAACGGAAATACACGTTTTAGGGTCTCCTTAGTCCAAAAAACCAAGTCCCGCAAAAAGGTCTGTGTCCGTGTGTTTGTGGTAAGTCCAGCACGAAAACGAAAAGGTGTATGAAAATGAAATTTCTATTTGAGACAACTCTATACCGAGATGTTACAGCAACTTTTTCATCAAAATCGGCAAACCAGAAAGGCCACTTTATATCATTTTGCACCTTTTTCTATAACGGCTCTAACGATTTTAGTTAAATTCACTATATTGATGTAAAATTTAATGGGCTTTAAAATCACTTAGGTTTCATTCTGATTGAAATAGTCGATATTTTAAATTTTATTCCTCTAAACTATCTTTAATTTTGTACATTCCAAAAGATTAACCATATCATCTTAATGACATTGATGAAGGACCGCTAAACATACAAGTTGAACTAATTTGATGACCAACGAAAGGATAAAAGAGTAAAACTATTTTTTTATGTAATTTTTGATAATAAAACAGTGATATAGACGTATAATATACCGTTGGAAAGAGAAAGAGTTTAGAAAAAATGTTATCTAATACATAAAGTTGTAAAAGGTAATATAAAGTGACGAATAGAGAATAAACTTAGAAATGCTGATTAACAATTTAATATAGGGGCCACCCATAGCGTAGTGGTTAGCATAACAGCTTTCTATGCTAAAGGTCGCGGGTTCAAACCGATTTATTTTTGACCAAACTAAATAAATATACTGATATTCATCTAGGTTACTCCATAAGAATTAAGAAGATGTAAATTTCTGTAAACCGATGAACGATAGAGGTACCATGCAATTGCCATTACATATGTTATTTGAAGACACAAATTGCATTAAAGGTTAGCGGGTCAAACCTGCGGGTGGCCCTAGGATTTTTTAATGGGAGTAAAAAATCCTTAGTTATGCCGTCCTTCGGAGGGGACGTTAAAAGGTGGTCCTGAGCCTGTGCGATGTCATTTACTCGTTAAAGATCCCTATCCTAATAAAACCTGAGTAGGCGAAATTTAGGACTCCCGCTGTAGCATCGTCCGATTAGCCATAGCAGCATAAAAGTGACGTTAAACGAATAAACAAACAAACAATTTAATATACTTAGTTACATTATTTAATCTAAATCATATGTTTCCAACGAAAATGAAATTACGTTTTATTAAAATAAACAAAATATATTTTTAAATTGAAGTATAGTTAATAGTTTTAAAATTAATTTTAAAAGTCGTGGTAAGTGAAAGTCGTGTGTTGCCCGCACTAGATTTTTTTTGTATTAATAAATTGTACATATGTAACTAATAACAAGATGATGGTGGGAGATCACTATTTTGGCTTACTTGCTCTTTATTCAACTCAGACATTTCTAATGCAGCAACACTTATATCGAGTCTTCTACGTAAAAGGCCTTTGGTTCGGAGCCCGCGGAGCTGTGCCAGGTTCAACAAGGAGCTTCATGGAGGACATTGGTGTCGATATAAAAGACGTAGCAAGGATAGCAGAAAGTGTGGTTCTCGACTCCCTGGGAATTAATTATACACCATCACATCTATTCGTAACAGGTATAATTGGAGGGGCATACATGTGCATCTGTGTTTATTTATATTTTAATTTTAATTTTAACAATTTTTTTTATATATAGAGATATTGATTTTAGGTGCTGAGTGTTTTGGTATTGTTTTTTAGTTATGATAGTGTGATTTTTTAGCATGTAGTTGTTTAATGTATATATAACTTGATTTTTTTTTTTTTTTTTAATTTAATCTTCGAGGTATATGTATAGATATCTAAGTATTTGAAAGAAAATGTGAAACGGTAGAGAAGGAAAAGAGAAAAAAAAATGAAAAATAAGTAGGAAAAAAAATTAAAAAGAGTAAAAAAGGAAAACAAATATTTTATTTATAGTTATGAATGATTATGCAAAAAGGTTTATCTAATGGTTGTTTATATATGATTAATACATTAATATAAATCGGAAACCACGTAATTCCGAATACTTTTGATTTTTGGGTTCAGCTATAGTATACATTCCTCCTAACATTATAAAGTGAGCAACAACCCTTTGAAAACAGAACAAATAAGTCAAAAGCAAGTAAATTACATAATGATAGCGAATTCCGAATACTTTTGAAAATCACTGTCGATGTCGGATTGTCACGATCGGTTAGCGGAGAAAATCAGTATGTTCTTCTGCCACAAAAAAAATTAAAACTAAAAATATCATTTACGCAGAAGTATTTTAAAATATATTCTTTTACCAACTTGTTAATTGCGATCATAATAACAGAAATTGAGGCAGATGATGTCGCGGGCAACAGCTAGTGTAAACATAAAGGTTGTATATCGTCGCAATTCGTTTGCAACATAAATGTGAACTAATCCCATTTGTGGGTAAAGTTTTACATTATAGAAAAACAGGATTTTAAGTTACGTTATTTGAATACTGAAAGATTAGATTGAAATAACTCCTTTGTAATTTAAATACACATTTTCCTCAGTTTTAGAAAAAAAATAAGAAAGTATTTCTTCAGAATAACTTTTTTTTTTTTTCCGTTTTTTTTCAGTTGTTTGTTATAGGATTCAGATAAGCCCTACTATGTTCTTGAAACTAAACGTTATTTAGCCACTTTGATTTATTTAAAAAAAAAAACTAACAGAAATTAAAGATGAAACCTACACACGAAACATGGATACAATGCTCAAAATGTTAAAATATATTTATTATAAATTATTTCATATTACATTTGCTGATACTGATCAGGTAATGATGATTTTCCGTTTGTACAGTTATAAATATGATTCTGTATTTAGTAAATATTGTATATAAGTATGAATGTGACCAAGGTTGTTATTATTATATTTATTACTATTATTTTGTATTTATTTTTTTCTTTATTTAGTTTTTGTTTTAATTCAGATTTTTAATTATTTATTATATTTTGTTTATATGTTTATGTTTTATACCTATGGGATGAATGATTTCTCATTGCTGTAGTATTCATTGCCCCCAGAGTATGGCAGATTGTACTATCTCTGAATACTATTCAAAAAAATTATTATCCTGCAAATGAATTTTTTGGAGATAATATAGCTTTAGAGTTATTCGAAAACCAAATTTTTGACGTTTTAGAACAAAAAAAAACTTTTTTCAATCACTTAGAGGACGAATTTTTCGAACCTGGCCTTATTTCATATCTAAGCGATAAGAAGAACCATAAATAAAAATATTCTGCTTCAGAATCATAGTCATATTTGAGATGCTGCGAAGGTAAGAAGAGTGAATTAACTGGTGCTTTTTTTTACAAATATAGATTACTTATTTTGGTTTTTATCCAAATCACGAGAGATATTAATGGATTGCTGTACTGGCAAATCACAGAAATATTTATTTTCCAAACAAAAGTATTTGCATTGCGAAAAAACTGCTTGGTTAATATAATGATTTTTGTTTCCAAGATCAAAATACCTTTAGAGATACCCCGAAGCCCTCCACACGCTACACGACTGGAATTATGAGACATCTTGAGCGAGCTAATGGAAAGGGAAAGCACTGTGATATTTTCTCAAAAGAAAGAATGTCTCGGACATTACCGGGATATGTGTAACCCTGAGCCAGCTACAAGAACCGCGGACATTACCCTCCGGTACCAATATATCCCGACCTTTGGATGTCGCAAGAGCGAAGAAAGGAAGATGCCGAGCACAGAGGCAGCCCGCTGCGAGGCAAGAAAGAGGAGCGGCTATAATTAGATTAGCTGGAGCAGGGAATGGAGGAGACGCCGTGTTCCCACGGGCGTCTAGGAACTGTTTTATTTCAGGAGCGGGAGGCGATGGAGGCGGAGAGGAGCGTGTCCAAGGCGTTGATGGGAGACACGACCGAGGCACGTGGGTCCTTAGTTTCGCGAATCCCATTACAACAAACGTAGTGATCTCGGATACAAACAAACACACTGTTTTGTTTGTTCCAAGGCAGTCGATTAGGTTAACTTATTCATTATTATGTAGTTATCCATTGTATATAGCTTGAATTATGTTGATCCATTTTACTTTCAATTACCTATATATGAAATAAATAGTAAGGGAAAGGTATTGCGATCGTGAAAATTTTCGAATTTGAGTTTTTTTAGGATTCCCTGAGTCCAAATAGACTTGCTCATTTACCCCATCTTTTTCTAGCAAACCCCCTTTTTTGATCTAATTCTACTGGGCTACAAGTCCCGAAAAAAGGTCTGGGTGTGTGTGTACACACGTATGGGGTAACTCCAGAGCGAAAACGAAAAGTCCTATGAAACTAAAATTTCATATTCGAGGCAACTATAGGCCCGAGATGTTACTGCAACTTTTTCTTTCCGGTTCCGGATAATAATCCGACGATTTTGATTACACTCGCTATATCGTTGTAAAATTTAATGGGCTTTAATATCATGTAGGTTTTATTTGGATAAAAATAGTCTGATTCGACTTAAAGCCGATATTTTAAATTTTTTCCTTTAAGGTACCTTTAATTTTCCAGATTCTATTAAAATAACCATATAATTTTGTTATCATTGATAAAAAAAAACAGGTAAATATATAAGTTTAACGAATTAGATATCCAAATAAAGGAGAAAACTGCAAATTTTTAATGCAATTTTTTTGTTTTTTAACATAAGAACAGTAACATACATGTATAATATACCGTTGGAAAGCTAAAGATTTTAGGAAAAAATATTATCTTATAGACGGAATTGTAAAGGTTTTTGGAGAGTGATGAAAAGCAAACAACACAAACTGATTGTTGATTATAATAATATAATAGATTATTTAATTAATCACATGTTTCTATTGAAATTAAATTTAATTAATCCTTTAACTATTTATTTTCATCTCTAAACGTATTAAAAATTCTTAAATTGATTTTAACAACGGAGGTAAGTGAAAGTCGTGTGTTGCCAGATTTTTTAGTTTTACTTACCTATATGAAATATACAGTGCTGTTCTCCGTTCGAAATTCAGTGGCGAATAGTCTCGTAATATTATTTGTGGCTAGGACATACTGTTTAGGAGCTATATTATTTTAAATGAAAAAAGTTACATTATGCCTACATTTTTCTTTTTTTTTAAATATTTTCCTCACTTAATTTGTACTCGATTGTTCCTCTATTTTGGAAATCTTGTGGCAGCCATAAAACTCGGAATAAAAAAAGTTTGATTAATGTTTAAAAAAATAGTCACCTGTTAAAACGTTAGCAACAGTATAAGATAGAAAACACTTTATTTATTTATATAGTAATTACTGATCAACTTCGTTAGGTTGCTTTAACACAACATAATACATAGGTATGTTTCTTCAGAAATATTTGTATCCTTAATTTTTTTTACATTCATATAGTTTTATCTTTTTTACTTTCACTTACTATATATAGTAAGGGGAAGTATTGCGATCGTGAAAATTTTCGAATTCCAGTTTTCAACGGAAATACACGTTTTAGGGTCCCCTGAGTCCAAATAACCAAGTCCCGCAAAAAGGTCTGTGTGTGTGTGGTATCTCCCGGGCGGAAACGGTAAGTCCTATGAAACTGAAATTTCATATTTAAGACAACTATACGCCCGATACGTGACAAAACTTTTTTCATCAAAATGAGCTTACCAGAAGAGTCACTTCATACAATGCATTTTGCACCTTTTTTCGATTTTCTCGAAAACGGTTCCGACGATTTTGATTACACTCGCTATATCGTTGTAAAATTTAATGGGCTTTAATATCATGTAGGTTTTATTTGGATAAAAATAGTCTGACAGGGCTTAAATGCCGATATTTTAAATTTTCTTCCCCTAAAGTACCTTTAATTTTGTAGATTCAATAATAATGAATGACAGCCGATGAAAAACAGGTAAATATATAAATTGAATAAATTTGATACCCAACTAAAGGAGAAAACAGAAAATATTTTTTTAATGCAATTTTTCGTTTTTGGACATAAGAGCAGTAATATACATGTATGATATACCGTTGGAAAGCTAAAGATTTTAGAAAAAACATCATCTCATACACAAGCTTTTAGAAGTTAATAGAGAGTGATGAGAAGAAGATAAAACTAACTGATTATTTTAGATAATAATATAATAGATTTTTTTTTTTTTTTTTTTTTTTTTTAAGCTGAAAAAATTAATTATTCGGTTAACTTTGAAAGTGCTCGACAGGCAATTGAAGGAAATAAAGAAAAGTACCCTATATCATTTGAAGACATGATCAAGTTAATCGACATATACCCCAATACTAAAAACATCAGTGAATTTTTCCAGGAATTTACTACTAATACGGAGGGTCTTAGGGGCATGCTAAAAGATACTAAAGCATTAATTACTGATCGGAGAACAAAACTTAAAATCACAAAACTTCTTAAAAAACAGTGGGAAGCAACAGATTTTATAAGTAACACAGACGATAGTACGGATAATTAATTGGTAACAACGCAGCTGATCTCTTGGAAACATTTTTATAAAATTTTACATTATAGTTAACAATTCCAATTCTTTTATTATACAGTGGAACTGTAATGGGTTTTACAAACACTTTGAATACTTTAAACTACTGTTAAATGAAGAGAAACCGTATTGCTGGTGTTTACAAGAAACTCATTTTTCACAATCTCAGGTAGTAAATTTAAAAAATCACGAAATTTACCGGAAAGACAGAACAGATTGTAAATCCGCTTGGGGAGGTGTAGCTATATTAGTTAATAAAGACGTGCATTCAGAACCAGTTAAAATTCATTCCAGTCTATAAGTTGTAGCCGCAAAAATGTTTAAACCTGAACCGATTACAGTTTGCAATATATATATCCCACCAAATCAAGATTTCACTGCAAATGATCTTCAAGAAATACTAGATCAACTTCCAAGACCTGTCATCCTTGTTGGAGATCTAAATGGACACAACAAATTATGGGGCTCCTCATTATTTGACTATAGAAATAGGGGAAGTGAAATCGAGAAATTTATTGACTCTAATGATTTTTTGACTCTAGTTAACGACGGTTCTCCAACTCATTTCTGTGGTGATGGCTCTCTTTCTGCCATCGATTTATCATTAATAGATGTCAGACTGCTCCACAAAGTGCATTGGGAAGTAAAGGACATGTTGTACGGAAGCGATCACTTCCCAATCACTATAAAATTTGATACTAATACTGACTTCAAGACTGACAAAGCTCCGAGATGGTCATTCAAAAGAGCCGACTGGGAAAAGTTTTCTACATTAATGGAAAGGGAAATAGAAAACAAGGGAAGCTCGTTGACTGAAGTAGAGGAACAAATATCATTCCTTAATCTCACCATTCTAGATGCAGCAAAGAAGAGTATTCCTCACAAGATGGCATATAATGATAGGCGCTTAGTTCCTTGGTGGAATGAAGAGTGCCGCATCGCAATAATGAACAAAAAGAAAGCTTTCAACAAATTCAAAAAAACCAAACAACCTGAAGATTTAAACAACTTCAAAAAACTTAGATCTATTGCAAAGAAGGTATTAAGGGCAAGCAAAGAAAATTCATGGAAAAACTATGTTAATTCCATTAATAGTAGCAGTTGCCTAGAAGAAGTCTGGAAAAAAGTGAATGCCATTCAAGGATCTAAAAAAAGTGAGGCTATTTCTACAATACAAACGGAAAATGAAACATATTACTGATCCATCTAAAATAGTTGAAGCTTTTGGAACACATTTCTCATCTATGTCGAAAACAGGCAACTACACTCCAGATTTCCAGCTATATAAAATCGAACAGGAGAAAAATACTATTCGATTCCACACACAAGATTCAGAAATTTACAATCAACTGTTCAGTTTATCTGAGATGCAAAACTCCTTAAGTACGTGCAAAGATAAATCCACTGCAGGACCCGATCAGATTCCATATTTATTTTTGAAAAAAATGCCCCTAAACGCACAAATATTTTTAGTTTCCATTTATAATAGGATATGGAGCTCAGGACTTTTTCCTGAAACGTGGAAGAACGCTACAGTTATACCCATCAAGAAAAATCACAAAGACATTAGTATCAATAACTATCGACCTATTTCTCTCCTTTCATATGTATCGAAACTACTTGAAAAAATGGTCAACAATCCATTGACATATTATTTAGAAAAACGAAACTTTTTTTCAGCTTCGCAGTACGGCTTCAGGAAAAACCGCTCAACCATTGACCAAATAATGAAGTTTGAATACGAAATACAGACCGCCTTTTCTAACAAAGAGCACTTGGTTGCTGTCTCCATTGATATCCAAAAAGCATACGACACTATGTGGAGATACAATGTCCTAAGCACTCTTTCAAAAGAAGGCCTCACGGGGAGATTACTGATATTTATCAATAACTTCCTCAAAGAAAGAAAATTCAAGGTTAAAGTTGGTCCTAATCTTTTTCAAACGTTCCTCCAGGAGAACGGTACGCCGCAAGGATCCCCACTGAGTGTAACTTTATTCCTAATAGCAATAAACAGCATAGCACAGACAACACCACCTGAAGTAAGATGTTCTTTGTTTGCTGACGATTTTACAATTTATATAAGAAACAAGTCGTTAGAGTATATTGAATGGAAGTTACAAAAAACATTGAAGAACCTTGAAGCATGGTCTAGGACCACAGGTTTTAGCTTTTCAAGCTCCAAAACAATAGCTGTACACTTTTGCAAAAAAACAAAATGTCAAACACACCCGTCACTGACACTTTTAAATCAACCCATTTCCTACGCCAGCACTATCAAGTTCTTAGGCGTCTACTTTGACCAAAAACTAAACTGGTCTCAACACATTCGTCATATAAAATTAAAATGTCAAAAAGGCTTAAATTTACTTAAAGTACTAGCCAACACTCAGTGGGGATCTGACCGGCGAACGTTATCAACGATATACCGAGTCCTTTTCAGACCTATAATTGACTATGGAGCTGTCGGTTATGGTTCAGCTAGCGCTTCGACTTTGAGGTTACTGGATCCAATTCACAATCAAGCTCTTCGCCTCTGTATCGGAGCATTCAGAACAACACCTGTCGGAAGCCTGTACGTGGAGAGTAGTGAGCCCTCATTAGAAACAAGAAGGAAATACCTGCTACTGGCATACGTGGTCACGTTGATGTCAAGAAAAAAACTTTTTTCTTCTGAATCCACGGCATATACAATTGCAAGCGAAGAACCCCACGAATCGTGTAAATGTTTCTACAACAGGTTCAAAAAACTGACAAACGATTTACAAATAGTAATACCAGAAATCTTTACGATGCCAAATAGCTCAGTACCAAATTGGATGGAAATGGAAAATCAGATCGATTACAGTTTAACTGTATTCCCAAAGCTCACAACACCTCAACATGTATACGACCAGCTGTATAAAGAGCGGGAAGAACAATATTCCGATTACCGCTTTTGGTTCACGGATGCTTCTAAATCGAACTCCGAAGTTGGTTGTGCTGTTCTCATGGGCTCTATTTGTAGCAAAAATGTTTTACCAGAACCAAATAGTGTATACACTGGAGAGCTCTACTCGATCTGGAAAGCCTTGAAAATCATAGTAAAACACGACCACCAACATCACCTGATTGTAACTGATTCTCTAAGTTCTCTAAAGTCAATAGAGAATAGGTACTCAAAAGAAGCCTTGGTTCAAAGAATCCAGATTCTCAAGGAAGAATGCGAAAGTGAAGGAAAAACAATAAAATTTTTGTGGGTCCCATCTCACTTGGGCATAGGAAGCAATGAGGACGCTGATCGAGCGGCTAATAATGCAAGGATGGACTCTGGAAGGGAAGTGACACGTGTTAATAAGACAACTGCATTGGACTGGCGAAAATACGTCAAGAAAATGATTTATACTACATGGGCTGCTGAGTGGAGTAAAACTAAAGACAAATTAGGAAAAATTAAAGAGACTCCAGGGATATGGGAAACGTCAGAGAGGAAAAACCGGCGCGTAGAAGTGGTTCTGGCAAGGATAAGAAGCGGGCACACAGCACTGACACATAGTTACCATCTAAATGAAATCATTTTAAGAAAAAAAAAAACAATTATGTATATAGCTAATGACCCTTAATGGGTAGATGCTCTGTATAAATAAATAAATAATAGATTTTTTAATAAAACACATGTTTCTATATAAATTCAATTTGATTAATTCCTTAATAGTTTCACGTATTTTTATCTCTAACTGTATTTGAAAATTCTTTCATTGATTTTAAAAATCGAGGTAAGTGAAAGTCGTGTGTTGCCCGCACCGGATTTTTCCCATTGAAGTTGCTCGAATAGAGAAAATAAATTAAATTACTCTAGAAGAGAACTGTTTAGCAATTAAACATACTTAAAAAAACAATAAATACAACAAACTATGGCGATTATTGCAAGAGATCAGCAGCTACTTTAATTCATAAAAAATGACGAATCATATTTTACGACAAAATACTTCTTATTCAAATTAAGCTCAATTCCTAGGAATGGACTGGGATTACACAAACGTCTTTGGCTGAAATAGAAGTTCTTTAGTAATTTATTTATTTTCCGTGAGTTCTTTTCTTTTGGTTTGCTATTCTTTCTGGGTCTTGCACCTCGACAGTCACGGTATAAATCAGCTCTTTTTCAATAAACCAGATATCAGGCCATATTATAGGATGATTATAAATATGTAGGAAATTTGCTCTACATTTGTCAAATAATTATCTAATAGGCCCATGAGATGATTAAATAAAATATAAATAATTTAAGGTGATTATGTTCTGTTTGGGAATGTCACGAGGTAGTAGTGTTGCAGCAATTAAAAAACTGGTTTTAAAAGGTCTAAAGATTGCAATAATGGTTTCTCAGAATGTTGATATTATCGCAAAAGACGATAAAAATAAAGAAACCATGTCAAGGAAAAGTTTTTTGTAAATATGATCGGAAATATAGGTGTTACACCTGCGTCTCAGGCACTTCATTGGCTCTGGAAAATTAATCATCGGCCCGTTAATCTGAATTTATATTAATGAGATTAATACTTCCGACTACTGGGGATGGGGGAGGAGGGATAAGCGCACTGTTTGGATCGGTGATTATATATATATATATATATATATATATATATATATATATATTTTATATATATATTTTTTTTTTTGCTTTTTAAAATTTAAAAACATTAATAATCAACCAGTCTAGCGGGTTGATCATATTGGATAATGGAATGACACAAGATTTCTCAAGCAATCATCTTAATGCTGACAAAACCGGAAGAAAAGAGGTGATAATCTGATGATTGGTTCTCTAGTATTTGCTAAATTTGTATATAACTATTCACACTTCTAGAACGAATAATTCCTTTTCCGTATTTCATTGACAATATTCGGAAAAATTACTACAAGACCAAGAAAAAAAAAATATATTTATATATATATATATATATATATATATATATATATGGGAAATCTTCCTAAAAGTAATGATTGATGATGCAGCTTAATATAATAAGGAAGGGGAAAGTAATTTATTGTTAAATTATTTTCTCTTCAACAGAACCTCTATATCTTTATTTAATCCTGTTTTATTTACCTTCATATAAAAAAAAAAAAAAAAAAAAAAACTTTGAAGTAATAACCGGCCAATAATAAAGCAATTATAACTAAATTCCTTGTTTTAAACATTTCTAAGGAGTCTGATATGCAATCATGATGAGTCTGTTTTCTGCAAATTTTATGGGCATACGGTAATTATTACTTCAGTAATTTTAACACAAAAGTATGGCGCAAATAAACGTGTAACAATAAGCACTTGAAGGGTTGGTCTGTAATGACCATTTCCTGAAGCTGTCCATTGTGATAACTTGCCCAGCAGGTACTTTATGGCAGCGAGCACATTTATGAATAAACGTTACTATCATTTTATTACCCAAATACAGATACAGAAAATAGTTTATATTATAAAAACTAGTAGCAGTTTTTGTTTGTGCTTTAAAGTTCCTAAGGATAATTTTTGTTCTTCTAATTCTCCTGAAAAATATATCAACCCCAGAATGTCAATTAGACATTTTAAAGAACAGTAATAATGACATAATATGTCAGAAAGAACCGATAAAAATATTTGAGCAATAAGTTTATTCAAAAGTTCATTATATTTATATACTTCTACTTTAATTAAATATAAATCTATGGAGTGAAAAAACTATTGCTTAAATAATTGTTTAATTAGTATATATTAAAAAAAATTGAAATAACATAATTTATATGAAAACAAAGGAATAATATATAAAATAAAATGTAAGTTTATTTTGGTTTCTTTTCGGCCTGTATTGTGCTGCTACCTAGCGTGTAGTAGTAGAAACTTCTAGTTTAGTGCATATAGCTCTCACGAGATGACTCTACATACTATCTACATTGGAATACGTTCAATTTTATGAACATATATTCATTTACTATATCCTCTGTCAATCAATTAATTTTTTTATTTTACCAAAACTTCGACAAACATTAGTTCATCTTTAATTTTAGTTCAAGTTTTAGCTGTACATTGGTATTTTTTCTGCTTTTCTCTGTAGTCACAAATAGATATGGATCGACCATTTTTCAGCTAAGAGTCAATTCAAAACTATCTAATAAGTATATTAATAAGAGTATAACTATTTATATGGCTGTTGATAGGCAATTAGGTAATATGGAAAAAACTAATTCTAAGCATCATATCATAACACTACCACTGATTTCAAAACGCTATATCTAAGTTAGTTGTTAACCAATATCAATGATTCTTTTTGTCAAAATTTAATTCTCTGTTAAAGTTTTGGTATTTAATGATTTTTTTATTAGGAGAAATTTTTTTTTTATTCGTTTATTTAGATTCTACGCATCTCGAAATGTAAGCTCTCAAATGAGGGAGGTTATTTTATTTATTTTTTGGTCAATTACAAAGGTTCATTATTGAAAATAATAAACCAAAATACAGATTTAAAAGACAAAATAAAATCTGCTTCCTATGATCATCAGACCTAATAAATTTCATGGAGTCATCATGGACTTATACGTCATACATTGAGTCACCGATTTATTTTTGACCAAACTAAATCAATATACTGACATTCATCTAGGTTACTCCATAAGAATTAAGAAGATATAAATTTCTCTAAATCGATGAACGATAGAGGTACCATGCAATTGCAAATTACATATGTTATTGAAGACACCAATTACATTAAAGGTTATCTTGAAAGTAAAGCACTATTTTGTTCCATGGCTATCTTAATCCGATTTCTCATTGCAGATACCATGGCAACAGAATGATCATGCAAACCAAATCACATGCAAAAGTCATTTCTAACTTCGTATCTGTTGTAAAGGCTATTCTCGTGCGTTGGCGTGCAGGTTGACTTCCCGGAAAAGACATTTAACATCTCTCGATAGTTTTCTTTTGTAAAATTGGGAAGCCGATATATGATGGCGTGAGATCCTAACCACGCAAAGGGTGGCCAATTTCGAATCCTACGTTTAATTTTTTTTTTCTGAGAGAAGAATGGATTGTGGCAGTTCAATAGGAACCGCTATTTCGTGCGATAAAAAAATAAAAATAAATAAGAGAATAAAAATTGTTTTAGAATTTCGAATGGAATTCTTTTAAAAAGGGGTTCCACGTCTGTTGTATCTTGTAATTGGTCTGTTTTTGAATAGACCTCATTTTAAGTAATCCTTATTATTATACTTGGAACAATTTTCGGTCAAAGTGGTCGATATTTATTAATTTTAAAGCTAGAAAAATTTCAATGAAATGCCAATTAAAAGTCATTTACATAGGACCACTAAGAGGTTTTAAATTCTTTTGTGGAAATATTTGTAGCATGAGGAACCGTTTTTTTAACCTTGAATTCTATTAAAACAAAATAGAAATATTTATACTTTTTTTAATTTTTTTTATACTAGGTTACCATAATGTTGATTGAAAAAAATGTTTATAAAACGAAGGATAAGTTGATTTGTTTTCATTAAACATTGTAGAGTATAATATTATGAAGTGTCTAAAGGAATATTAAAAATAAAAGAAAGGGATTATAACTGAAATAATTTCACTGTTAGTGGGAAATCTTTGACACATTTCGGAGGAAAGGCTGGCCCAAGTCTCTCTAATACTTGATAGTTGTTGTTTTTTCACTTAGGCAATCACACTTCCAGCCAGTACATGGGAAACTCTCGGGGTTCAGTGATAAGAAGGGAAAAAAACCGGTTTGTATACATCCTCTTCCAAGTATCTTCCGTCGACCAAAGGAAAGTCACGTACTAACTTATTGTGAGGTGAGAAGTAAGTAATATTCTCTGCTTTGTGGGTAGAGATCCCGGAATTATTACTTATGTTATTTCTGAAGGAAATTACTTTTCTGGCAAATCATTTAACTTATTAATAAGACGAATAAATCGTTGTGTAACTCTTCTAAACATTATATATATCTCCATTATTCTTAAATTAATTTCTTTAATAACTTGAGTTTTTAATAACTTAGCCTCTTTTTACAAATAATTACCAAGGAAACAAGAATGTAAACATTTATATTATTTATTGAAATTTAAAACTGTATTTCATAATAGAGCCAGTAAATATGGCAATTAATATAATTAATAGCTTTAAAGCAGAAGAGTAGTGAAGCTACCCATTTTTTTTCAGACGCCTTGGCGGATTATCATGAACCAAAGAGGGAGCAAGGATTAGCTAGATAGTTGTATTAGAATGAGAATGGTGTTTGTCATGGAAACAACGGTATCTAGTTCGGACAGCAACATATGGAACATTAAGGTATTTATTAGTTGAATTCATTCATGAAAAATCTGGTGCGGGCAACACACGACTTTCACTTACCTCCATTTTTAAAATCAATGAAAGAATTTTCAAAAACAGTTAGAGATAAAAATACGTGGAACTATTAAGGAATTAATTAAATTGAATTTATATAGAAACATGTGTTTTATTAAAAAATCTATTATATTATTAACTAAAATAATCAGTTAGTTTTATGTTCATTTCATCACTCTCTATTAACATTTAAAAGCTTGTGTATGAGATAATATTTTTTCTAAAATCTTTAGCTTTCCAACGGTATATCATACATGTATATTACTGCTCTTATGGTCAAAAACGAAAAATTACATTAAAAAAATATTTTTTCTGTTTTCTCCTTTAGTTGGGTATCGAATATATTCAATTTATATATTTAACCTGTTTTTCATCAGTGTTAACAAGATAATATAGTTATTTTTATAGAATCAACAAAATTAAAGGTACTTTAGAGAAAGAAAATTTAAAATATCGGCATTTAAGCCCTGTCATACCATTTTTATCAGAATAAAACCTACAAGATATTAAAGCCCATTAAATTTTACATCGATATAGCGAGTTTAATCAAAATCGTTGGAACCGTTTTCGAGAAAATCGAAAAAAGGTACAAAATGCATGGTATAAAGTGCCTCTTTTAGTGAGCTCATTTTGATGAAAAAAGTTTTGTCACGTCTCGGGCTATAGTTGTCTTAAATATGAATTTCAGTTTCATAGGACTTACCGTTTCCGCACGGTAGTTACCACCACACACACACACACACACACAGACCATTTTGCGGGACTTGGTTATTTGGACTCAGGGGACCCTAAAACGTGTATTTCCGTTGAAAACTGGAATTCGAAAATTTTCACGATCGCAATACTTCCCCTTACTATGTATAGTAAGTGAAAGTAAAAAGGATTTTGAATTGAATACGAGAACAATTCGATGGCTTAGTATAGTCCCAAAACTCAACTCCTTAAGTCCAGATTAGCTTTATGTAACCATAGAATTTAATTTCTCATCTTTTAATATTAAGGTTATTGTCAATACTTTGGAAAAATAAATATTAATTCTGATAAAATTAAAATATAACATTGTCATATTTATCATATATTTTCTTTAGTATACGAAGTATAAGTCAAAATGCAGAAGAGAATACATTTATTTTTGATTAGGGAATTTTTAAAAAAATGTGTAATAGGTTGTAGTAATATGAAAATATTAGTATTTGGTATTTGTACGGGCTTCATGGTTTTCAATTTATGGCGGATAAATTTCAATTTTTTCATGCAGTTCGATGCAATACAGTTCGATCTGATGCTTCTTTCTGCTCTCTATTAAAACTCGAAAAAGTTATTACGAGAGAAAAGAGGTATCTGCAAATTAGATGGAATAAATATTTTTATGGACAGATATGAATTAATTTAAATTAATAATGTTTAACTGAACCGTTATTGTGTTATTACCTAGTAAATACCCACGATTTTTACTCATATTTACTTAAAATGTGTATATTTCTGCCTATACTCAATTATAATAAATACAACTGAAGTTTATTTATGTTTGTTTCTTTCTTAAAATATTTAAAGTCAATTTTATGCTACTATGGATAATCGGAAGATGCTACAGAGTAAGTCTTAAATTTTTCTGGTTTAGGTTTAGTAGAACAGAGATTTTTAACGAGTACTTTACACCACACAGGCTCGTGACCACCATTTTACGTCTCCTCCGAAGACGGCATAACCAAGGATTTTTTATTCCCATTAAAAAATCCTGGAATCACGGGCCAGGTTTGGGCGTAGAGGGCTGTTATGCTTTCAACAACACCACAGGTGATCCTGAAATAATAATAAATTGAAACACATATGATCATTAAAGAGATCTTATTAACATTCTTTGAAGAATACAATTAATTAATAATGCAGATTTATGGCAGAATAATTTCGGGTCAATTGAGGATTTTTTTCGGACACAATTTCCTAGATCCCCCAATTCTCCTTTCCGTCACTAAATAGATGATTTTGTTTGCTTTAGACGAATGAGGTATCGTTACTTGATCGGGCAGAGTAAATCTACGACCTACGTGTCGCCATTTACGTGACCGTGTCTGAAAGGCGACGTCCTGCCGCTTCGTCGCAGTTAGCGCACGTAGTTCACGGAAATACTGACCGTGAAACTGCATTATCTCTTTCCGACGGAGAAAGCAGGCGTTGATCCATTGGTTTATGGGAATGAATCTAGGTGATCATTGAGGGCGTAGCGTACTTTTTGTGCCTTATTTTCTCCGACCACAGTCTAAGTGAAAATATCTGTTTCAGTATCTTCAGTTACCAGTGGCCATTTCCCTTGTCAGAATTTTCTTATATATTTTTTTATTAATAGGGCAATCATTTAGTTAAGAGTCAAAAGCTGTAATGGAATACTTAGTATGAACATATGAGTAATATGTTTTAAAAAATGTTGGAGAGCCACTGCAACAGTCAACCCAAAAATAAGTTGGTTTGGAGGAGCCAATTGGATGGATGAATTTAGGATATAGACGTGGAAAATATGCTATCCGAATTGGAACGGAAATTATTTAACGTTAAAATACTTATACATAATCAAAATTTACAATATAAAGTCGAAGTTAAATCCCATTTATAACAAAATATTTACCAATGATCCTGATACTGAAACATATTTAACAATAGAATACCTCTTTAAATTCACTAAAAAACTTGCTCAGCTCAGTCGTTCGGAGTAAATATGTTATCAAAATAACATTCTATAACTAAACTTATTTAATTAAAGATCAAAACCAGCAATAAAGGATCACCTAAAGACCTCTATCATTGATAACTTCAATGCCTGATAGACAACATTAACTATCATCAAAAACTTCAATAGTCCCCAAATTAATCATTTATTGTCCACGACAAATACCGCATCCAAAAGAAATATTTATCTTTATTTAACCAACTTTTTTCGAATTAGTCTTTAATGTTGAAAGTCTACTTCGTCCGTGCAATTAACATGTATTTAAATTAATTCTATATTCCCTTCTTTATTATTAAACCTTAGTTGTTAAAACTATTTTTCTTTTATACTTTATACATTTAAATTTATAGTGTATCTTTCTTAATATTGTTATAAAATACATGTTTATTTTCATTTAAAAAAACAATATTGTTTTATTTTCTTGTTTAAACTGTATTTTTTTTTTAAGTTATATATACAATTGTTCAAATATTTTATTATAATTTTTAAAATTATTTCCTCATTTGAATACCTTTGATAAGAAGATGAATAAATTTCTATTTCTGTTTAATGACTAACTATATGATATTTTCCCGAAAGCAAATAAATAAATAGTGTAATACTACAGTTAATGCAGATATAATTTATTATTTCTATTTAATATCTTAAAAAATGATAATAATTTTAATAATAATATCATAATATTAAACCAAAAAGTACATCAGGAATATAAACTGCAAGTTACTTTTTTTAAGCATCAAAGTTGAAATACAAAATATTATTATAATATCGAAAAAATAAATTATAGTTTAGTAATAAAAAAACAATCATTTCACACATTATTGGTGTCAAAATAGTAGACAACAATACATTGATAGAAAGAAATCTGGAAAAACATACATTGTTGATAAAAAATGATTAATCTACTTATGCTGTAGCTCAAAATATTCTATTTCTTAATTCAAAGATTGTACATTCCAATTCAAGTATACAATTCATATAAATGTGTAAGAGTAATATTAATATAACATAAATTATTGATTATCACTACCGTATAAAACACGTATTATATATGATAGTAAAACATTTATAGGTACCAGGCAGATTGTAGATAGATAGCCTCTAATGAAACCTTGACAATTAAAATAATTCTGTCGTTTTAGTCAAAAGTGGTGTGACGAGCGGTCGATTACTATAAGAATCCAAAGGTCTAAAAAGGACATACTTTACTAATACTTTCCAAATCAAAAATTTAAAGGGAATATTTTAGCTTGCATGGCTTTGTGTCCGGATTTATGCGGAAAGTTGTATCCACGCTATATTTATTTATTTTGAATCTGTTTTTTAATATATTTTTTTATAAAATTCAAAAGTAGCTTATAACGAAAAGGTCAGCTTAAAAAACAATAGTCGGGACAGTAGCACTGTAATAAGTTCCTGAACTAAACATATGTAACCCGCATTTAAGCATTTGCTGTTTTTTTAATGTGGTTAGAATTCCGCAAAAGTGTCCACAATTTTTTATATCAAGAGAACATACATCCTTCATGAAGTCATGCCTCACTCGAACAATGAGATTTACTTAATCAACAGTTACAGTGGAACATAAGCTCATATTAGGTTCTTGAAAAATAATTTCGAATCAGGCAATCATGTGTCGTGGTAATATTCCATTTAAATCAAAATTATCTGATGAACTCTTTATTGAAAACACCATGAGGAAATGATTCGTTAAGCCTTAAATCCCTATTGAAGCTATGCAATGCCTGACTAACAGACAAAACGGGGAGCAAGGAACGTTACCATTGTTACTTTGCTTCACCGAGTTGTTGTATCATCTTCATTTTCGCTGGAGCCATCTTCATTTCTACTTCCCCTAGTACAATGAACCCCGGACAAAAGACATGACAGCCGACTATGTGGCAAAGAGCTCGACGGCCGGACAGGTGAACTATGCGAGGGGAAGATAATGGCGATTGATACGGTATCACTCCCCGCGAGGGGACACTCCACGTGTTGAGGGGACGGACCCCAGGGCGAGTTAATAGCTCATTGCACACCCCTACTTCCGCACTTCCCCACTTCCTGCCTCACGACACCACACTTCGGGGGCACGTGCCCTAACTTCCCCTCGGCTAATTCACTCTCCTGATAACAGGTGCTATTGTTATCAACCCCATTGACTTCTGGCGACAAGGGTAATTACACGAGGGGATATTTCACGGGAGGGAACTTGAGTTAGGGGAAGTAATCATTCATCAAGTGCTTATTGGTTTGTCAAGTGTTTAGTAGAGGAAATGTGGATGGTTTTTAAGACAGTATGGAAATAGTTATGTTTACCGTGCTGGTAAACATATACTATTCCATACTATCTGTGTTAGATATGTAAACCAGACTTACTCCAAAGAAATTTTCTTGTTATAAGACCTTCGTTCAGCGCCATTTAGCTCCTCTTAAGCTTCAGCGAAGAAACGCTGATGTGCTAGAAAAGAAATCGGAGTAGTTCAATCAGATGATGTCTCTTTCATTTCGATATTAAAACGGTATAGTATTAATTGATTTGAATAGCTGCTTCTATCAATTATGAGCCTGGTTTCAGAGGATATAATCATAAACTGGCCTCTATCCTTCTATGCTGATGATTATCATTAAAGGTATAATTTGATACGAAACGAGAAGATTGGAACGCGAGAAGATCTCGTGCCCGGTAAGCAATCTGAGAAGGCTGACTATGAATCAAAGATGCTCAAAATTGGCGGGCATGGTCAGTTCCGTGCAGATAATGGCTATTTGTGGGTGATACGCTCCGGCTCATTCACAGGGCTTTTGTGAAGGCCAATCTGCTTCACTTCAATTGCTTTCACTAGCCTTATTGCATATCTATGAGTAATTACGATATATGTATATGCATTTGCATATATAGTTAAAAAGAGACATAATCATAGTCGGATAGCTTTATTAATTATTATTAAGACTAAGATTTAATATAAAATTGTAGGCTGCAATACAACTTCACCACTTCTTAATTAAACAATGCACAACGTTTTGGCTATTAAACCATCTTTTAATCGCAGAAGCATTTTTTTATCTGAAAATAAACAATTATAAATTCCTTAATATAACCATTCTCAGAATATAAAACATAAAACAAAATAAAATAAAATAGTTTAAATATGATTTAATATTATATATAAAATAAATGTTAATAATAAAATCTCATTAAATTAATTTATTTTATACAAATATTAATAACTATATATTATTAACTAACATATTAACTAATTATATAAATGAATGACACAAAGTAATTATTATTACAGATATACACGTTTTAGGGTCCCCTGAGTCAACTTTTTGATAAAAAATTACCATATTTCTTGACAGTATTGATAAAAAATGGGTAAATATATTGGTTGAACGAATTTTATATCAACCAAAGGATAAAACAGCAAACATATTTTTTAAATATAGTTTTTGTACTTGCGAACATAGAACAGTAATATAGATGTATAATACATACCTAAATATTTTAGAAAAAATATTATCTGATACACAAACTTATTAATAAAATAATAAAAGTTAATGGAGGTTGATGAAAATCCGATGAAAACTAACTGATTGTTTTAGATAATAATATAATAGATTATTAATAAATCACGTGTTTTTATTCGAAATTCAATTAAATTAATTCTTTATACTTGTTTCATCTATAACTGTATAAGAAAATCTTAAATTGATTTTAACAACGGATGTAAGTGAAAGTCGTGTGTTGCGCGCACCAGATTTTTGCCTATGTTTTACTTCTCTTGTCTTGATGATACCTGAATTGGCGAAATATCAAGAGATTTGCTCTTGTTTTTAAAAGGCTTGATTTGCGGAACTTCCCATAAATGCCTTGAGAAATAATAATTTTTCTTTTTGCTAATTCAGGACGTTAACCACCGTAAGGCAAGGGCCACGGGACCGCCACGCAGCCATTGTGGAGGAGGAGGTCGCGCGATCGGCTAACGGACGCCAGCGGCCACTGTTTACCGGGCGAGGTGACGGGAGCAGACAGATTGGGAGAACAGGTGTTGCCCGTGGGAACGGAGCGTGGGAACTCCGGCCAGGTGCCCGCAATCTCTACACAGGTGGATCTCCACAATATATATCTCTATATCTGTCATCGCCACTCCCGCAATTATAACCTCCAATACCAATCGCGTATGTGGGGGATGCCAAGGATGGTGTCCTTATATGTACAATAATTAATTATTCTGGCAATAAAATTAATTTGAAGGTATCGATCGGATAATGCATTATTTATATTAACTTCTCTACCGTTCTCCTACATCAATAATATTATTTTAAACATTTATTTGATTTCTTATTTTATTTTTTCCCTGCATATTAGAAATAATATAGTAGTTATTATTTATTTCACTTAATACTTACGTAACGATGCAAAATACAGATACAAAGGACAAATTGGGCTTAACTGCCGATACTTCAAATTTTCCCCCTCTAACTATTTAATATAACGCATGTTTTTATTGAAACTCAGCGTAATTAATTTTTTAACGATTTGTTTTGATAACTAAAAGTATTTAAAAATTCTTAAATTGATTTCAACAACGGAGGTAAGGTGAAAGTCATGTATTGCGAGCACCAGTACTGTTTTTAATTGTAGAGAATTTTATTAAATACTACAATTGGATATTAGTTAATCAACAAGTTAGAATAACATTTGAAATCAATCATTAATGAGTGAAAATGTAAATTAGACAAAAATAATAATTTATAAACTTATATCACTTTATGATGGATGGATCACTAAATGGCAATTGTATTTGGGCAGCTTAATCTGTGATAAATTTAATAGCAAAATATTGATAATATCTGTTATCTATTACATATATAAATAATATTTCTTTAATAGAAGAGCAAAATTGACATCCCAAGTCTCATCCTTATGTACTATTGTATGTTGCCAAATAGATTTTTTATATTATATTTATATAATTTATAAATGAAAACTGAAATATATGAGAAAACGTTATGTTTTCTCTAAAATCTAACAAAATATAAATTAATATTAATTTCATTGAAAATAATAAGTAAATATAATAACAAATATTAGTAAAATTTTGAATAACTTTGTATTTCTTAAAATTATACAACCATAATATTCTCTTATCAATAATCGCAAGAATATTTGGAAATCACCACTATTTTAATTCACTATTTGACATTTATCTATTCAAAAGATCAATATCGTTTTCCCTATTTCCTTGTCCCAATGTCACATAAACAATGGGAAAAGAAATTTGATAACGGATATCAACAATTGTGTCTTTTTATTGAAGTGGATAGATAGTTCGATTTATTACACGGCATTAAGTATCGAATACTGCCGATCCCAGTTTTTGTTTGGATAAATTAATTAATTAGAGAGTGCACAATGGAGGAAGACCAATGATAAAGAGTTGCTCTAGCTCTATGAACTAGGATAGAGCATTATCACATTAGAGCACCGACCGCCACTCGCCAGTTAACCTTCCCTATTATTCTCTCAAGCAATGGTATGGAATTACTGGCTCTACAATTAAAACCATTATTGCTCTTGTTTAGATCCATCTATTTAATTGCTGCAACTCTAATGTGGGAAGCTGTACCACAACTCGGCAGCCCTATTCAGTGCTTGAACCCAATCAATAACTCATTTATTGAATTTAATTGAGTGTTATAGTTATTCAGGTATCATTATATATTTGAAAGCATAACACTATATTTTTGTATACAAATTTCTCAATTATATGTTATTATTACTTTTCGCTAAAAGGCAATTTAAAGAAGAAATTTGTGGCAAAGTAGAATTTATTTTAAAAAGTTTTTTTGATGTCTCTACTGGAAATAATTTTTATAGCATCTGTATTATTTAGATCTTTGAATTTTAAATTTATGTTTATTAAATTTGATTTTAGAAATATCTATTTGGTAAATTCCTAATATTCCTCTTTGTTGACCTCAACTTCCATTCATTTAAATTGTTCCGTCTTTCTGAAAAATGTTGATCAGTGATTTCTACAGTACTGAAAATCACTGGTAACACTGCATGAATTATGTAAACATTTATTTAATAACAAGCTGTAACCCATGGCTTTGCAAGCAATATTTCAGTTTTTGTTGGTTTAATTAAGCACATTGAATAAACTTAGTAAATAATGGCAGATCACTAGACAGAGTAGGCATTCACATAATTAATCTTTAACTTTTAGTTTTTTAACATAATCGTTGTATGTCGTTACAACTACATCTTAATATAAATATAAATTATTCCCATTCGTTGGTGAAGCTTACCATGAAAGAAAATCAATATGTTTAGGTTTAATAGAATAATAGAAATTAGATATATTAAGTTATAAAAAAGAAACGATTTTTTAGCCGATCATTTTTAAAATTAAAATAACAATTAAACGTTTTTTCATAGGAACCTGCATATCAAACATTAGCAATAATCTCAATATGCTTAAGTATATTTTTTATGATTTAAGACGATTTTAATTATATTGGATTGTCTTTCAAATGAATACTTATAATTTTCCAGGAGACGTCAAGTTCTTGAGTTTTTCTAAAAACAAATATACGAAAGCTTTCAATTTTTTTTTTTTCTTTGACCTCTTAGAGAGAAAAGGGAGTATTGGGGTAAAATTTCAGCTTCACAATATATCTGTTATGATTTAAGGTGAATTTCATTACACTGGGTAAGAAATTCGATTCTTTCAAATGAGTACTTAAAATTTTCTAGGAGACTTAAGTTTTTCTAGAAACCAATTTAAGGAAGTTTGTAGTTTTTTTTTGTTTCTTTTTCAACCTCTAAGAGAAAACTATTGTGCTCTAGGAAAAATTTCAATTTCACAAACAGTCATTTTTGTGCGATGACCATTAAAAGTGCATTAAATGGTACTTTCTTTTATTATTTTATTTATATCATGCTTATATACAATACATAATACAAATATATAGATTAATTAAGATAAATACAGCATGGGATCAAAGCCCGTCTGCCATCAAGGCGGCCATCACTATTAATATTAATAGCAATAAATATTATAATAAAATATATAAAACAACAATACTATAGTTATGAGATAAATACAAATAAGGAATCACTACTACTATATATTACAAAAAATATTCATATTTAACATCATTCAATACACATCCTACATACCCGCACAAAAATGTATACATATACATATACTCACATAGATACGCAATTTTGTAGGCGTATGCCCAATTTTGGATACTTTCTTTTATAAATATATATAAAAGCTATGGGGGTTACCTGTAGCATGGTGGTTAGCGTAACAGTTATGGTTAGCATAACTATGTTCAAGGTTCCGGGTTCAAACCCGCAGATGGCCCTAGGATTTTTTAATGTGAGTAAAAAATTCTTAGTTATGCCTTCCTTCATATTGAACGTTAAAAGGTGGTCCCGGTACTTGTTAAAGATCCCTACCCTAATTAAACCGGGATAGGCAAAATTTAGGACTCCCACTGTAGCATCGTCCGATTACCCACAGCAGCATAAATGGACGTTAAATAAATAAACATTAGAGCTTTGATAAATAAACATTTGTTAATAATGAGCCTTTAACCGTAATTCAAGTTATATGTAGCTGTATTATGTTGAGGATACTAGAGGATGAAGATCTGTTAAGAACTGTTGGTGAAATTCGAGTTCAACTATCTAGTTACACTGAGAATTTTATCACCATTAATATAATTTCATAAATAAATTACAAATATTAAAAGAGAGCACTGTTTTTCATTTAGAGTATTAAGGCCATATATAATATGACTGACGGGCAGCCCCCAAAGAAGACAATATAGGTGATTGGGTTGGATGTGGCGGTTTTGCCTGGACCTCCTACTTCATCCCTAACCGTTGGGGCTGCAGGGGTGGAAGTTCCTTAAGAAATCTGTTTTTGTACTCCAGCCATAACGTGTAAAGATCCCTCCATAGATTAACGGCTACGTCAAACGTCTTGACGGTCCTCCAGGTAGTGAAGGATACACGACAGTTAGCTGTCTAACGGACATCGCAGCAGGTACTCCACGGCTTCCAGATCGAGGCTGTTATAGGATCTTAGGTCACAGGCACCTGTAAGAGTCCTTGAGGAAGAAGCAGGTAGTTGTGGGAAATTATGGGACCATAAAGGAGCCCTTGGGAGATTCCCTTCCAACCTCCTTAATTCTATTCTCTCTTGTATTTTACGATTATTGGATCCAGCTCTCTAAAAACAAAATTATTCAGGCCTCGATAGAATCAATTAATTTACTGTCTACATCTCCTCGCCCACGGTCCGTAACAGTTAGTAGCATCCCATTCAAGTACAACCGTTAGATCTTAAGCAAACTGTGAATATATTCACAAAGAACTGTTCTTGAGCCTTATTTTTTATAACACTTAGAATGAAATATAAAATATGAAATATAAACACTGTTTTATTTTATTATAATGCACAAGGTTTCAGCTATAATGACATCTTCTGGCGCAAGAATAATCTTTATATTAAGGTGAGTGGATACTTACACCCAGAACCCTCATGTCTGTATATATTAAACTTTGGTCTTCACCTTAAATAATCTACACCCACTTCGAGTTAATTAAAACAAAACATTATGTTTAAGGTTTGAATACGAAAAAAAAATACGGTGAACTGAGTAAAAAATGAAAATTAAAATCACTGCCTGATTTCTGTTTTTAATATGCATTGTAAAATTTAATTGAAATATTGTCAGCAATGGTGGTAAGAAAAGTTATCATTTGAAAAAACGTACAATTTTACTATTCTTTGACTGGTCATTTTCTTTTTTATATCATAAATTACAAACTAGACTTACACTATATAGACATATAAACCATTTTGGGAGAATTTCTTATTAGTACTTGAGAAATCCTACAATTTCCGTTGAATGCTGGAATTTGAAAATGATCACGATACCAGAACTATGTTTTTCTAATATAGCTAAGCAAAATTTAAAAATAACAGTAAGATTTTTTTTTACTTTGTTAATTTCATGTGTATTTCTCGGCCTGTACCATTATATACCAAATTTTTATAACTAGCATTTACTGACCTCAAAGTAGTAATCTTGGGCCCAATCCTTTATACGGTATATGCAGGTGATATCCCCATCCATCCTAGCACTGAGCTCACTATGTATGCTGACGACACATGTGTACTATCAGTAAACAATGACTCAACTGTCACATCACAAAACCACCAGTCACACATCGAATCCATTGCAGATTGGTGTCAGAAATGGAGAATTAAAATCAATCCTACCGAATCCTATCAAATCACGTTAAACCTTCGTCGCAGACCTATGACTTCATGTCCCACTGTATCGTTTCGTAACTCCCACTAACTCCTGTTGACCAGATCCGCTGCCTAGGACTTCATCTTGACAAACGTCTTACTTGGAATCCTCACACTAGACTAAAAAGACAAGAAAATGCTCGTAGATACCGATATTTACAACATTCACTCGACAAACATTCAAAACTTGCCATCTAATACAAAAAACTAATTTATATAGCCATTATTAGACCTATTTGGACATATGGTATTGAGCTATGGGGATCCACCAAACCATCGAATTTCTCCCTCATCCAACCCTTGCAATCCAAAATCCTCCGAAAGATATTTTAAATTTGATCAATAAAACTATCCATAAAGACCTGAATAGGGATATTGGTAGCAGACTTAGCAAGTATTGGATTTAACTCCTTTGATTCCAAACTGCCAGCCAACTCAAACCCGCTTGTCCGTAACCTCGCATCTCCATATTTCCCGATAATCCTCGGAGGCGCCTGAAAAGCCGGTGGCCTCAAGGCCTGCTAATGACATAAACATTAAAGAGTTTATCAAACCAATAGTTACTTTTTTCACATATACTTGTAATTTTTCCAATACAGTTGCAAATATCAATTAATAATAATGAAATAAAATTATTAAAAAAAAAGTATTCACTGTTTCTTTAACCTTGATATATTTTCATATTATTATATTACCGGTTTTGCCATCTAATATGACTTTTATCTTGCAATTAATGAATTTTATCTTTTCGTTCGAATTGTTTTATATGGCATTTATATTTTATTTTTCTATTAATTAGTAGTTGGGTACAACTTATTTTTTAGTAGCGCATTTCTCCGGTTTAACAATTCGTTGTGCCCCACACACTTCATCAAAAGTTCAAAGTATCCTTCACCTATGTTTGCTTTTCTCAATATTTATAATTGTGTATTCCAAGTGTATGAGCTATAGACTTCGATTACTTTTACTAATTATAAAAGTTGAATTAAAAATCATCCAGTTCATTATTTGAAAAAGATCACCAGCTTAAACCTAAAAAAAGAAAAGAAAATCCCTTATGCTAATTTACTGGAGCTGAGAAAGATGGAGTCATGATAGGAAGTCATGCAAGAGGTTGCGAACTTCATTAAACCATACCTAAAAGGTTTGGAGTAGACATTTAAGCATGATGAAGTAATATCCGCTCTGTTGAAAGTTGATTTTTTTTTTTTTAATTTGCAAGTATAATTCTTTTAAATTTGTAGATGGATTAATACAAATAATTAATAATAAACGTTTGCCATTAATATCACATTAAATGTTATATTTCTAATATATATATATATATATATATATATATATATATATATATATATATATATATATATATATATATATATATATACAAGAATCTAATTCATCGACCTTTTTATATTATAATTTCTGATAATTATAATATAATACTTATTAAAAATATAATACTTAAAAATGGAAACTGGCCAGAGACTGAACAAAATTTGTTCTCTAAATTCAAGACAGACTTACTTAAATTCATTGACTTCGAATCACTGACTAAAGATGGGTAGCGTAGGTAATTCTTTTCTGTTGACTAAAATTTTATATTAAATTTGTTATATTTAGTGTAAGTTACTTTATTTATTTTGTTCTATTTCATTTGAAACATTATTCTGTAATAATTGTTAGATGTAGTACTACTTTCATATGTAAATTAATATAATCATATTATCATTCATGTAGTATACCATGAAGGTATGGAACATTATGTTATAATAAACGGTCCTTATGTGGGGTTACCATGTAAGGAAAAAAAAAAATATATATAAATATATAAACATGGATGTTTTGGTGAATTTTAGGAAAAATTATAAATTATGAAGGCATGTATTTGTAAAAGCTTATCGCGATGGCCTCTCATTTTTATAAATAATACTAAATACCTTTTTAGTTCCAAATCACTATCACGAAGAGTATAAATATATTATTATATTCAAATTAGAACAATCTCTTTTCATTAATTATACATATTTATGTTTCGAGGTCTTATCCCCTCATCTTCAGAATGACGTATTAAACCTTCCATATTTGCGACATCAATGTAGATCATACTATGTAATACATGTCAAACTTACAGTATAAGTAGATTTTACAATTATTAGTCCAACATATTGAAATAGTTTATTTAGTTAAATGTATGACAATGGAAAATAAAAGTCATAAATGTAATAGATATATTTAATTTAAAAAAATAAAGTATGGCTTTATTAGAACAACAATTGTGAAATACAAGTAAACAAATTTAGAATAATAAGTATGACCTATATTGATGTTGTAAACTATGAAACTTTCAATACGTTATTATGAAGATAAGGTGATTAGACCTCGAAGCGTAAATATGTATAATTGATGTGATATTAAATGTATTAATGAAAAGAGAATGTTCTAATTTGAATATTATAAATACTTTTTAATAAATTATAAAGAACTGGATAACAGGAAGATGCGTGTAATCCTTCTAAAGTTGATCATAAAATCACAAAAGTTGATATATCTTGATAAAATCATATCTAAACAAACAGTTGGAATACACCTAAATATCATATACGCATTATGAAAACATGATTTTTAAAAATTAAACATTATTTATAATAAAAGATAAAATAACAATAAAAGATAAAGTTTTATTGAAAATACAGTTATTGGATATTCATTATATTACGTTGAATGTGGGTGAAAGTGTATGATTCACTATCACCGACACTATATCCCATCACATATATTCATATTTTACTTATATCTACTTTCGCCATGTAGTCTGTCTCGGCTATTGAAAAAAAATTGAAGGTTGCTACTTTCCATCTAAACTACAGTTTATTCGAATACTAAACAGTTAAAAACATGAAATAAAATTTTATTAATATATAATCTTTTTAAGTGTGGATGCAACAAGGTAAGTAAACAATGAGAAAGTATCATCAATCACATGTTCCTGGTAAATTAAGCCCGCCATTTTCAAAGGCTAGAATCATCGAAGAGAAATTATTCATCAACAGAAGTGATCTTCCCAAATGTTACTAATCAGCTGGGATCCTTTTAATGTCACACTCACACGAACGCTAGCCGCTGGCCTGCTTATAAATTCAGTTAAGGCTATATTAGGGACGGTAGCGGTAAAAAAAAAAAAAAAAGAAAGGAAAAAAATGAACGTAGGAAGAAGAGAAAGAAGAAATAAAAAAGGAATCGGCGACGGTGGGTGTAATCCGGTAGCGAGGGCACACCTGCTCCTGGTTCCCACGGCCCCAGCGCAGGCGCTCTAAGGCCGCCCGGGCATGCGCGCTCGCCTCGTGCCGTCGTGTGCTCTATGCCGCACGCCAACATGGCACGCTGCTTTCCCTCTGCTTTCCTCAGGTATGTATTGGTAAATCATAACCCGAGGTCTAGGTACTTACTATACAAAAATGTCAGGCCTGTACAGAGGAGTGCAGATGGTGGATACTCCTGTCGACAAGAAAACCTGTTTGTAGTCAAAAAATAAATAAATACATATTATGTATATTATATAATATTATGTAAGATGACTATGTATTATATGTGTCAGGTTATTAGAATTCCATAAATATATACTATGTATATATGAACATATACAGTAAATAAAGGAGGCGTACAATAAATAATTATTGGATATTAAGATTACAAATAATTAAATCAGAAAAAAATGTTTATTAATTAAGTACACTGATTATTTATTTATGTACAACTTTAAATTGTTTTATTTAATTTTTGCTTTTACTTACTTATATATGTATAGTATATAGTAAGAACATGTAGTAAGAAAGTATTGTAGTATAGCTTACTAGAATAAATACAGTTCAAATTAATACTGTATTTAAATTGAATAAGGCAAAAAAAAATATATATATATAATACATATATATATATATATATATATATATATATATATATATATATATATATATATATATATATATATATATATATATATATATTAAATAGTAACAAATAAATACACGAATATCAAATATCTGTTTACGTATTAAAATAGACTGAAGTAACTGACGCAACATTAAATATAGAAAATTCTATAATATAATGTAATAAAGATAAGTTTGCATCAAGATGCATTATTTTAGTTTACTATAATAAACTCTTGACTAATAGTAGAAAATATATCAAGACAGTATGTTTATATTTATTTATACTACTGTAACAAAGCTAATAATACGAAATATACAACAACAATTAGGAGCATATAACTTGTATTGAATAGTATTTCATGCATCATTACTATCAAATAAAAGTTACTATGAAATTAATGTAATGTCTCATCTATGTTATTAAAATATATCCTGATCAATATTGTTAATTATATTAGGTAAATAATATTTATTGTTATTGGAGTAATCGGGATTTTATTTAGTATCTTTATGTTAAAGCATAAGGACACTAAATCAGAATTGTTTGTAGTGCTAAAAGATGACTATGTAAGATAGTATATTTAGTTAAAATATTCGTATTATACTCTTATAATACTAATAATTGAAAACAGTAAAAAAACGATTTATATACCATTATATTAAATATTTAGTCAATATAAATATGCTTTGATTCGAATGAAGATTCACATTAACAGATTTTCTCATCTATATGACAACCAGCATATATACATATATATATTTTTTCATCGAGTTCTTATGTAGCCTTGAGTTCAGTACATAATAAGTATTATGACTGTTATCTTAAACGGAACTTAAAAATAATAAAAAAATCACGCTAACATTACAATAATAATGAAGTATTAGATGGCTCTGGAATGATTAATAAATAGTAAAAACAAATTTTTTATTGAACTTACAACATTTTGCAAAGTAAACAAAAACATTTGTAATTACAAAATTAGTGAAACTATCCTGTTAGTTAAATTAATAGTTTTCACTATTGTATAAAAAGTGAAAAACATACTAATAATTAATATAGACGATGTAGATAATAGAAAAATAATTGAGGGTAATAATATATATTAAATGAATAAGGCTGCTGAAACAGGGAAGAAAGTAGGGTGCTAACCAGAAAAAGAAACATTTCAAAATATTTAAATCAACAAATATAAGCCTGTTTTACAATTTATCAAATATACTCCTGATATAATTCGAAAACACATGATTTTGCATCAAATTTAAATAAACTGGTATTAGATGAAGAGTTGTGAAGATTAAAAAGGCTTTTTTTTCTGTCCCCTGCGGGGAAGTTGGAAGTTTCCATCTTAATGAACTGAAGGATGTGAAAGTGGCTTCTCCAAGTTGAACCGTGTGAACCTAAACCCGCGCCACCGAATAGGAGTTTATGAATGTTAATTAATTGTCTCTTTGGAGCCGTAATTTGTGTCGGCCCGGAAACCCATAATTAAATTTTAAATTTAACATAGCATTTAATTAGCATTGTAGATGCGAGCCATGACTACTTATTATTACTATACTAAAACATAATATATATGTATATATGCTGATCGTCATACGGATGAGGAAATCTGTTAATGTTAATCTTCATTCCAATCTAAGCTTGTATGATTTGACTAAATGTTTAATATAATGAATGAATGAAAAAAGAACTTTATTCTGGGACTAAGTCCCTTGTGAATAATACACATGTGCAAAAAAAATAATGGTTACAACTGGCCAAAAAACACATAAAAAAACTAATAATATTAATGATTACAAAAATTATTTACAATTAATTTAATTGATGAAAAGAGAGAGAAATGAAAAATATAAATTTAAAAAAATGAAGTAATATCTAAATGTGATAGAGAACTAACAAACCAAAAAAAAAAAAAAAAAAAAAAAAAAACATTAGAATAATTGAAAATAGAAATGAAAATAAACTTTACTATCATTTATTGTATGAAGTGTAGACATTTATCACATCACTTTAATCGCTGTACTGAAATTAGTTGGCATCTGATTAGGAAGCAAGAAGGTGTTTAAAAAGGAGAGATTTGAAAGAAGATTGGGAAGGAGCATGACGGATGTGTGATGGGATGGTATTCCATAAGAAAGTGGACCGGGCTAAAAAGGAAAATTCATATTTTTTGGTTCTATGGGAAGGCGTATAGAGGTCGGAAAGACGGGATCTTGTTTCCTGAGTATGGATTGTGGATTTAAATTGCAGGAGACTATAGATGTAAGAGGGTGGTATATAATGGTGGATAATGGTATATCTATTTTGTGTATCTATTTTTGTGTATCTATCTATGTATCTATTTTGTGTATTTTGTATCTATTTGGTATATCTATCTATTTATTAGATATTCCATTGGTATATCTATTTTTGTAATTTTTACTTTCACTTACTATATATAGTAAGGGAAAGTATTGCGATCGTGAATTCCAGTTTTCAACGGAAATACACATTTTAGGGTCCATTAAGTCCAAATAACCAAGCCCCGCAAAAAAGGTCTGTGTGTGTGTGGTAACTCCCGGGCGGAAACAGTAAGTCCTATGAAACTGAAATTTCATAATTAAGACAACTATACACCCGAGACGTTACAAAATCTTTTTTATCAAAATCAGCTTACCAGAAGAGTCACTTAATACCATGCATTGTGCACCTTTTTTCGATTTTCTCCAAAACGGTTCCGACGATTTTGTTTAAGCTCGCTATATTGATGTAAAATTTAATGGGTTTTAATATCATGTAGGTTTTATTCTGATTAAAATGGTCTGACAGGGCTTAAATGCCGATATTTTAATTTTTCTTCCCCTCAAGTACCTTTAATTTTGTTGATTCTTTAAAAATAACTATATTATCTTGTTACCACTGATCAAAAACAGGTAAATATATAAATTGAACGAATTCGACACCCAATTAAAAGAAAAAACTAAACAAATATATTTTTAATGAATTTTTTTGTTTTTGAACATAAGAGGGGTAATATACATGTATGATATACCGTTGGAAAGCTAAAGATTTTAGAAAAAATATTATCTTATACTCAAGTTAATAGAGAGTGATGAAAAGAAGATAAAACTAACTTTTTTTAGATAACAATATAATACATTTTTTAATAAAAAACATGTTTCTATATAAATTCAATTTAATTAATTCTTTAATAGTTTCACGTATTTTTATCTCTAACTGTATTTGAAAATTCTTTTATTTATTTTAAAAATGGAGGTAAGTGAAAGTCGTGTGTTGCCTGCACCAGATTTTTTAATAACTCTTTACTAACTTTTACAATATTGTGTATAAGATAAAATTTTTTTTGTAAAATATTTAGCTTTCTGATGGTATATTATACATCTATATTACTGTTTTTAGGTTTAAAAACGAAAAATTGCATTAAGAAATTATTTTTAACTATATTTTTTTGAGATTATTCAACCTACAGCATATTGCAAATCAAAGAAAAACATTTTAAATTAAAAAAAAAACTAGTGAAACTATCCTGTTGGTTAAATTAATAATTATATTCACACGGTCCACGATTTAATGTTCAATATACTTCAAATAATAATATTTGAAACACTTTAGGGTTATTCTTGGGAAAATTGAGAGGTAGAAGACTTTCATGTAACATTGCACGATATTAAATGTTTTTAAATAGTGCTCATTTTCATTTAATATTAATTGATATTTAAAAAATATATATTTTAGTGAGTGAGAAAAGCTCCTAAACGTAGATTCAAAAAATAAAATTGTTATAAAATAAATTTGTAGAAGAATCATAACCTTAGTGTTTTTTTTTTTCAGAAAATGTTGGAAGAATAGTGTGCCTTACATGTTTTGTATCTATCAAATTGATGCTGTTAAAACCTTTCAGTAATAAACGATTATTCATCAATTCTTAATATAATAAATTGATTTTCGATACTAGTCAATTTTAAACTGAATAAAAACATAGATAAGATTATAAGTGCTAAAATGAGCTCAATTGACTTTTCAAGCACGAAAACCTCATCCCTCCCCTTAGCACTCCGTTCAGACAGAATCGTCCCCAATCAACACATCCCCTTCATCCAGTTACGCGTTAAACATCGCCCCATTCGGAAACATTGGGGTAGCAAACACGAGGGCAATATCTAGGAGGGTAAACCACTATTGTCTATTTGTGGGCACGTGACCGGCACCTGCGGCGCAAGTGAACGCGTCCACCGGAGTGTGCTTCGCGCAATGTGCGTTGCGCGCGCTCCCTAATGTTGGACAGCCTGGCGGGAGTAGGACAATAGTGCACCAGATGATCAGTTTTTGATCATCGGGGCGCTTCTCTATTGTATCCTCTTTAGCCGTTTGTAAAGTATTCTTTTGTGCTTTTCGATGGGCCATATTCAGAGCTCTGAATCGTTTCATTTCTTTCGGGTTTCATAAAAAAATAAACTATCCTAAATGCCGTTATTTTTTTCTTTAAATAGTAATAGTATTTATTCTTTCACTTACGAAATAATGTGGTAAATATATGATATATATATTAAGGGAAAGTATTGGGATCTTTAAAATTTTCGAATTCCAGTTTTCAACGGAAATACACGTTTTAGGGTCCCCTGAGTTCAAATGAAAAAATCCAGCAATTAGGTGTGTGTGCGTTTGTAGTAACTCCAGCGCGTAAACGAAAAGTCCTATGAAACAGAAATTTCATATTTAAGACAACTTTAAGCCCGAGATGTTACAGAAATGTTTTCATCAAAATCAGCTGACCGAAAGATCCACTTCATCCATGCATTTTGCACGTTTTTTACGATTTATTCAAAAACGATTCAAACGATTTTGATTAAACTCCCTATATCAATGTAAAATTTAATGGGACTTAATATCATGTAGGTTTCATTCTGAATGAAATAGTCTGACAGGGTTTTCTGCTTCTAAAGTACCTATAATTTTATAGATTTTATGAAAATAACCGTATCAACTTGTTACCATTGATAAAAAACAGGTATATATGGAAGTTGAACCAAATAAAGTAAAAAACTGAAAAAATATTTGTTTAATGCAATTTTTTGTTTTTGAACATAATAACATTAATATACATGTATAATATGAAAGTCGTGTGTTGCCGGCACCAGATTTTTTTCTAATCCAGAGACTGTAATATAATTTGAATTGGCTGTAAACAAACAATCCAAACACTGTGAAGGAGATAATCCCGTACCGTTACTTCAACCTTTCTGTAATCCCTTAAAATACGATATCATCCGCTTATCCTATTAATCAAAATATTCGTCCATCGTCGAGAAAAATAGTTCCCCGGACGACTCCGCAAGCTGGGTCTCACTTCCTGTTATTAAAATTGCATGACAGCCTGTTCCAGTCATAACGGGTCCGGTTGATCTTCGTTTTTCTTCCCAAGGTTCTTATTTTATTTTTGTAGCAAAGGATATAAGGCGTTTTTGAATTAATTAGAACTTTCCTTGATTCGTTTTCTTTTTAAGGCGTGATCATTCCTCTTTTTTCACCCTAGCCACTATAATTTTTTCCTTAAGTATTATGTGAGAATTGATTAAGCAACTTGGAAGTGTGCCAGTCCTTTTTTCAAGGTGACTCCTTGCACATTATATCATCTACTTATTTGAAAAAGGTGCAACAATGTTTTGCTCATGCATAAATGCAAGATCGATGATCAAGAAGTTTTTTATATACCAATAAAATTCTGAGTCGTAATATTAAGTATGTTTTACAAATGTTGATTATATTGTAATAGCGTACAATACAAAATGTTATTCCAGAAACAAGCCTATATATCAAGTACACCATTTATTTGGAATAGATAGAATGCAATACTATGCAGAAATATAATAGCATAGATAGGAAAATATCTAATTCCTCCCGCATCCAATCCTTACAATCCAAAATCCTTAGCATAATCCTAAATGCTCCTTATTTCATGACAAATAAAATCATCCATAACGACCTTAATATCCCATTTGTTGCAGACGTTTCTCGTACCAGCTATACTACTTTTAATTCCAAACTCCTAACCCATATAAACCCTCTTGTCCGCAACCTATCAACCTCACATATTCCTGACAACCCTCTGAGGCGATTGAAAAGAAGTTGGCTTTGGGATCTAATTACTTAAATAAACATCAAACTACCACCGCTTGGTAGTTTCTTCGCAAGCCTTTTACGCCCTCTATTATAATTCAACACTTTTACTTATAGTTAATATACAGTTGTAAAATTCAATAAAATATAAATAAATAAAAAAAAAAAAATAGGAAAATACCTGTATCTCTACCTAAAATATACTAAAAAGCAGTATTTTCAAAACTGCATTACCACAGCTTATTTCAATGTATAGCACCACGCCTTAATGATATTTTACTGGTATTTTAAAGTCCCTAAAATGAATGAATCTGATTAAGGAGAATTAATGAGTCTCCCGTTATTATTCTTTATGTTGGATTAAAAATCATATCAATGGAATATTATATTAATAGCTGCATTCATATTTCAAGAACCCTTTACTCATTAGAAATATTTTACCTGATTTCGTCAACTATTAAAAAAAAAAAAAAAAAAAATAGAATATAGAATCATGCCAATTATATTTCAATTTCTAATTCGTAAATGATGTATTGGGAAACCAATTTTAGTACCAAGATCTATTAAATGATATGCCACAGTGAAAGAAAAGTCCTCAAAAGGTGTGATGAAGAAATGCAGCTGCATCGAACTGGATTTGGAATTGGTTTTTCTTTGTTTTTTAATATATATTATTTATCGGGACGAAACCTTTGCGGGCTTTTATTTCTTTTTAACTTGGCCAAAAAAGGATGGTCCTTTTTGGCAATGCATCTGCTGGCATTGACGAATTCCTTGTTCCCTAGAAGCAGTTGATTAAGCCTTGTTGCTCACAGATTGACTAGATACTGGTGCCGACGAGGTACAAATTCAAAGATTGAGAGGGAGATACGAGAATGCTTAAACGACAGTAGTACTAATTCATTCAAATTCAATCATATCCTTAAAATTATTCAAAACAAATTTGGAAGGCATTTTGCTGTTCGGCTTGGAATAATATCTTATTCAATAATAATTAATATTCATGCTCATGGCCTTTAAAGAAGTCCAGTTTTCGTCTCTTTTTTTAACATTTGGAAAGAATGTCATTTGTCTACGTCCGATTACTATTGGAGATAATTCTTTTAATGCCAATTTTGATGGATGAGATGAATAAAATGCCAGTGAATTCAATAGCGATTTATTAGTTATTAAACGTAATTAATTAATCAATATGGACAAATCCTTCAAGGCGTGAGAATTTAATAAAAAACTATTGCTAACTTCGCGTCCTCTATTTTGTTTCAATGACTTATGTCTGTTAAAAAAAAAAAAAAAAAAAAAAAAAAAAAAAAAAAAAAAAAAAAAAAAAAAAAAAAAAAAAAAAAAAAAAAAAAATAGGAAGAAGGAACTTATTATAAAATCATTGTTTATAATCTAAGCAGCAACATATATGATCGGGCGGATACAGACTTAATATGATAGGTTCGAATTTTTAACAAAAAACAACATGAAAATCTGTTTTAATACATATTGAAACAAATTACACGCTAGTTTGATACCTCAACACCGGTTCGGTTCTGAAATGGATGTTGGTTGTTGAAATTGCCTCTAATAGCATATAATTATATCGCAAATTACGTTGAATGAATTGGGATAATGGTCTGAATGTTATAGCTGTTTGCTCTAGATCAGAGAATCTAACCTATTCCATGAAGGGAAGAAGTAACTTCTTAAAGATTGTCAGTGAAACTGTATAATTTGTGTTAGATTTGGATCCTAAGATACATTTTTATTCAAAATATTCATTTTTATGACAAATAACAGTCCAAAAATGTAAAAAATCAGAATTTGCGAATAATAATATAACTAGGAACCAACTTACATCTCGAAAAGTTCGAGCTAGAATATTTTTCTGCTGATTGAAAAATTAAAAAATAGACAGATAACACAAGATTATGACGCAATTATTATAAGGTTGAATCTAAGCTGTATTTTCTGAAGGGTGCGTGCAATAATAGGTGGTATTAACTTCTGGGTTCAATTACCTTATTTATTTATAACTATAAATTAAAATAATTCTATAAACAAGACGTGTTTTTTTTTAGAATGACCATGATAACTTTTCGATAACAACAAAAGTAGTCCCCTTTGACCGAAAAATAAACAAGACTTAGATGGATTATGTTAAACCTAGTCACTAGTTTATTATTTTGAAAAGCTTCATGGAGTGGAGTGGCATTTACTTCTGGGTTAGAAGAACTTTCTTATTTCTAATGTAACATATTTAAAAAAATATAAACCTACCCTAAATTTCGTGATGTACTTTTTTGAGCATGATAATAAAGTAAAACTACTGAAATAATAATCGTCACTAAATCGAAAATTAAATAAAATACTGAACCAGGCATAAATTTGATTTAAAAAAAATCTTGAACCAAGACCAGAGAGACGATGATTTCCAATAGATACCATATCCATTTTAGGGAATATTACAATGAATGAAGAAAACTCTCATTTATATGTTACTGGGGCAATTAAATTGATTTTTTTTGTATTTTTCTATACTGATAACTTTTTTTTTTTACGACAAAAAAAACAAAACGTTTTGATTTTGCTTTTGAATGAAAGTAAATATGTACTCGGTATTTTTTGGAATGAACTGTAGTTTTCAAACGCACTTCTAGCCTAAAATTATTGTAAATTAACATATGTAACATATAGCAATAAATAAATAAAAGAGCTAAAGAAAGACGAATCAGCAACTCTGTATATACAGATTAAAAAAAAAAACAACCGATAATCACCACTTCAAAGTTCAAAATTCTATATCTTCGCTATTTCATATATTCGGCGGACATACGGATTTCTAATTAGAGATAGGGGAGAGAGGACTTCTTTTTTTTTTCTAGGACGATTATAAAGTTTGATTATATTACTAAAAATAATAAACCGAAAAATTGTATACTAAAAATAATAAACCGAAAAATTGTATACTAAATTTCTTTACTTTTTCCTTTTCTTTTCTCTTATTTATCAATGAACAAAATTAAATAAAAATTCCTGATTATAAAAATCAGCGTCTCCGTTAGCACCGACTTCCGGGTTTGAAAATCTCATTTATTTTTATTTTTGCTACTTAAAAAAAAATAATAATAATAAAATTATATTAAAATATATATAAATAAAAATTAATAGAAAATATATTCAATTAAAATCTGGTTGAGGAAGCGTATAAAACAGGTGGATGACCTATTTAAAAAAAAGTATGGAATGCTAAAACAATTAATTACACGAAGCAAATAGGTCTATAAAAGTACATTTTTTTTCCCTTTTTATGAGCCTACTAAACAAGGAAGTCAGTTTCCGTAGAACCCGGAACTGACCCTCCTCCCCTCACAATATTCTAATGCGACCTCAATTACAAAAGAAGCCAACAAATTACTATTCAAGATGACCAATTGAGCGACAATATAAATTTATTATAATATTTTGGCGACTGAGAGCGGAGATAGGCAAAGCGTAAAGCTCAGCGACTAATCAGAAAGGCGGACAAATTATCGGAGAGGCAGCTGCCGCTGTGGGAGCCTAGGAGGAGAACAGTTCCCACGGCTGAAGGCGCACCTGCCCGCACGCGCCCTCCTGTTTGTCTTTCTTATGGATCGTGTGGCTGCCTGGTCATCCTCAGGGCTATTGTCCAAGGATAACAGTTAGCGTCTTAGCTCCTCACTTTCCGCTATATAAATAATAACTCCCGAAACCTTACTTCCAATACATGCCATGCCAAATGTTCAATTATGTCAAGACGTATTATGGTTAATTAGCACAAGGAAGAGTCATAATAATAGTAGTTTCTTGACTCTCCTATGTTTCCTTAGTTTTATTGTGAAATATTTTAGAGATTTTTTGAGAAAGATTATGCATGGATCAATTAGTGAAAGACTATTTGAAAAGAGTTCTTCCTAAATATATATATTAAGGGTGGCCAAGCTCTCCGATAGTCCGAGCCATTTTTCAAAATTTGAAATGTTTCGCGAGCCGCTATTAAATATGCATTTGAAAGGTATATAAAAGAGGTATTAAAAATTATTTTTATTTATAGAGATTAAAATTATTAAAAACATATAAATAAAAGTATTAAATGTATTGAATTTAAATATTAAAAATCTAGTACGGGCTACACACGACTTTCACTTACCTCCGTTTTTAAGATCTATTAAAGAATTTTCAAATACAGTTAGAGATAAAAAGGAGTAAAACCATTAAAGAATTAATTAAATTTAGTTTCTATAGAAAGATGTGTTTTATTAAAAAATCTATTATATCATTATCTAAAATAATCAGTTAGTTTTATTGTCTTTTCATCACTCTTTAATAACTTTTTCAAGCTTGTGTATTAGCTAATATTTTTTTCTAAAATCGTTACCTTCTAATAGTATATTATATATGTACATTACTTTTATTATATTAAAAATAATAAAAAATACACTAAAATAATATTTGTACAGTTTTCTACTCTAGTTGATTATCGAATTCGTTCAACTTATATATTTACCTGTTTTTTGTCAGTTTTAACAAGATTACTTATATGGTTATTTTTATAGAATCTACAAAATTAAAGTTAGTTTAGAGGAAGAAAATTTTAAATATCGGCATTTAAGCCCCATCAGACTATGACAATAAGACTGATCAGACTATTTCAATCTAATCAGAATGAAACCTACATGATGTTAAAGCCCGTTATATTTGACATTGATATCGCGAGTTTGATCAAAATCGTTAGAATTGTTTTTGAGAAAATCGTATATAGGTGCAAAATGCATGGTATAAAGTGGCTCTTCTGGTAAGCCGATTATAATAAAAAAGTTGCTGTCACATCTCGGGCGTATAGTTGTTTTAAATATGAAATTTCAGTTCCGTACGACTATTCGCTTTTGCGCTAGACCTACCACACACACACGTTCACACAGACACACAGATTTTTCGGGACATGGTTATTTGGACTTAGGGGGCCCTAATACGTGTATTTCCGTTGAAACTGGAATTCGAGAATTTCCACGATCGCAATACTTTCCCTTACTATATATTTCATATCCCATTAAAGCACTATTCTGATATAAATTCAATGGGCATTCTGATTTTTAACTATATGACTCAATTTAAAGGGACTTGACAAATCAAAAAAGCAGGAAAAACAAATTGACTTTCGCAGAATGCCCACTTACATCTATTCCCAATATTGTTTTACCTAGGGTAGAAATAGCAATGCCTACTTTTTGACTCATCTATCAAATTTCAGAACAAAATGTTGCCCTCCGGTAGTAGAAAAGTATTTTGTATTTTCGGATAAAACACTTCCGCGTTTTAACAAAAGATCGATACAATTTTTTTTTTTTCCATCACTGTATTGGTAAGGATCATAGGGCAGATTTGATGAGCGAGTATTGTGTGTCGATACCTACGATACGTCTTTACACAACTATGTGGGCCGCGACAGATGGCAAGAGATCACGTGGGAGGCTTGAAACCAGATGGATTCAGAGACTAACAAAGATGAGCCGCAGATCAGATAACAATAGTACAAGGCTGACAGAGCAGGCGGATCAAGAAATAGACTGACCTATAATTCATAAATTCATGATAAAAAGAATAACTGATAACCTAAATAAAATAAAAAAGACAAATAGCTCTTCAATAAGTGGCGTGAAACCTTGGAATAAAACGATATCATTAATCATTTTGAGCAACCAGCTGGGATTATGAATTAATTATCAAATGTTACGGGGTGTCCGTGAGCAGTCATGGCGTTGAAATAGATTCTAAATAACCTTCAAACTTGAAAACTTTTCTTTGCTACGTCTAAAATGATAATTTGTGTTTTGGAATATCCTCAAATTAATCAATCAACAAAATATTCAAATTTCTTTTTCCTGTTGGAACGTCTATTATCGAAATTATTACATATTATTAATGAGCTTTTTTTCGTAACGCGTAATGTTTAGTTGATGCAGGCCCGTTAGGAGCATTACTGCTGATGGTCATATTTATTATAATTAAGTCATGAACAGGTTGGTCAACAGGTTGACTTTCGGATACCATTCAAAGATTTTTTAATTTAATATCCATTAAATTAAATACATTCGAAATTTGGCAACAGTTATATCAGGAAAACCCCACTGGACAATTTTACAAAACCATATTTCCCAAAATTATTCGAAAAGCTTGGTTCGCGGAAACAAATTTTAGCAAAAACGTGGTAAAAACATATATTAGATTAAGGACAAATCACGGGATCTGCAACAATTACCTTCATAAAATAGGCGTATCAGAATCTCCGCAATGTGACAAATGTGGTGATAGGGAGAACCTAAAACACATATTATTGGTGTGGCCGCCATACAAAACTCAAAGAGAAAAAATGATTTTTGAAATGAATAATAATCATAGAATATTAGTTATGAAAATTTACGAACAATAAGAAAGTTTTCACTATAAATATATATTTACAATCGATTAACAAAAGAATATGATTGTAATAGTTCGGTAATTGGTAATTGTAATTTGGTAATTTTAATTGGTAGTTGTAATTTGGTAAATTGGTAATTGTAATAATTTTCACAAATAAGACATAATATATAAAATGGCTGTATGGTGTATGCCAATGCCATCCATTCATGGAAAAGGAAAAAAAAAAAAAAGTCATGAAGATCTTTATCGTTCTAATTAATAAATAATTTAATACAAATTTTACTATTAAAATTCAAAAGTAATATGTTTGGAAGTCGAAAAAAAAAAATAATTCTTCAAGAAGTCTCAAGAGTTTATTACAAAACATATGACAACGTGTTACAATATTTATACTCACAAAGTTATTATGTCAATGGGCTTAGTTACAGACAAAACTGGTCGTAAAGTGGTAAACAATTGTAACTTTGTAGTCAATTGATAGCTTTTTACTTTCACTTACCTATATATGAAATATAGAGTAAGGGTTAAGTATTGCGATCGAGAAAATTTTTGAATTCAGTTTTCAACGGAAATACACGTTTTAGGGTCCCCTGAGTATAAATGACCAAGTTCTGTGTGTGTGTGTGTGTGTGTGTGTGTGTGTGTGTGTGTGTGTGTGTGTGGTAATTCCCGGACGAAAACTAAAAATCCTATGAAACTGAAATTTTATATTTAAGACAACTATAAGCCCGAGATGTTACAAAAACTTTTTCATCGAAATCAGCTAACCAGAAGAGCCACTTTATACCATGCATTTTAAACCTATTTACGTTTTTCTCAAAAACGGCTCTAACAATTTTGAATAAACTTCCTATGTCAATGTAAAATTGAACGGGCTTTTAATATCATGTAGGATTCATTCTGATTGAAATAGTCTGACAGGACATAAATGCCGATATTTTAAATTTTCTTCCTCTAAACTATCTTTAATTTTGTACATTCCTAAAAATTAACCATATCATCTTAATGGCATTGATGAATGACGGCTAAATATAGAGGTTGGAAGAATTTGATGACCAACTAAAGGATAAAACAGCAAAACTATTTTTAATGTAATTTTTGTTTTTTTAATAATTAGAACAGTAATATAGAGGTATAATATACCGTAATTGTTACTTTCACTATTAACGGTGGGATACATTTTTCCTCACTCTGCTATTGAAATATCATATTTTTTTTTTTTTCAATATTTTTAAAACTTGTTGAATGGTGTTGAAAATAGTGTCAGTGTGTGGTTCATTATTATTTTTTTTTAATCTAAACATCCTCCGTTTAGGTCTCTATTTATTTATTTGTCTTTGGGAAAATCCCCTGTACAAATACGTTGTTGACAATAACTTGAACCCGTGACCTTGGTCATAGAAGGCTGTTATGCTAGCCACTATGCTAAAAATTAAGTGTTATTGGTGTTTAATTCAGTATATTTCATTACAATTTAAGGTCCGGACATTATAAAGTAAATTAATGAGGGATTTATGTTTGTTATAAAAATAGGTAAATACTAGTGAATAGGTTGGGATATATATATATATATATATGTCGAACTAATAAATTTAAATTAATAACTATAAGATTAAATAGTAATATTTTAATTTAATTTTACTGGTTGTTATATTATTTTTTTCTGATGAAGGACCACAACGTAAAAATAAAACAAGTTTGTCTTATTGGTGTGTTTGCTTGATGACTACACCCCCAACCAACTTCTCCATCGTTAAGTAAACTACATTTTCGGAGCAGTTAGTTCATTATTGTATTTAAGTATCCTGAATGGCATTGTGGACCTGGTGACAGTCCCCCACGATTAGGGTATAGATAACAATCAGGTTTCCCCCAAAATATATTGGAGTGGAAAAGATGGGATTACGTGGGACCCTACTTTAGTGTAAATATTTTCTGAACACCTGTTTTTCAATCCTTCTGTAGTTCTGCTTCACTAGTTTCATTCAAAAGTCCCATTCTTGATATCACCATTTAAAGACGTAAGAATTTACAAAATGAGGCTTCGGGAACTACTCACTTAATAATTATAGAAGCGCTTTCAATGGGTAGTTCTTTCATAGGCCATTTTCATGACACGTATTCCTACAACACATTTGCTCGTTTAATACAGTTTTATCATACAACAAATTCATTAAACAGCTTTTTCGAAATTAAACTAAAGCATTTCACTCCATAGCGTAAAAATAAGTTATTATAGTATATATTAACAGGGGATGACCTGTAGCAAGGTAGCTAGCATAACAGCCTTCTATGCCAAAGGTCACGAATTCAAACCCGCAGGTGGTCATAGGAATTTTTTAATGGGAGTAAAATATTCTTAGTTACGCCGTCCTTCGGAGGGGACGTAAAATGGTGGTCCCGAGCCTGTGCGATGTGAAAAGATCCCTATCTTAATTAAACATGAATTAGCAAAATTCAGGACTCCCACTGCAGCATCGTTCGATTAGTCACAGTAGCATAAAGTGACCTTAAATAAACAAACAAACAACTATTTAATATAAGAGTTTTTAATGGCAGTTCAAAATCATTAGTTATGCCGTCCTTCGGAGGGAACGTAAAAAGTCGGTCCCGAGCCTGCGCCGAGGTACTCGTTAAATATCCCTTTTCTACTTAAACCTAGATAGACAAAACTTAGTAATCCTACGATAGCATCGTCCGATTAGCCACAATAACATAAAGTAACGTTAAATAAATTAACACTTATATTTATTCATTATACTACTGTACTGTTATTACAACCGTTGTGGTGTTTTTGAATTATATAATAGTAAAAATGTTGATACTGCAGCATTGTAACTGCACAATATACAACTGAACCTTAAATTTGATTTTAAAGGACCAAAAATATTGGAAATAGAAAAAATAATCGAAATAGAAAAGTGATAGAATCCATATATATATATAAACAAAATATAGACAATACAGTCAATTCCAAAACTTGTTCTAGACATTCAAGTTACTACTATGCTAATGCAATACAAACATTAACAAAAATAAAAGATATTGGAAGTGGATCATATTATTTAAAAACAATGGACTACAATAATACATGCTATTAAACTGGTCTAGCCCTAATCCAGTTGAGGACAAAGATCTAGGGCAGTGAGTGCCTTGCCTAGTGTTAGTTTAACCTTTTGACTTTTTAATTACTTATTTTAAAAAATCAGATGATCAAGTTATTTCATAAGGTTTCGGGAAAAGAAATCTTTCCAAACCAGGTATAATCATAGAATTTGTATACAATTATTAACTAGGTAGCATTGTTGATTAGTAGGATACCTTTTTTTTATAATTTTTGTAATATTTTTAAATAACTTTTTAAAATTAACAACAAAAGTTAAATCATTAACTTTATAATTAGTTGTTTTTTAATGAATATTTAGTGATGTTCTGATATTGCTCAGATTTAATTAAGATCCCTATCTTAATTAAACATGAATTAGCAAAATTCAGGACTCCCACTGCAGCATCGTTCGATTAGTCACAGTAGCATAAAGTGACCTTAAATAAACAAACAAACAACTATTTAATATAAGAGTTTTTAATGGCAGTTCAAAATCATTAGTTATGCCGTCCTTCGGAGGGAACGTAAAAAGTCGTAAAGTAAGAAATCTTTCCAAACCAGGTATAATCATAGAATTTGTATACAATTATTAACTAGGTAGCATTGTTGATTAGTAGGATACCTTTTTTTTATAATTTTTGTAATATTTTTAAATAACTTTTTAAAATTAACAACAAAAGTTAAATCATTAACTTTATAATTAGTTGTTTTTAATGAATATTTAGTGATGTTCTGATATTGCTTGTAGGATCCTGAAGCTGGGTGATTATCTCAAAATTTTGATTAATGTTTTTAATTTTATTAAAAGGTTTTTTGGAATAAATATAAATCAGCCCAATTATTTTCTATCTAAGAAATACTTTAATTTCTTCCGGATAGTAGAAATAAATTATTTACTATTGAATAGTGGTAAAATACTTATTATTCAGGCAAGTCTATTTCTACTGTCACTGTCTGAAAAAAAACATAAAAACAATTAATTAATGATTGAACTCTAAGTTTTAGATTTTTTTTTTCAGTCCTTCTTGGAAAAAAAATTCTGTATTTTGTTATTTATACTAACAAATTATTTTCCAACCGTGAGGTATTGAAACACAGGAGCAATGAATTCATAAACAATTTATTTCCTGTTAGCGTTCTACGGATATACAATATAAATAAAATGCTCTGTACATTCAGCAGTAAGATATGTTTAAATAAAAGTATAATAGATCAAAGACTTTGTTAAGGGTTTCGAAAATATTCAACTGAATTAGTTTACAATTCTGAAGCTTTTTTTTTTTTTTTAATTATTTATTAAAAAGAATTACAAAATAAAATTAAGTTAACAAATATTTGTATCGTTCATTATATTAAAAATATATTGTTATCAACAAACGAATTTTTTTTTTTTCTTACCCTCTGGTTTTATTTTCAAACAAAAATACAAATACAAATGTAATATGTATAGATGTCACATTTTGTCCTTCTGTTACCCGGAGGTATTCTAATGAGGATTGCTATATGCGCTGGATGCACTAGTAATCTTTCAAGGGCTTCTTCTATGCCTTTATTTATCCATTGTAAACGAATTTCATTTACCTCTTTTGTTAAAATTAATTTTAAAACTTTTAAATTAAGTGAGAATTAAAAATATAATTTCATTAAAATTCTAAGGAAACATTTATAGTAGATTAAATTATATCATAAAATAAATTATTATTATTCTTTGTCACACTCCATTGTTTTATAAAATAACAAAACATACCAACGGTATATTATAGATTCTTTATCGAGGGGGTAGGTGGAGGGAAAATTAGCCTGTTTTCTAAAAAAAGAAATGTTTCCGCTATTTTCCCCTTATGTTCTTCTTAAAATCTTTACATATTTAATATTTACTCATTTTTCAATCAAAGCTAAGAAGAAATTTTTAAAAATCATTATTTAATGCAGGTTAGAATATTTAAATAAGACAAAAAACAACATGGTATAAATGACATTATCGGAGGGTTTAATCAAAATCGTTTTAGTATTTTTTAAGAAAAACATAAAAAATGTTTATAACATACATTTTGGCAAAAAATTGATTTTGCGGAAAACTTTGCTGTGAAATTTAAGGTATAAATTTGTCTTGAAAGAGAACTTTTAATTTCCTAACACTATTCTTTTAACAATACTATCTACATACATACATTCACACTCACAAATACAGAACTATTTAGGAGACTTGGTTATTTGGATTCAGGGGACCTCAAAACGTATATTTCTGTAGAAAACTCAAACTCAAAAATTCTCACGATCGCAATACTTTCGCTTACTAACTATTTTATTCATAGGTTAGGGATAGTAAAAAATATAATTAGAATATATAATAATTCGTAAAGGTCAACAAGTCAGATATATTGACCAAAAACAAATACAACAGTTTTGCTGTTATTGCCAAATATAAATTTTAAAAAATTCTATAAGAAATAATTCATCCACAAACTTGTTAAAAAATATTATTATAAAAGCCGAGAATAAGAAAAAAAAAAATAAAAATAAGCATTTAAAAACAAGTGGACAACATAGCAACATGGTAAATGCCATACAAAATGAATACATGAAGAAATGTATGTATTGTATTTTTTATTTATTTCAAACTAATCTATCATAAAGAGCAGCTGACTTTTTTCATGCCTGTTTTACAGTTGTAATACTTTACGCGAAAATCATAAATGGTTTTATCTAATGTCATAGCCAGTTTTAAATGGGGTTTTAGTATTTTTTTTTTGTTGAAAGAAATACATAATTTTTTTGGCGTCCAATAAACGGCCATTGGTGGAGGATAAACATGTTTACTTTATTACAATTAATATGTAAATGTATGGAGAGTGAGACGGAATCGCATAGCTCCCAGGCCAAGGTTTAACTCCAACTGTAGCAAAAAATTATTTTCTGTTTTATCATTCCTGGATTAACCTAAGAGCATGTGTAGGCAACTCTAGCCTTTAGCAATCAGACCCTCCAATTGGTTAGGGATCTAACATGGCGTTTAATTGCGTTTTTTTTTACATATTTACTTTTTTTGATTATTATTTTTATACACTCACCAAAAAATATTAAATTTTATGAAAATTTAATTACAACATAAGCTAGTTCTTTATCCTCATTGATTTAACAGGAAGGTTGTATTGGTATTAAATACCGTAAAAAAATAAAAATAAATAAATAAAATAAAAAAAAAATAAAAAAAAAAAAAAAAAAAAAAATATATATATATATATATATATATATATATATATATATATATATATATATATATCAAACTAATCTATATAAAGACAGCTGACTTTTTTCATGCCATGTTTTACAGTTGTAATACTTTACGCGAAAATCATAAATGGTTTTATCTAATGTCATTAGCCAGTTTTAAATGGGGTTTTAGTATTTATTTTGTTGAAAGAAATACATAATTTATTTACAGAATACATTAGATAAATGTTTACTTATATACAATTAATATTAAATGTATGAATATAAGTCAATCGCAAAATCACCTTTAATAATGTATCAAAAATATGTTTAAATTCCTTAAAAACGAGTTTCAACATCTAAAGCAAAACAATTGTTATCTCATGATGTTAATTGCGCTTTTTTTTTTGATTATAACATTACACCATTCAGTTTTTTATTTTTAAACATAAATTTATCCTTGATTATACAATTGTATGTATTATGTCTATAATATATGATATATATATGTCACCTATATCACCTTATATTATAAATAATATTTAAATTCTTAAAAATCGAGTTTCTACATTAAAAAAAACATGTTTTCATGATGTGTAAAATTCGCTTGTTTGTTTTGATATAACATTATCATTCAGTTTTTTTTATCTTTTAAACAAAATACTTATATAATGATACTAGGAATTTTTTTCTAAAAGTAATATTGATGTCATTATCCAAATTTATTTTTTTCAAATAAGCCTTCCCTCTCTTCTACTACTTCAGTGAACTCTCGCAAGACTTTCACCTACCTACACATACACTATTTCTCAGCGTGTAGCGCTGCCTTTACAATTTTGGGTCCGATATAAATGAGTAAAAAACTTTATTTTCTCTATTTTCGTTTATTTTGACTTGAAAAAAAATACAAATTCCTTTCTCATTTTTTATTTTCCAAACGTATAACTTCTTAACTTGGACTCATAGCTTGTATTTTTTGTCAGGACCAATCTGTACGTGGAATACGTACATTTAAAAATGAATACCTCCGATTACTTCTAAGAAGGTACTACTGTCCTACCGTACATGGGTTCAAACCCCGCCTTTGACAGAATAATTATATATTCTGATATTTCAGCCGTGGGACCTGCAGAACAGTAGTCTAGCGTCCTTTAGGGGCCCTCTGTAGAGTAAGTATCCAAAAATTAAAAAGAAAAAAACCTGACGATTGAACGTTATCTCAGATGAATCACTTCCGAACACAGCCGTTGGCTGAGAAACGGTACCCATCTATAGATAGGCACTGACCTTTAGACCCTTCAACGGTTGTACAGGTACAGCTTTTTTTTTTTTTTATTATTATTTTAGTCCTAGTAAGTAAATGAGAGTGATATTTTTTGATAAAAACAGGATTTTAAAAATCATAATGTTTAAGAAAAGTCCTGGATTTGGTATGAAATCTTTGAATTTTTGAAAACGAAAATAATAATGGATTAAAAATCGTAAAAAGAAAGAAAAATATGGCCTAATAATATTAATGGGCCTTAAAATGGACTAAATCCGAAATATATAATATGTATATACATTTCATTACCAGTTATACATTACAAGTGAAATGTAACTTTTAATTTACTTACCTATCTTTGAAATATATAGTAAGGGAGAGAATTGAGATCGTGAAAACTTTTGAATTCAAGTTTTCACCGAAGGAAATTCACGTTTTAGGGTTTCCTGAGTTCAAACCAAGTCCCGCAAAAAGGTCTGTGTATTGTGTGTCTGTGTTTCCGTGCCAGTATGTGTGTGTGTGTGATAAATCTAGCTCAAAAACGATAAATTGCATAATGATAAAATTTCATATCGGCATATCCTATTGAAATTTCTAACACATTACTACTGACGTTTTTAAAATATTTGATGTTAAGTGCTTATCTAACCAGCTAAATTTTGGAAAATAAATAACTATCTATTTATTTTTTAAAATGTTCATTGATTTTGATGTTTTATATGTGGGGAAAAATAATATGTATTCGCAACAAAAGCTTAGTACATTTTGTACTTTACAGTCACTAGCTGGAATATGGACATAAACTGTCTCAGTACTTCAGTGGTCTGATAACCTGAGTAGAATACTCCGTACTTTATATTTGAGTATTTCTCCTTCTCTGCAATACTTTCCCTTTAGTATGTTTCATATATGGATGAGTAAAATCCATAAGAAAACAAATTATTTCGTTAATCTCAGCATTGCTTTATTTTTCTAAATTATGATGTTCAGTTATAAGGTAAATGCGCATCGAAGCATCAAAAACATACTTGATCAATATACTGATTGAGTGCAGATTCTTCTTCCTATGACTATCACCACAGTCCAACATTTAACATTCAATTAGTTGATATTTGTTTTCATTACAAAATATCAAGTTATCAAGCTCCTTTAATTTATTCCGTCCACTCTGGGACCCCATCTGCTTTTCCAACTATTCTGAGGATAATATTTCAGGAAGGAAACCTTTTAGACGGTAAATTTTTTTTTCTACTCGGGTCCATCCCAAAAAGGCGGGAAAAGAGCGTGTGGGTGGGGGAAGGAGCGGGGATGGAGATATATACTCCCCCGAGCCGCTGGAGGGGCACAGTCTTCTCCATCATGTGCAAGTTAGAGTTGTCTCAGCTGAAGGATGGGCCAAGCCAATGGCCGACGCCCAGCATCTCGCTGTCCATCAGGAGCTCACTGATGCCGAGAGGTTTCAGCTCCACTAGGGAGTTGAGGAAGAGGAGGAAAGCTGTAAGTTCAAAACTTGAGTTTTTAGCTAAAGAATAATATATTGCTTGTGCTTGGTTTTGTTTATCTGAGAGAGTGCATTCAAAGACCTTTTCATCTGGAGGTTATGTTTTTATTTTTGACAGATACAACCTTCATGTTATCTTTTGTTAAACCTTAAATTTCAATTGTTAATAGTAGAGTTCATTTCAGTCAGCAGCAATTGCTTACTTTCGAAAAAGTATTTTTCAAACAATATAAACTAAACTATGTTATAGATCATTTATTATCGTAATCATATCTGAATCCTTAACAAATGGAAACAATTTCAAGACCTTTTGTTATTAAATGCTTAGCATGGATTCCGAACTATGCATCTCTCTTATAAACAATAAAAAATATCTAATTTTTAACAGTTTATTGAATAGAATCTTTTTTGTGATTTTTAACCTATCACTCTTTCCTTCTTGTGACAGATGATTTTGGAGAACAGTATCTTGAGAAGACTCGGACCTGATGCCAAGCTGAATTTGAACCTCCACTGGGGGTACTTGAAGCGAGTCATGGTGGAGAAGGAAGACTTGCCTCCGCTGCACCAGTAATGTACAACAAAATATTTTGGAACCCTTCGCTGCCTCAAGCGAAATAGGCCGAACAGTGCTTTTAGAGATCTTAAGCTTTGCGAACCCGCTTGTCTTTCATTAGTTTATTTAGATTATACTTAGGTTAGTTCCTTAGTTGTAGAGTATGGCATTAGTGATTTTGTTTCAATTTAATTTTATAAAATTGTTTATACTTGCATGCATTCACTTAAATATTTTCTATATATTAATTGACATTTCATAACAATAATATGGCCACTGGAATCTTCAGTCAGCTTTTACATATTAACGATAACGTATTCAACTATTAGTGATTATTTTCAATTGATTTTTTAATCAATTCTTCAAGATAAATAATGGAATACAAAATTATTGGCCAGATTATGTTGGTGATTTAGTTTTGTAAATTTTTAAATATATTTTTGTAAAAAGACTTGCTATAAAGTTTGATTTGTATAAAGTATAATTTTTTATTTTAATGTCAAATATTATATCATATTTTATAGATTTTTGTATATTTTCCTGTAGTGACTTTTTTTTTTTTTTTTTTTTTAAATTAGTTTTTAGTTTTATAACCTTATAGCTCACTCCTGTATCTTTCAATATAATGAAGGTGTTAGCTTTATATAAACTGTACATAAAGTTATATTAATTAAAGATTTTAATCTGTTTGTTTCAACTTGGGTTTTGATTGTCAAACAAATTGCAGGCACACATGCCCCACAGTTTGACAGCAGTCAAAACTCATGTTAGAAACTTCTTAAATATTTTATATGAAAATTTATATTGTTTAGTTGATTTTATTGAAATTTTAATGATTAAATACTGTGATCAAATGAAAGCTTTAATAGGTTTAAGTTAGATTGTAAGTGGTAGAAGCTTTAATTCTTTAAGTAAAAAATTTAAAATCATATATTTGTAAATTTTATAATACTTTTCTTTATGTAGTTCTGATGCATGCGTATATAGATTTTATTTTTCTTGTAATTATTTTCATGTATATTTTGATGTTTTTTATATAAATAAAGAAATTATTAATCTTATTTCAATTTAATTATTCTACCTTTTTTCCATCTCATTTTATTTAGTAATACTGTTTCTGAAATGGTTATTGTTTACTTTTTACAGTTAACTAAAACAAAACCTGTCATTAACTCTTAACCAAGTATAATACTGGTATTCTTTTTTATTACAATGAATGCCTTTTAGGCCATGCCAGTTTAAAAATGTAAACAAGCAAGCAGTATTCCTTTAGTAAACAACTTTGAAGTTTTGAACATAAAAGAACTGTCATGGTGGTTTTTATAACACCAGGAATTTAAAAATATAACTATTTACGACATCATAAAAAAAAGGTGAGACTGAAAACAGCTCTACTTAACTTCTTGAATATTTAGTAAAGATCTTTATAGATAATGTTTTTGCATACTATACCTTACACCATTTGTTACAGTACCAACTGAAACTAGTTAGCTCAATTTTCCCCAATTAGCTATTGAATATTCTGAAAAGTAATTTGAACTAAATAATAGAATTTAAAAGAGTAAGGAGATTTTAATTTTTGTACGAGACTAAGTGGCAAAATAGTTTTGGACAGCCCCTCACTCAATTTCTATAGTTTTCTAATCTATTGAAACTTATATTGTGTCTCATTATAATGTTTGTTACAATATTACCACTTATAATGTTATGTGATATTGTATTTTATTACAATAGCCATTTGACATTTGACTTCTGATATTTATATTCTCGTCTGAGTACATGTGTACTTCTATACAAAAATTGGAAACAAATTCTGGCATAAGAAGCAAAAAACTAGACAAGCAGAAAACTATCACTCATTTGTTTAAAAATACCTAAATTTAATAAACATTCATAGCTTGAATAAGTTTAGGATCTGGTGGGTTTACTCAGTTTTTATTTGGATAGAATACCTGATCTTATTTGTAAAGAAATAGGAGACATTTTCTAATAAAATAAATTCGACAGGTTGAGAGTAAAACGTGTGACAAAGTCAATAAATATGTTGATGTTTATGGCTCCACTTGTCCTGAAAGGGATGACACCTTCTTTTTTATACCAGTCCCAAGAGAGTAGGACTGATAAGACCTGAGTAGAAGTATCTTGGACAGATCGAGACGAATAAACTTAAACTGGATGAGAGAATTCAAGTTTAAAAATACATTATGTTAAGAGTTAAGTAATGGAAGGGAAAAAAAAAACAAACAGTTCTAAATACTCTTGGGTCAATTAACACACAATTTCTTAAATTATTCGCATATATAAACGCAAATTACCTAAAGGAGAACATTGTGGAAAGAGCTTGGGGCATTTCTATTTCAATATGAAAAGGCTTATGTTTGTTCATCTTAAACTTCAAATGTAGAAAAAGGCAACATACAATCTGCGAGATAAAAGAAAAAATCTGGTGCGGGTAACACACGACTTTCACTTACCTCGATTTTTAAAATCAATGAAAGAATTTTCAAATACAGTTAGAGATAAACATACGTGAAACTATTAAGGAATTAATCAAATTGAATTTATATAGAAACATGTGTTTTATTAAAAAATCTATTATATTATTATCTAAAATAATCAGTTAGTTTTATGTTCATTTCATCACTCTCTATTAACTTCTAAAAGCTTGTGTATGAGATGATATTTTTTCTAAAATCTTTAGCTTTCCAACGGTATATCATACATGTATATTACTGATCTTATGTTCAAAAACGAAAAATTGTATTAAAAAAATATTTTTTCTGTTTTCTCCTTTAGTTGGGTATCGAATCTATTCAATTTATATATTTACCTGTTTTTCATCAGCGTTAACAAGATAATCTAGTTATTATTATTGAATCTACAAAATTAAAGGTACTTTAGGGAAGAAAATTTAAAATATCGGCATTTAAGCCCTGTCAGACCATTTTTATCCAAATAAAACCTACATGATATTAAAGCCCATTAAATTTTACACCGATATAGCGATTTTAATCAAAATCGTCGGAACCGTTTTTAAGAAAATCGAAACAAGGTGCAAAATGCATGGTATAGTGCCTCTTCTGGTAAGCTCATTTTGATGAAAAAAGTTTTGTCGCGTCTCGGGCGTATAGTTGTTTTAAATATGAAATTTCAGTTCCGTACGACTATTCGATTTTGCGCTAGAGCTACCACACACAAAAACGTTCACACAGACACACAGATTTTTCGGGACTTGGTTATTTGGACTTATTTGGGGCCCTAATACGTGTATTTACGAACTAAAACAAAAATTTTCACGATCGCAATACTTCCCCTTACTATAGTGAAAGTAAAAAAATTGTCTGGCAGTCATAGGGACTGTTGGTAGAAACGAAAACTTATAACTCTCAAATCTATTTGTCTAATTTCTTCATTTATTGGTACTCCATGTAATAATTCTCTCCCTTTTTATATAGCTTTTTATTAACCGAAATGCACAGTGTGTACAAAGTAATTTAATCAATAATAGTTACAATATCCTTATTGAGGATATTTGGTCGGCTCCAACATGTGAGCCAAAACGTTGGAAAAAATTAAAATATTTTTCACAGAACTGACACCCAATTATTTCTACCTATGCTAAAATACCCTTATATTATTTTTATATACTGTTACTATTTACATAAATTTCAATTCTCATAAATTTCTACAATATTTAAATTGTTTGCACTTAACGATTTCATTACATTCTAGAAAGGAAACAATGGGTCTGTGGTAACGAAAGTATAAAACTACAATTTTTTATTGAAATTTATGTAATAACGTCTAAAAACTGCATCGATTGTGGTTTTATAGTTTGTTGAACTATATTTCCGATCATTGAATATAGCTAATCCTAATTTTTCCTTTAAAAATGCAATATCCGGTAGATTTTTGTCATCTGCAAAATTAATATTAAAGTCTTACATTAAAGTAGAGTTAACTTCTAAGCCATAGTTTATCTACGAAGTCTCTACTCATTCCATTAACAACCAACAAAAATCGGATAACGTCCCTAAAGAAGTTTTCACTTCAAAAATATTTACTTAATATTTGCTCCTGAGTTTGCGTTGAATGGACTTCATGCTTCAACATTGTGTTTTCTGTAATGACAATAGATCCAAAAAGTACAATACTATGAGCATAAACTAAGATGATTATTCTAAATAATAATTTCAATTGTTAGGTTATTTAATCTGAGAAAAATGTTTCCATAAAAACTCAATGTAATTCTGCAACTTATTTTAAATTCTAACTTTATTTAAAAGTTCTTAAATTCATTTTAACTACGGACGTAAATGAAAGTCGTGTATTGCGAACACCAGATTTTTTTATTTAATGTTACTCTTAGTTGATAGGTATTATTGTAACAATATTGTAGCACAAAAGTAAAATACCCATTCTGATTTCAGAATTTGCAGAAAATATGTTTTTGTTTCATGAGCTGTGTAATTTGAGGTTCTAGGAAAAATTAATGAACAGTAAATCCTTTTGGGTAGTATTAAGAAAAACAACTAATCAAGATATTTCAAAAGTTATAAGTTGATAGAGTCAGCAATTCCGGTGATAAGAGGAATATAAAAAGTGAATAAAATACATTATTAGTTTATGTTGTGTAAAAGAGTGCAATTTTATGATAAAAGCTATAACTGCTACCGATAAATGCCATCTTGAGTTATAAAAATTTAAGATAAGAGAGCAAAAACAATATTGCTTTCTAAAAGATATCAAGTTGCGTTAGGACGATGACTAAGGAAGCAGATAAGATTAAGCAGAGCTTCAACGATAAGGCACTTGTTACCTGAGCCTTCCTCCCAACTCTGCTATCTTCCGTGGCATCTACTACCCCGTGCTAATGCATTAGCACCATGTTTCCTGTCCTGCCCCATTCAAAAGATTTTGCACTGTCAGCCAACATCTCGGACAAAAGGTCTGGAAAAAAAAGAACTAATCAATTTTCATGGATTTTATTTCCCATTAAATTTGGTTCATTAAATCATAAAATTGACAATTTTAAGTCATTAATTTGGTTGATATTATGGAAACGGCTGTTCCTAACAATAGAATGGTTATGAACTAATTTACGAGGCCTATAATTAGTATTGATTTCAGTAGTAATAGAAATCCGTAGGTCTAAATACTCACCGACACTATGTCAGCACAATGGTTACATGGGTCAGAATTTGTTCCTAAAAATCGAATTTTGAGACATGTCTGCCGCGGCTTCCCATCCACTATTGGGTGGCAGACTAGTATCATTTAATTCCCAATTGTACCCAGTACTATGAGGTCAAAACGAAGATCGAGATAAAGTGAGTAAGAATTTCGTCATTTTGGTCCCTTTTTGATTGCCTGCCATTTTTTAATCCACGCTTTTTGAGTTGGCTTTGCCATGATAGATCCTTTGTATAAAACATACTACAAATTTGGGTAAAATAAGTTGTATTATTCGTTGACAGCTCAAGGACTATTAGGCCTGAGGGGACACTAACCTTCCATCGAGCTCTTGGTCTGCCTCTGGGTCTTCTTCCGTTTGGTGTGTCCCTATATGGCTTTTCAGAGCCACTGCTCTCTTTCATCTTGAGTACACGCCCTAGCCACTTCACTCTCTGTAACCTAGCGAAGTTATGACTTGGGAAATTTTCTTTTCCATAGTACGCCTAGTCAATCGAAAGAGCTTTCTAGAAATACCAATTTCTTTTATTGCGCTGTAGAGCCTCCCTCATCACCAAATCGTACACTGCCTCGAAGTCGAAAAAAATAATTCATATCGAGAGATCAAATTCATACATCTTTACTCCCAATTGTTTAAGGATTAATATTTCAATTGATTTATAGATTTATTTTTGGAGGGTGCAATGGCCATATTTCAAGCTAATACACTGAGTTAAAGTGGCTTCATCCATTTGTTCTACGGAAATATTTCCATTGCTATTGCATATTCCAAGCTTTAAAAAATAGAAAACCTTCCTATATACCTATATATACCTATTCCTATATACCTAACTGAACTTCTTACCCTCCGCTCTGACATCCATTCGTTGTACACTAGAACCCAACCAATCAATATTGCTACGGTCAAGACAATGACGGGTGGACCACGCCTGGAGGGGCCTAGATGAGGCTAGAGACTTCTGGACCTGGACAGTCCTCGAAGTGCCTGGAAAGGCCCACCACCCTACCTGCGCCCGGGTCTAGAAGATTCGGCGGTGGTACAAATAGCTGTCCCCTGAGCCTAGGTGAGTCAGTCTTGATCTTGCTCAAGTGAATGTATCAGTGAACAGTGACAGTGAACAACTCGTGACAGTGTGACAGTGTAGTGAAACTGTGTGTCAATATTGTGATAATCGGTCGGTGGGAAATTAGAAGACTGTAGTTTATATATAATTTATAGTTGTAAGTCTTAGAATAAGTCTAGCCGATTGTAAGTAGTTTATTCGTTAGGAATACCTCATTTTATATGTATACTGTTTAGTAGTTAAGCTAGTAATTCCATTATTATTGTTAATATAGTGGTTAGTAATCCCTTTGTATTTGTGTTTTCTGTATTCAATAAACATCTGTAATTTGTAAACTGGAGTAGTTCATTTCGCACACCCCGTAGCCCGTAACAATTTGGTGTCAGAAGTGGGATCATTGTAAATGGTTATAATTTTGGTTTTCTTGTTTTTGTAATTATTGGGCTACTGTGTGAAAAATGACTTCTCAGAGTGTTAGACTGAATGATTTAAAAGTTGCAGACTTAAGACGGGAGTTAGAAGAACGAGATCTGGATACTTCCGGAACGAAATCAGCACTGCAACAACGCTTGCGCCAATTTTTTGTTGATTCGGGGGAAAATCCAGACGAGATTACGTTTGAAAATGATTTCAGTAAGTTGTCTGCAACTTTTAAAACTGAGTTAAGTACTGTTAAAAATGAGTTAGGTAATGAGTTAAGTACTGTTAAAAATGAGTTAGGTAATGAATTAAGTACTGTTAAAAATACATTGGAGGCTAAGTTAGGCAATTTAGAAACTAAGTTAATGGAAAGTGTAGATAATAAGTTAGCTGATGTAGAATCTAGATTAGGAGAAAAAGTCGATTCAGTAGAAAATGAACTTAGGGTAAGAATAGAAGCTCTAGAAGAACGTATGAGCAACCCACCGACAATCGACACCGACCAACCCTCTGAGAGAAGCCCTCACAACACCATTCCCTCCGCCAATGCTGGGATGCCACCAACGCACAACACCATCCCATTGTTCGACGGGAAGACGCCGTGGGAGGACTACATGACTCTCTTCGAGACAGCGGCTTCGATCCACGGGTGGTCAAAGGAGACGCAAGCATCAGCGTTGTGCCTAGCCTTGCGTGGAGACGCCTTAGGAGTGCTACAGGGGATGCCCATGTCGGAGCGGTGCAACTACAGTGAGCTGATGAAAAGACTGGAGATGCGTTTCGGCCATCGCCACATGGACCAACTATACCGTTCCCAGTTAAAGAACAGGGTCCAGAAGACCAACGAGACGCTGCAGGAATTTGAAGCAGATATCGCCCGGCTAGTGAGGAATGCCTACCCAACGGTCACCGACGACGTCTACGAGAGCTTGGCTATCGACAAATTCCTGGATGGACTTCGAGACCCGGAAACCCAACAGGCAGTGAAACTCGCACGCCCTAAAACTTTGGGCGATGCATTGTCGCAGGCCATGGAATTCGAGGCTGTCAGGCAGTCAGTCCGTGGACATGCACGAGTTCGAGCGGCAGAAGCGGAGCCTAACGCGGCCCCCACCATCGAGGACATAGTAGCAAAGGTTTTAGAAGCCCTCAGGACCCGCAAAAAGGAGATACGCTGTTGGAGCTGCGGTCAACTTGGACACCCCAGAAGCAAGTGTCCTACCAGGAAGCCGGAAAAGCCACAGGAAAACTAAGGAGGGTTGATGGGAAGGGGCAACTGTCAACCCGTAGCATCAAAGGCCCCAGGGTCGCCGTGAGAATCGCGACAATAGGGAGCAAGACAAATAGTTTTTATGTGGATGGAATGGTGAACGGGCAGCTGCGGAGTTTTCTGCTGGATACCGGCGCAACCATGACAATACTGAACCCGAAGGCAGTTAACGCTAAGAAGATATTACCTACCACTTGGGCGTTACGGACAGCCACAGGACAGCCAGCCGAGGTCTACGGGGAGACAGTTGCCACTTTCTTCATCGGGGGCCAACGTCTAGAGCACCGCGTTCTCGTGGCGAAAATAGACGAGGAAGTCATCTTCGGCATGGACTTGATGATCAAATACGGGATCAAGCTGGACATGTCGAGAGGTGTGATGACGCTGGGAGACGAAGAGGTCATCCTTCGGCAGGGAAAGGACCTCTATGCACGAGTACTCCTACTAGAAGACACCACCTTACCTGCACGGAGTCAAATTCTGACGCATGGGACGATCAATGGACGACTACCGGAGGGTCAATGTCTTCTACTTGAACCTGGGAAGCACGAGGAGCAGGAAGTCGGACGCGGTGTTCTGGTTGCAAGGTCTCTCATCAAGGTCGGACATACCACCCCAATCCGACTGATGAATCTGAACAGCTTCCCGGTGACACTAAAGAGAGGAACACCAGTCGGAGAATGTACGGCCGCTACCTCAGTAGTCCGACAGCTACAACGCAACCCCACCGAGCAACGAGGACTACCCGAAGAATTAAAAGGATTCGTGGAGGAATCATGCAGAGAACTTTCGCCTGAACAGAGCGAACTCGTGAAGAGATTGATTACCCGATGGCAGGACATTTTCGAGATCAGCTCAGGACCACGGGGTAGAACGAACATCGTCCAGCACAAAATTGACACCGGGGATACAAAGCCCATCCGACAGATCCCGAGGAGGCTGCCGCTAGCTAAACGAAAGGATGCCGAGGAGATTATTAAGGATATGGCGAATGATGGTGTCATCGAGCCCTCGAGTAGCCCATGGATGTCTCCTGTCGTACTGGTGAAAAAGAAGGATGGGACGACAAGATTCTGCGTAGATTACCGTCTTTTGAACAACGCCACGAAGAAGGACAGCTACCCACTCCCAAGGATTGACGACACGCTGGACACACTAGAGGGTTGCAAACTATTTTCTACCTTGGATCTCCGCAGTGGATATTGGCAGGTTGGATTGGCACCGGAAGATAAGGAGAAGACGGCATTTTCAATCGGCACTGGCCTCTGGCAATTTACGGTAATGCCATTCGGGCTTTGCAATGCACCTGCAACGTTCGAGAGGCTGATGGAAAGCGTCTTAAGAGGTCTTTCTTGGGAGATATGCCTGGTTTACTTGGACGACATCATTGTACTGGGAAAATCCTTCACTCACCATCTGGAGAATCTGGAGCGGGTCTTCGAACGGCTGCGTGCAGCTAATCTAAAACTGAACCCGAAGAAGTGCAATCTCTTCCGAAGGCAAGTCAACTACCTGGGGCATGTTGTATCAGACAACGGAGTTGCTGTTGACCCAGAGAAGATTACAGCGATCACCAATTGGCCAGCACCTCGAGATAAGCACCAAGTGAGAAGTTTCCTCGGGCTCTGCACCTACTACAGGAGGTACGTGAAAGGATTCGCCAACATCGCAAAACCTCTTACCAGGCTCACTGAGGAAAAACGGACTTTCCTTTGGGATCGCGAGTGTCAGGCTTCATTTGAGGAGTTAAAGAAGAAATTGAGTAGTGCGCCTATTCTAAGTTATCCACGTCCCGAGGGCAAGTTCATTCTTGACACAGATGCCAGCAACACTGCTATTGGAAGCGTCCTTTCCCAACTCCAAGACGGGGAAGAAAAGGTTATTGGGTACTTCAGCAAAGCACTGTCAGCTCCAGAACGCAACTACTGTGTCACAAGGAAAGAGCTTCTGGCAGTGGTTAAGTCCATAGAGCACTTTCATAAATACCTGTATGGAAGGAGATTTCTACTGAGAACGGACCACGCAGCTCTAATGTGGCTGCTGCGATTCAAGTCACCGGAGGGACAAGTTGCACGGTGGATCGAGCGCCTTCAGGAATATGACTTCGAATCTGCTCATCGTTCTGGAACGAGTCACCGGAATGCGGATGCGCTCTCAAGGAGACCCTGTGACGGAGAATGCAAGCATTGTTCTCGACAAGAAGAAAAGCAAGCAACAGTGTTGCGGACTACGGTCGTTACCGACGGTTGGCAGGACACACAACTGGCAAAGGAACAGGACGAGGACCCGGACTTGAAACAAATAAGGGAATGGAAGCTATCAGGCCAAAGGAGACCAAGCTGGCAGGATGTTGCTCCAATGTCGAAAAATATAAAAACCTATTGGGCTCAATGGAACTCCATTCTACTTGACAAAGGTCTGCTGAAACGAGCATTGGAGAACACAGAGGGAGATCAGCGGAGACTACAGCTCATCGTACCAAAGATTAAAGTGCCCGAAGTACTGAGGGAATTACATGATGGAGCATCTGGTGGCCACCTTGGAGTTCACCGGACATTAGAAAAGGTTCGTGAACGCTTTTACTGGGCAAACCTCAAGGACGATGTGTTAGATTGGTGCCGGCGGTGTGCAACTTGTGCCGCCTCTAATGGACCGATAAGGAAAAAGAAGGCACCTATGAAGAAATACAACGTAGGAGCACCATTCGAGAGAATAGCGGTAGACATCGCTGGCCCTTTTCCTGTGACAGATAATGGCAACCGATACATTCTCGTGGCCATGGATTATTTTTCAAAGTGGGTGGAAGCTTACGCCCTTCCGAATCAGGAGGCCGCCACGGTTGCAGATGTTCTCGTGAAGCAGCTCGTCAGTCGGTTTGGGGTGCCCATGGAACTTCATGCTGACCAAGGAAGAAACTTTGAGTCGGCAGTCTTCACCAGGATGTGCGAGGCTCTAGGAATACGGAAGACCAGAACGACGCCTCTTCACCCTCAGTCCGATGGCATGGTAGAGCGCATGAACAGGACGATGGGTCGATATTTGGCCAAGGTAGTTTCTGACCATCAGCGAGACTGGGACCAATATCTTCATCTGTTCCTGCTAGCCTATCGTAGTTCAGTCAATGAAACGACAGGGCAGACCCCCGCCAATGTCGTGTTCGGTAGAGAACTACGCTTGCCTTGCGATCTGAAATTCGGTTTCAAGCCTGATGAGGAGGTCGCCGGAGAAGACTACGTCACGAACCTACGGAAGCGAATGAACACTATTCATGAGAAGGTTCGCACAAACATCCAGGGAGCAAGTGACAGAATGAAGGAGCGTTATGACATCAAGGCAGAGAAAGGTGGCTTCCAACCTGGAGACTTGGTCTGGCTACACGATCCTCGAAGAAGGCAAGGCTACTCACCCAAACTTCAAAACTCCTGGGACGGACCGTATGAGGTCATCAAGAGGATCAATGATGTCATCTATAGGATCAGGAAGCAGCCCAAAGGAAAACCCAAGGTAGTCCATTTCAACCGATTGGCTCCATACAAGGGAAACCATGGCCCTACAGAGGAACAGCAAGTGAGGAACCTCACCGACAAGGACCTAACTCCCCATCCTAAGGCGCCAGACTCCCGTAGGGTAACGCAGACAGTTTACAGAGACATATTCTCGTTACCGGTAGACTATGCTCTAGCACACTGTGTCGCCGAACATCTGAGGAATTCCCGGGGGATTGCGACGGTCTTCAGGAAGAAGTTCGCTGGAATTGAAGAGCTGGAACGCCAGGGACCAAGAGTTGGGAAGACTCTCCATCAAGAGCATGAAGGCCGGCACCTGTTTTACTTGGTTACCAAGAGTTCATCAGAGCAGAAGCCGACATACGACACACTGCGCCGGAGTCTTGACGACCTGCGGAGAAAGCTTCTGGAACTGCGTGTCACCAAGCTCGCCATCCCGAAGTTGGGTTGTGGATACGATGGCCTGGAGTGGAGGATTGTCAGGAACATTGTAGAAGAGACGTTCGCCAACTCTGGAGTCATCATAATGGTATGCACGTTCAACCCCTGGAAAGACAAAACACCTACATCGGAGGAAGATCAGCATCGCTCAGCTTCTGCAATCTGTGCTCTGGGGCAGAGCACGTCTAAGGAGGGGGTAGTGCTACGGTCAAGACAATGACGGGTGGACCACGCCTGGAGGGGCCTAGATGAGGCTAGAGACTTCTGGACCTGGACAGTCCTCGAAGTGCCTGGAAAGGCCCACCACCCTACCTGCGCCCGGGTCTAGAAGATTCGGCGGTGGTACAAATAGCTGTCCCCTGAGCCTAGGTGAGTCAGTCTTGATCTTGCTCAAGTGAATGTATCAGTGAACAGTGACAGTGAACAACTCGTGACAGTGTGACAGTGTAGTGAAACTGTGTGTCAATATTGTGATAATCGGTCGGTGGGAAATTAGAAGACTGTAGTTTATATATAATTTATAGTTGTAAGTCTTAGAATAAGTCTAGCCGATTGTAAGTAGTTTATTCGTTAGGAATACCTCATTTTATATGTATACTGTTTAGTAGTTAAGCTAGTAATTCCATTATTATTGTTAATATAGTGGTTAGTAATCCCTTTGTATTTGTGTTTTCTGTATTCAATAAACATCTGTAATTTGTAAACTGGAGTAGTTCATTTCGCACACCCCGTAGCCCGTAACAATATGTATACCCCATCAAATAGAACCGCTTTCTTTAACAAAAATCCTTTCTCGTAGCTGCCCATTATTTTGGAATTCGCCTATCTCTATCTGTAAAACCACATCTCTGTCTTTTTTCAAGCATTAACTTTTTAATTACCTACTCGAACCTCAATATTCCGTTTCATTATAAAATATAGGTATATATATTATGAATACATGTAAATATAAGTGCGTGCTCCATGTGTGGATAAGTATGCAAAGATTTTGATATGTATATGTATATATGGAATTGTTGATACATTACATAAAGAGTAACTTGATCATAAGCAATTATTTATTTTCATTGGTTTGTGACTTGGTAAATATTTTCATTTTAAGCGAACATTTCAAGATTGTATTCTCGCATTCTTGTTCGAAAATTGTCCATGTTGTCTCGGTTACTTCATTAGTACGCTTTATAAGTTTAGACCCTGCGTGATATCTTATATCCTACAACCTCAAGATGAGATGCGGTGTGGGAAGAGCATCAAGCAAGGCCTGGGCGTTCGATTACCACAGTGGTGGCGGCGACATCCAATATCGCCATAATATGATACTTCCGTAGCATCAAATAGTTCACTATTTCTTCTTCACCAAAGAAAGCTTCATGGTTATTTTATAAGCTTTTGGTCCTTTACGATCAACAACTTATGGATTAGGCAATAAGCAGTAACTGGTATACCATGTTTAGTATTATACTATGGTTCTTACCATTCGCCTTTTGCTCACATACATTTTAAATAGAATACAAAAAACAAAACAAAAAAAAAAAATCAAAAAGAAACAGTGAATATTGCATTGAGCTATATCATTTGAAGATTTGTTTCAACTTTCTACTCCATGTTTTTTTTATGTTTTCTACTCAATAAGAAAAATGATGTATATTTATGTTTGGTATATTAAATACATATTTATATAAAAACTTCTTTATTCTTCATTCATACCTCCCTATTTTAGGCTATGCGGGGGTTCCTCAGGCCATAGGGTGAGGTCATATATTTATTAAAACATCGTAAGCCTTTTTTTTAACCTGGTTCAAGGCTGAAGGTAAAGTGCTTGGTTTATAAGTCAATGAAAGCAAGGCCAATAACACGTTTATACGATCAAACTGTGATTCAGGAACTGGAGAAGATCTGTTCGTTGAAGGTTTATCTTTCGAGAACGTCAAATCCTTCTCCTTTCTTGGTGTGGAGCTAAATAGCCAAAATAAAATATCAGCATAAATCCATAGACTTATTATGGCAGGTAACCGGGCCTGCTACGCAAACATAAAACTCTTTCGGTCATCTCTTTTGTCATGAACGACAAAAATAAGGCTATACAAAATGTTGGTAAGACAGGTAGTGAGATGCTTAACAGAAACTTAGACTCTTTGCAACCCCTCGATAAATGCTTTGAAGAGGGCGAATAGAGAATCCAAAAGATCAGCGAATTATATGAGCTTTATGGATCTAATGACATTGTCCGCTTCACTCGGGCAGGAAGAATCGAATGGCTAGGTCATGTAGCGAGGATGGATGACTCAAGATGCATGAAAGGATTATGCCTGAAAATATGTATTGTGCTCAAAGAAGAGGAAGACCTCGGAGATGTTGGGATCAGGATGTGGAAAAGAACTTGGAAGTGCTTGGTGTAAGGTAACTGGAACAGGAGAGCGTTGTGCAGAGAGGAGTGGTGCAGTATTTTCAAGGATGCCAAGGCCCTCCTCAGGCTGTTGAGTCACATAGCAAGTAAGTAATAACCAGTATTTTTTAACCCCTAAAATAAAATAATAAAAACATATTTAATGACAAGCATGTTTTTTTTCTCACCCACCATTTCCCAAAAAGGTGCGTTTTACTCAAACATTTTATTAAGATTAAGGTCAATTATCAACAAATATCATGATGTGGTTTATAAGGTTTACTAGCTAAATTTTCCTCCAAAATATGAAATAATATATTCATGTTGTAAAGATATAATCGCTAACACTTGAGTATTTTAATTTTTTTTCTTATCAGGAAGCAGCTGGTCATCTCAAGATCCAATCTAGAAAAAAATCTATATTTTTCGAAACTATTTTCGTCTGAATGCACTAATTTTGTGAACCACAGTTTTGCGAAATGAGATCTCTTCCAAATGTTGAATGGTGACACAAAGCCTATGAAATACACTACAGAATCGACTGTAAGTTTGGGAACTAAAGTTAATCTCATAATCAGATAAGCATCGGGAAAAAATATACTGAAACTAATGTATATATATTCAGATTAAGATTATACGAATCGGGGACATTTATAATCATCAAGAAAAATAGTTTAATCTCTCCGCTGCTGAAGAAGACAAGTGAAGAAATCTTCATATGAGCCCATAAATCAATGGCTTATTTCCTTAAATTTGTTCCGGAGCTGTTGGCATCCGAGTAACATAGATCTTGTTTCCAAAAACATCCGATGAGATAACGATATTTTTGTTAAAGTAGTATTCTGAATTGCGTTGTTTCCATTTTATAAAAATAATATCTTACCCTTTAAAAAAGAAAATTATTAGTTTGATATTAATTACTAATTAAATAGGTTATTACAACAGAAGAGAGTATAATACAGATTTTATTGTCTAAAATGTATTCTTAACTTAATTTAAGAACTCCTTTTTCTAGGGGTAAGTACTGTACTTACTAAAAGACTAGCCATACCTTAGTCAAACCCAAATGATTTATATTTGACTAAAAATATTCTTAGCCAAAATCAGCTAAATACTCTTCATCATTCAGCTACTTCAAAATTGTTGAGACTAATATATTTTTTTATTAGGTCAATTACTATTATAAATTCTTCATATTAAGTTCATATTTATGAATAATCATTCTATTAAATTCTAACTTTTCACTATCACATATTCATCATTTCAACGTTTTGTTGAGGGATCACTTGTAGCTGGGTGGCTAGCGTAACAGCCTCCCATGCTAAAGGTCACGGGTTCAAACCCGCAGGTGGTCCTAGGATTTTTTAATGGGAGTAAAAAATCCTTAGTTACGCCGTCCTTCGGAGGGGACTTTAAAAGGTGGTCCCGAGCCTGTGCGATGTCAGGTACTCGTTAAAGATCCCTATCCTAATAAAACCTGGATAGGCAAAATTTAGGACTCCCACTGTAGCATCGTCCGATTAGCCATAGTAGCATAAAGTGACGTTAAATGAATAAACAAACAAACAACCTTTTGTTGCTGTGCACTTAATACAAGGTAACTTAATATGAAGAATTTATAATAGTAATTGACCTATATTGAGATACAATATGGAAATAAATATAATATTTGAAAATCTGAAGATGAGGCATAGGGTACCTCGAAACGTAATATAATAATCATCTATGACATGTTATGATAAATAAATATATATAAAGATAATTAGAAGAGAATGTTCCGATTAATATAATCATAATTTTATTTAAATTATAAGGCCGGAATAATCTCAACCTTATGAACCACTGTGATAGGCTTGATACATTTTCTTAAATTAACAGTTTTCCTGACAATTTCTCTATATAATAATAATCAAAATTTTCCAACAATTCATGGAAAGTCTAGTACGAAAATTAGCATTCAATTTTATGCTAATTTTCATTCGCTTATCCTATAAGTATCCGGCTCTATATTGTTAACGAATCAATGGATTTTCAAAATTTTCCGACAATTTTGGGGTAGCCTGATACGAGAATCAGCATATAGTTTTCCACTGAATTTCCATTAGATTTTCCGGCTCTAACTCGTGAACGAATCTATGAATTTACACAATGTCGACTATTTGGAGGTAGACTACCACGAGTATCAATATATTACTTTCCCTCCGAATTTCCATTCGCTTTTCCGGCCCTATCTCGTGAAGGAATCAATGGATTTTAGAATTGGAATATCGGGAAAAAAGCTTATACTAATTTTTGTATCAGTCAACACCAAAATAGAAGGAAAATTGTTATATAATGAAAATCTATTGATCCATTGACAAGATACAGTAAAAAATGGATGAAATTTCTGAGGAAAAATTTATTTGTTTTTTAATAGCCTACCCAAAATATTCGAAAAATTATTGACATGGTGAATTTTCATTGATGGATTTCCATTGATTTGTCCATGAGAGAGAGCCAGAAATGCTTATAAGGAAATTCGTGAGAAAACTAAATATTGATTCTGGAGGTTAGTTATTGTTTATAAGGCTCGAGTGTCAGAGTCTTAAATCCCCTAATTCGTAGCTTAAGAATTTTTATCCCTTTGGAATTAGAAAACATGATTTTTAAATTGTATTTACACCAACAGATTTTTAGGTGTCCAACATTTCCAATGCACATAATGGCATAAAATCTTATAGTCTTTTGTATAAAGGACAAAAAAACAAAAAAAAACACCAATAACATTAAAAATAAGGATTTTATTTTGACCAAAAAATATTTATTTTTATTCATATCATTAAAACTGTACTCTCTAGAAAATTCAAAATAGTTCCATTTTTCATCATTTATTATTATCTGTACTTTAATTTAGTATTTAAAAGTTGATAATTTTCATATTTGTGTAGCATTTTACTTTAACTACTAGCGAATCACAAAACTACGATCCTGAATATCATATCATAATATGCCATTTGTTATTATCACATAGCATATAATATATAAATATAGCATATGGTACTTGGTAGCATATATATTTTCTGTCAACATTTTCATTTCTAAACCATTTTTTTTTTTTTAAAGCTTAAAACATTATAACATGGTGGAGAGCTTTTGAAGGCGAATAATTTTAAAGCTATTAAACGATATACCTTTAAATAATAGTATTTTTAAATATATATCAGAAAATTTGTATTTTACTTGGAGAATTTATTAATATTGCACTTTTTATTCTTACTGACAGCTATTTAACAACAAAATAATTGCCCTATAGCACGAATTGGTTAATTTAAAATTTAACCATTCGTTGTAAGATTAAAGGAAAAAAATTCTGTCAAGATGTTCTCAACTACAGCTAGTAAATTTTAGTGAACACCTAGTATTGCAAGAGAGAATGAAATCCCCTTCACTTGTCAACCAGCACTTCTGATCTTGTCTCACACCACCTCTGCTTAATGCTTGGTATAAAACACCTCAAGCTGTGGAGAAAGTCGCCGACGTAGGCACGATCCAAGTTATTGCTTGACAACTAAGACAGTAATAGAGCTCCTGTGTCTGCAGGGACGATAAATTCGTGGAGGACTACTCGGCTAACATAGTTTTCTTTGATCTGATTATTATATTATTTATTAATAATAAACAAACTTACGCGTTTGATATCATTGATTCAATGCAAATTAATATTCGAAGTAATTTATGACGTGAAAGAGTTTCACTCCATTTCTTGACCAATTCTACACTTATTTCTTTCTTCCCCTTTTCCTATTCATATCTTTTTCCGTTATATATCCTCAAATATAATTGTTACTTTAATATTACAGTACTTTTGAAGTTCTCCAAAAGATCTTCAAAAGCAATTTATCACTAGATCTTAAAACCAAAGTTCTTATCACATACCATCTTCTCTACGGGGCTCAAACCTGGGCACTTACTAGAAAACTCGGCCGGAGGCTGAATACCATGCAAATGCAGCTTCTAAGAAGTTTAATGTTTATTCAGAAAAGGGAGAGAATAAAAAACAAAAATATTCTTCAGAAAGTGAACATTAAAAGTCTAAGGGTTGAGGCACATCGATTAAAATGGAGCTGGGCTGGGCACTTGGCCAGGCTGAAAGACGAAAGATGGACCAGAGCTTGCACGGAGTGGATCCCGAGAGAGGACAGCAGGCAGAGGGGGCGACCACATCGCAGGTGGAGAGACGAATTGACGCAGACTTGGCGAAAACTGGTGGCTGGTTGCGAGGGACAAATCCTGGTGGATAAACGTTTTAAAAAATATTTAATTTGTGTTTGATTTTGGTGTATTTTTCAAGGACTCTGTTTTGTTTTGTTTTTTGGAGCTTTGTATTTTATAATTATTTGTATTTTTTCTATCTTTGGATTATTTGTTTTTTTTTTTCAATATTTTATTATTTCTAACTATAGCCAACTTCTATAAATTCCTCCCTACGGGAGAGGCTTTTGTCAATATGATGCCAATAAAGCTATTATTATTATTACAGTACTTTAAAAAAAATATATTCTTATTGTTTCACGTTTCTAATAATTATGTTCTTTTTTATATATATATACTACCTCTATTCTTTTTATATATTACCATTAAATAACACTTCAAAATTCTTCATATTTAAATGTTCACATATTCTTCTTATTATAACATTTAATTATTTGCTTAGTTTCTCTTTATAGTCTCCAAATATTCTTATTGAAATAATATCATCTTAATTTTATGTTTGCTTCCATACTTTATTACTGTCATCTTATTATCATTTTACATTTAATTTTATGTTTGCTTCCATATTGTATTACTACCATCATCATATTATTATTATTATGTACTTAGGTACATAAGTTACATAAGTTAGCTTATTAATAATTTCATAATTGCATTGGTTTTTATCTTGTTTCTCTTAGCCCTGATGAAGGCCCACAATGTAAGCTCGAACGTCGACACACAGAATAAGTATTACTTGTTAATGTTTGTGTTTTTTTTTTTGTGTTTTATTCATTACCCCATCCCCAACCATCCTTTTCATCAAATAATTCTTTATTTTATCTTCTTTCTCACTCCCCCTTTCATTTAGCTAAATACGGATAATATAAAAATTACAATTACTCATTTCACAGGAATAATGAAACAAAGTACGTCTTATGAGAAATCAAGTTACGAAATTGAGGACAAGTGTTATATTAATTTATTTAAAATTGAATTACTAAAGAGAAGATTCATAATTTATACAATAAAAATATATCACAAACACTTCATCTATGTTACGATCTGAATAAAGAGAATTTTTTAAATCATAGTACATTCCATATATATGTATATGTATAGTCCTTCATTTATAATTCTCTTTTACTCATATCCGCCATGCTGCTTCTCTCTGCTCATTCAAATCCCAACTTTTCCAATAACTTTTATTATCCCAAAAATACGCTGTTCATGGTCTATATTCAAACTTTGTTCAACATAATATTTTCTAAGAATTGTTTTTATTTTATTTTTTTATAATTTATATTTTTTGTATATATATATGCGTGTATGAAATATACTCATACCCATAATGGTAAATATTAATTAATTATGTTCCATCTGTCTGTTGCCCAGACATGTTGTGTATTTCAACTGTACAACCATGTTATTCTTAAGGGACCCAGTCTTAGAATAAAAATTATTTTCAAAATGCTAACAAGATAATATGGTTATTTTTATAGAATCTACAAAATAAAAGGTACTTTGTTAGAAGTAAGTTTACCATATCGGCATTTAATAACTGCCAAAATATTTAAATAAAAAAAAAAAACTACATTATATTGAAGCCTATTCAATTTTACATCGATATAGCGAGTTTAATCAAAATCGTTAGAGCCGGTTTTTTGAAAAAATCGTAAAAAGGTGTAAAGTGCATGGTATAATTTGGCCCTTCTGGTTAACTGATTTTGTTGAAAAAGTTTCTGTAACTTCTCGAGCGTATAGTTGTCAAATTTCTGTTTCATAGGACTTTCCGTTTACGAGCTGGAGTTACACACGGACACACACAGACCTTTTTCGGGGAATTGGTTATTTGGATTCAGATGACCCTAAAACGCGTATTTCTGTTGAAAACAGGAATTAGAAAACTTTCACGATCGCAATACTTTCCCTTACTAGATATTTCATATATAGGTAAGTGAAAGTAATATATTGTAAATGTGTAAGTTGATTTTAAATAACATTTATTTAAACCTGGTTTAATTTAATATTCCTCTGCATGCCACCAACTGGGATCCGTAATCACGATACCTTTAAGAAAAGAACACCAATAGTTTCAAAAAGTATAGTATATAAATAAATTTTTAATATATTAATTAATAAAGGTTTGAAGGTACCGCTGCCTTAGAAAAGAAGCCTGTCAAAATATAGCAATTATTGTATCTATTCAACACAATATTCGCTGGGGAAATCGTGGGGCACAGCTGGTATTTTATAAATAGGTGAATGAATATAACAAGGCAAACAGTCTTGAAATTTTAATTTTTAATAAAGAGTGTTCCCCTACTTGGTGGAATATTGAATCAAACCTTTTTTTTTCTTTTTTCCTTTTTTGTGTTGCATATATCTCACCGAAAGTTATTAAACATCGAGACAGACTCCCCACACCCAGGTGCCGTTCACCATCAGAGGAGCACATACATATTAACAGAGGCGATTAAGGGAGACAGTGAGCTATGTAGATGTATGGTGAGGCTTGGAGCTAAAAAAAATAATGATTCCGGGCCCGAAGCGGTAAGGTCCATCTTTTTTACAGCTACCGTAGGCGAGATAGCATCGGAGTTACACTGAGAATCCTAAAGCAGCCTTCTAATATATTTTTTATTTTATTTTAGGTAGCCCCTCCCGGCTAAAGGAAAAAAAAACAAGGGGGGCTACCCGTTCGGCTATTCTGAGGAGGTTAGGTAGCGACCTAGGGTAGCCCAATATTATACTTATGGTAATATATCCATAAGGATAGGCATAAATATTTTTTTAATCCCAGCTGAGTAGCTATTCTCCGCTGACAAAATAAATGAACCGATAATATTTTTTCCGTTCCATTGATGGACAAGCCTGAAATTTACCTGGGACTGGTTTCTTTTTTCATCGGTGGTAAAAGCAACTATAAACTTCTTTTTTTTTTTGTAAAAGATTAAATAATGTGTTTTTGCTGGTAAAAGTTTAAGTAGTTCTTTCAGATCCTAATGATAAACCCTTGTTGGAGCAGTTTATGGAGAAGGTTTTTTCCACATAAAAAGAAGAAATAGTTAATTCAGTAGAAAAAAAAGGCTAGAACTCCATAAAATGACCCGGAGGCACTTTGTCATTCTAGGCAGTTATACTGTTCTATTTAACGAGGATAAATGACTATTTTTATTATAACATAGGACATTAAAATCGTGTTTAATAGTCTCCCGCTTAGTCTAAAAATATATTAAATTTACGACAGAGGCTGCTGTACTCAATGATGCGCAGAAGTTTTTATGACAACTTTTTTTTTATAATATATTTTATTGAGATTTACAGTTGTGCTTAATATAAATACACAAAAAGTATAAGGGCTAAAGTACAATTAAGGGCGGGAAAAATTCTTGTGAAGGAACTACCTAGCGGTAGCTCACCGTCATAGTATCATCTTCCTTTCAATTGTCTCGGAGGCGAAGATGCATGGGAATGCTAGTTGCTTATACGATGTGTTAGCGCCAATTATACCATTACAGTCATTTTTATTTTATCAAGTTTTCTTTAATTATGTGAATAAGGAAAAAACATATGTTTTTTTTTTTTTGACGTGACAACGTCTTATAAATTGATGGGTGCATGAACGAAAAAGTTGTGTCCCGTTACCATGTACGTGTGCGCATGCGCAAGAGTGAGAGTTGATCGTCAAGGAGTGGGGGTAGTGTGATGTATGTTGTTATGTATATATGGTTGAAAAAATAAATTGTACCAATTCATTCATGCATCATTATTTATTTACTACATATCATCTATAACTTATGTTTGTCGTTAACGTTGAGGTTGCCACGTTAAAGTGGCCCGATGGCACAACCGAGTTTTTTAAATATAACTGTTGTAACAGATTGGATTGAGAGAGGCAATTATTATCTGTGTGTTTCTTCACCAATTAAAATGTGTTGTTACCAAATATTATCTCTTATACCTTCCCATTCCTGTTCTGCTATGCTTCTTAGTTTGTTTGTTACCGCTTAAATAAAATTTACCAATACCAGCACCTTCATGAACTTATACTGAGAAATTAATCCTAAAATTCAATCAAGTCCAATGAATCAGCTCACCCACCAGGCACAGTAAGAGGAAATCCTTATGACGACCTCGCTGGCTCCAACAAGAGGATTTGTATGAGATGGAGGTTTAGAATTAAAACAGGGATATCTGTTTCGGGACAAATCTGCCACAAATAGGATATCAAGGTCATTATGAATGATTTTATTTGTGATGAAATAAGGAGCATTTTGGATTCGCGAAGCATTTTGGATTGGAAGGATTGAATGAGGGAAGGATTAGATGGTTAAGTAGAGCCCCAAAGCTCGATTACATATATGCATTTGAGTCTGATAATGATAACTAACATAAATGAGCTTTTGTAATAGAGTGAAACTTTTGGTGTGTTATAGTAATCGGCGTATAAGAGCGTTTTTGGTCGTTTAAGTCTTGTATGAGGATGGTAGACCATGTAAGACCTTTGACCATGGAGTCCTTAGTGTCAGATTTATGGTATTCGAATGAGTGGGATATTATTGACGGGTAAAGTGAGACAGGAAATCATCGGTTTGCGACAAAGGGTAAAGGTAATTTGGTGGAATTTGTTAGGATTTATTTCAATCCTCAAGTTCTAACACCAATCCTTAATGACTGTTGTGCTGAATAGTTTGGAATGAAACAGTTGAGTCACTATGGACGGAAAACACACATGTGTCATCTGTTATTACAACTTTAAAATAAATACATGAATAATATATACTAACCATTATATATATATATATATATATATATATATATATATATATATATATTTAATAATTATTTAATTTGAATACAAATATTCCGTAGATTGCTTCCACAAAAAAGTGTAAACCTTGACCCAAATACATATGATACAGCAGCATCATTAAGTCACTTTCTTTCTTTGTCATTTTTTTATAAAGTTGGTCAAAATTAAAATTTTAAACACCAAAGGTGTGTTTCGTCTGTTCATTGTTTACCTAAACCTAATATTTTTAATCTACATAAAATGTCCTCAATGTAAATTTTACGAAGCATAATTGGTTTCCGTATTTTTTGTTGTTTTTTTTCATAATTGGAGACCTCTTAAAATATATACAAATAAGAACAATATACTTCTGAATTTTCAATTTTACTAATTCGAGTTTTTTTTTTTTTTTTTTTTTTTTTTTTCTTTCTCATCCTCCAAAATTATTTACAAATAAATACAAAACACATTCTATATATAGCATTTCCAAGTCAATTGTAACCTTTTCCAAGTCAAATGTCACCTTTTCCATTTCAAATGTTACCTTTTCCAAGTCAAATGTCACCTTTTTCTTCACTTCTAGCCTTAAATATTCCGTTTTATTTATTGAAAAATAATTAGTTTAATTAACATTATGACTTTTTTAATAATTTTGGCATATAATAATTGATATTTTTTTTGGGTCTCTTAGATATTTGATATCAAGTTCTGTTTTTTACTAGCTAATATTTAAAAAAATAATTATCGTCTATTTAGTTTTAAGATAGTTGTTGATTTTGATTTTTTAGATAGGAGGGGTAGTTTTTTGGAATAATTAATGTGATTTCGGGTATTATAATTAAATTTTTCGAACTGTATTTTTTTATCGCTCGCGAGCATTTTAACTCGCATTAAATTTTAATGTTTTTTATTGATATAGGGATTAATTATTTTGCTTTCGGGTGGTTATGCTTACGTTTTTTGAGCTGTATCTTTTATCGGTCATGCGTATTTCAACTCATATTTACTTTTAATGTTTTTTATTGATATAGGGATTAATTATTTTGCTTTCGGGTGGTTATGATAAGGTTTTTCGATCTGTATTTTTTTCGCTCGCGCTTGTTTTAACTAAAATTTACTTTTTATGTGTTTTATTGATATAGGGATTAATTAATGTGCTTTCGGGTGGTTATGATTACGTTTTTCGAGCTGTATTTTTTTCGCTCGCGCTTATTTTAACTAAAATTTACTTTTTATGTGTTTTATTGATATAGAGATTAATTAATGTGCTTTCGGGTGGTTATGATTACGTTTTTCGATCTGTATTTTTTATCGCTCATGCGTATTTCAACTTCTATTTACTTTTAATCTTTTTATTTTTATAGAGATCTATCCTTGTGTTTTCGCGGGGTTATGAAAATGTTTAAAAGCTATTTTATTATCACTCGTGCGGATTTCAACTCGCCTTTATTTTTGATATTTTTTTATTGACATTGGGATTGATTGTTTTGTTTTTGGTTCTCATTATAACGTTGCTGGAATATACATCGTTTAGGTTTTTATTTTATTTTTTTTTATTATTATTATTTTATAAAAGGATTAGTTATAGTTCCTTTTCTAGCGTCCTGAGTAATTTTTTTCAACTAAATCTTTTGTAAAGGATCCGCTTCCTAACTCGGTCTTACAATTATTTGATAATTTAATTGAGGAATCGTTTATTCTATTTTCGGGTGTTCTGATAACATTATTTGAACCAAATTTGTTATCGCTTTTACTCATTTTAAGGTACTGTTTCTATTTCATAAATATTCGATAGAGGGATCGTTTATAGTGTTTTCGGGAATACTAATAGAGTTTATGACATTTATTTATAGCTAGTGCACATTTTAACTTAAATGAAAAGTGATCTAGAATAATGGGCAATCGCGATGTAACGTCCAAATCAAAAATGTAATCAGATCCTGCAAAAAAACAATAAATAATTTTTACATCATATTATAACATAATACCTACGGTTTGTAGAAATTCCCAAGCGCATAAAAGAATAAAGTTCAAAACACGTTATGAGAATCCCCTAAAACAAAAACAAAGAAAGACCACTGCAAATGCAAGTTGAAATGAGAGCAAGCGACAATAAAAACAGCTTAAAAACGTAATCACAAGACCCGAAAAGATAATTACAAACGTCTATAACAATAAAAAATATCAAAAGTAAATCCGAATTGAAATACGCATGAGCGATAAAAAATACAGCTCGAAAAACGTAATCATGACCACCCGAAAGCAAAATAATTAATCCCTATATCAATAAAAAACATTAAAAGTAAATGCGAGTTGAAATACGCATGAGCGATAAAAAATACAGCTCGAAAAACGTAATCATAACCACCCGAAAGCACATTAATTAATCCCTATATCAATAAAACACATAAAAAGTAAATTTTAGTTAAAACAAGCGCGAGCGAAAAAAATACAGATCGAAAAACCTTATCATAACCACCCGAAAGCAAAATAATTAATCCCTATATCAATAAAAAACATTAAAAGTAAATATGAGTTGAAATACGCATGACCGATAAAAGATACAGCTCAAAAAACGTAAGCATAACCACCCGAAAGCAAAATAATTAATCCCTATATCAATAAAAAACATTAAAATTTAATGCGAGTTAAAATGCTCGCGAGCGATAAAAAAATACAGTTCGAAAAATTTAATTATAATACCCGAAATCACATTAATTATTCCAAAAAACTACCCCTCCTATCTAAAAAATCAAAATCAACAACTATCTTAAAACTAAATAGACGATAATTATTTTTTTAAATATTAGCTAGTAAAAAACAGAACTTGATATCAAATATCTAAGAGACCCAAAAAAAATATCAATTATTATATGCCAAAATTATTAAAAAAGTCATAATGTTAATTAAACTAATTATTTTTCAATAAATAAAACGGAATATTTAAGGCTAGAAGTGAAGAAAAAGGTGACATTTGACTTGGAAAAGGTAACATTTGAAATGGAAAAGGTGACATTTGACTTGGAAAAGGTGACATTTGAAATGGAAAGGGTTACATTTGACTTGGAAAAGGTTACATTTGAAATGGAAAAAGTTACATTTGACTTGGAAAAGGTTACAATTGACTTGGAAATGCTATATATACAGCAGCAATGGTATATACAGTCCATGGCTCAGGCCTCGTATTGCCCGAGTTTATAATCATACAACTAAAGAAAGGTTAAATAATTGTTTTTTCATCGGATGGAATGGATTTATTTAAATCTTGAATCGTAAAGGTTACATATCGTAATGTGTATAAGGGAAATTCTGAAGGGTATTTATCGGTCTCTCAATGGATTGTTTAATCAGTCTAAAAAAAAATCCTAGGTCCAAGATGTACGTTTTTAAAATCAAGTTTGTCTCATTCATGAGTCACCTTATTAGTGTTTTTTCTAAACAATGAATTTAAATTGTAAAAATTACTACAGAACATTACTATTAAAACAGAACAATAGTAATAGTAACGAGCCTCAGTTGCTAATGACCCTTCAGGGTAGAGGCAAACAACAAAATAAAAACATAAAATTGTATGAATGCAGTTTTTTTATTAATTTTTCAAGTATTACTCATTATTAAAAATTTACAGGAGAAATAGTTCTGCAGAATTTTTCATTTCAGAGATCCTTTTTCAAGAAATCATTGATTTTTTATGAATTTTATATTTTTTGAGAATTCAGCACATAATTAAGCAAGGTTCTTACCTCATACTTTAAGGCGAAATTACAGAAATAAGAAATAAAGGGACGGAAACTTTTCTTTTTCTCTAAATTCCGAAAAACCTTTAAGTTTAACGCAGTATTCATTTTTGTATACTACGACCAATTAAGCAGTGAAAGAAAATGCAATTCATAATCATGACTCAATAATCTGATGTTGAGGGAAAGAAATAAAAAAAAAGATGTGTCGCTTTCGTAAAGTTTCACAGTTAGCCTATTATATACCCTGAGATATTCTTCATTCCAATCAACAGTCTCCCACTGACACAGTGCCTGAACAGTGATCAGATAAATGAAGCTATGGTCATTTTCCGATCCAGCGAACCTGAAAACTACAGGAGCAGGATTTCCACCAACTGAACCAGGTGATCATTTCTTCAGTTCAACAATTAAGCTACAGAGTAGTATCTGGGACTTCACATAATATTAATGCTGTGTCAAACCACTGAGTCGTAAATTGTCCCTTATTCATTCGTTAAGGATTTTTTTTTTTTTTCAACAACAATTTTTATTGAGTAAAATTACAATCTGTCCCAATTTGGATATTAATAGTAGTGCTGAAAGATATCATACATACTACATTCATACAATATTTACACGGCATAAAATTACAATAATGATATGATATCAATAATCAATAATCAATACAATAAAGTCAAGAATTCACATATACCTATATACAAAATGTCGCGGGGCCACTGACGTTTCAACCTTCTAGGTGGATTGTATGGATGAGTGGAGCTGGATAGGGATTGAGCTAGAGGATTAGGATGATGAATTAGGTTCTGGTGGAATTTGGAAAATTTGGATGGAATTAGGTCTGAAATAAATGGAACATTAAGGTCGTGGTGCAAGGTATAGTTGGAAACATAATAAGGAGCATTTACTATTGTACGGCGTTAAGGATTAGAAACGTAAAAAGGAAAAGTTATTGCCGACTATTTTAAATAATATAGCTAATGTAAATTTTTGTTGTGGTGGTGTTCAACGGTTTTGGTATAAATGTGCGTGACTATGCCCCGACTCTTTCCTTCTACTCAAACATGAGAACAGTTTTGTTATTTCTGTTTCCTGGCTACTGGGCTGCGATGCCTGTTTACAAAATCGGGCAACATATCCCCACGAGTATTTAAACCTATTTCTTAGAAGATTTGTAGTTATGAAGAAAAGAAAATGGGATTTATCCTAAACTCAAAGTAATTATGAAGTAACAAATGTTATATAAACTTTACGGTTTTCCTCATTACAGTAACCCTGCAATGGGTGCATTTATTTCTACCCGTTCAAACTTGCGATACAACGCGTAATTTTATTACATAATATAAATTACATTACATAACATATTTTATACAAATAGTATGTAGAGAAAAATAAGTTAATAAGCAGAGGGAGAAAAAGAAAATATGATATTGAGAAAAAACTAAACAACTGTAGTGTCAAGAAGAGAAACGTAAAAATAAATAATGAAATATTTACAATGTAAATAATAAAACTCAGCTCGCTATGTACAGTATCTACATGCTTGTTACTATTTGTCCAATTCTTCATAGTCCACTCGGTACACAAATTCATCAAATTTTGAAAAGTATTTTGTAAGAAGGTCCCACTTCGAAGGCGGCCATTGGTCTCCGTCAAGTAGGACTGTTGAAATCAGTTTGTCCAGTTTACTGCAATGGAACAAAAGATGGTCGTATGTCTGTTCACGTCGTCTCTTAGTTTGAATAGAAATGAATAGATCTTGGCTCCTCCATGTCCCGTCAGTTTGTAGGATATTCTGTTAAGTTTAGTTCGATCGTCAATCGTTTTTATGAAGTCATAAGTATATTTACCTTTTGTAGAGGTCGCCCATTTTGTATTCTACTTCTGCCTTGTATTTTATATCAACTTTGAAAGTAGTATAATCTTTGGTGCCGTGTTTTAACCTTAGATTATAGGCACCGGTCTCAATATAAATCACTTTTTTTTTTTTTAATATATATTCCTATGTCTTAAATATTGAATAATTTGCTCTTTAAATTCGGTTTCCTTTCTTTTTAACTGTTGTAAGTATAGTTATTGTTTAGATCATAATCAATCAGCTAGTGTAATGAAAATGGCTGGAAATAGTTACTTCGGTAACTGTCTACATTCCATCAAGTGATTGATAGAAACATAAATAGAAAATAACATTAATAAAATAGAGGTCTCAATCTAACAAACCACCACCGAACTGTAACGAAGAAATGATTATGTTAAAAAACAAAACAAAATAAACAACCTTCTTAAACGATGAATGTATAACTAAAACTTAGGATTCAAGAGAAAAAAATCTAGGAAATCTCTTATTTTCAAAATCCTTCATACGTTCAACAGCAACGTTTTACCTTGATGAACACTAATTACTGGTCTAAAATTATTCTCACACCTCTTTAGGTTCTTTGGTAGTGGGAGAATATGAGAGGATATCATAATGAAAGCCAGCAACTAAAGGACCGCAAATGCTGTCCATGAAATTGTTCTTTTGCATACAACTTAATTTTTACTAAAGATTAAATAAGAAGAAAACGCTAACAAGAAAACAAATCTCTTTGCAGGAGACACAATGTTTCAATTTAATGGCCGGCATATATAAAAGCAGTAGAAGTATAAATGGCATATAAATTTAAAGAGGTGTTACATAGATATTAAATAATAAAATGGAAATGAGCTTGAAGTTCGAGTAGAAAAGAGTGCTGAATACATTATTCTAAAAAGATAAGGGTACCAATTACCCACAATTATGGTATTCGTGCCGTGAAGAAATCTCGGAAATAATGAGCACTGATTTCATTATTTATTCCCAGCTGGCAAACCACAACTATTCTCCATAATCAACCTAAAACTTGACATGAAAACCTCATAGACACCTGCACTCACCGAATTAGTTTACATGCAATTAACGTTAAAAAAAATGGGTACATCATTCACCAAGGTAATATTAACCCGCCAAGGTGGGTTACCTGCCTCCAGCCCCGGGCGAATTATTAATATTCCACCCTCTCGCCCCAGGGGAAGGGTCTTAGCCACACAGGAGAGACAGTGAACGATTAGGGAGCAGGTAATTAGCTGCCACTGTGCAGGTAAGGGGCAACCGCAGGTGCAACTGTCGCCCCGAGCATCGCGTATGAATATGGCATCGGAGGAATGAGGTATTCTACACGGGAGCAGGTGCTTGGGTCTACCTGCGGTGTATGGGTATTGTAAACAGTGTGGGGGGAGGGTATAGGGTTAAAGAGGTATCTTTAATGCATGAGTAAGAAAACGAAAGCTTGTAGCGGCCTGTCGAAAGGGAAAGAGTGATCCGAGCTTGGTGGAGAGCGGAAGTCCTAGGAGTCAATGGTGGCCATATTGTTGTTGCAGAGTTTAGGTAGTTTTATGAGAAAGCAATTTTAAGTTGCATATTGTCTCTAACCTGGGGGTATTTTGCAGAATGAATGGTGTAAATTGGCAATTTGATTTGTCTGCAAGGTCAGTAACATCCGAGGCATGTAGTTCTGTGTTTGGTCTCTTGTGTGTGATGGAGTGGGTTTACAAACACACAGCTGTTGGGAGAGGTTATGTGAAATGGATTTGTCACTGCTTCAAAGTTTATTAATATCTGAGGCTGTAGATAGATAGAAAGGTAAGTATTTTATTGCCAATTAAAGTTGTTTGTTTGTTTGTTTATTTATTTAACGTCACTTTATGCTACTATTGCTAATCGGACGATGCTACAGTGGGAATCCTAAATTTTGCCTATCCAGGTTTTATTAGGATAGGGATCTTTAACGAGTATCTGTCATCGCACAGGCTCGTGACCACCTTTTAACGTCCCCTCCGAAGGACGGCGTAACTAAGGATTTTTTACTCCCATTAAAAAATCCTAGGACCACCTGCGGGTTTGAACCCGTGACCTTTATCATGGGAGGCTGTTACGCTAGCCACCCAGCTACAAGTGATCCCATGATGCCAATTAAAGTTACATAAAACTTGAAGTTACACTAGATAAATGGTGTTTCAAGCCGGATGGGCATTTTTTTACTCTATATGTAAGCAATTATTATAATACTAAGTTATAATTTAGCAAGTAAGAAAAATAATAGAGAGAAAATTAATATAAAAAATCTCTAAAGGTACAGACATAAACAAAAAGATATAAACAAATAATTAAATATAAAATCATAAATTAAAAAAAAAAAAAGTAAAAAAATAGATCATTACTCCTATAGAACAATGTGTAGACTCTTAAGCTTCTACATTTTATGCTTTAAATCAGCTTTGGAATAATTTACAATTACCCTAATATGGTTATACTCACTGTTTTCACAAATTTTGAAAAACTTGTAAATGAAAGTTAACATGCTAGGCATATTCAAACAGTAATGCATGAGATCAATTCGTGTCCATCTCGGATAACAATTAAACAATTATTATACTGTTCATATTTTAATCCTCCAATAAGCAAAATGCTAATATATCGCTTAGTTGTTTATTTATACACTAGACTTAACTAAATACTGAAACTGTTTACAAACACTCTTGCCTACTAACCAAACAATCAATTTAAATGGTAAGGATAAGGGGATATGCAGGCCTGTTGGATAACAAAAGAGCGGACCATTTATCCAATGAAACAGCCACCACAAGACAGCTCTGTTTAGAAGAAGACGTTTGATTAAGAATGAGATCATTGTTAACTACGAAAAACAGTTGTTGCTAAGCTTGCTGTGGCAATACATAAGCGCTTTAATTCAAAATGAAGTCGATTCGAATCTGGCTGTGGTGGTTAACTTTTTATTCCTAACTAACCCCAAAAATATGTAATGAATTTCGAATTTATCAGTCTGCCTAGGCAAGATTGCTAAGATAGATCTTTCACTTTAGCCTGGTTCGAATTTAAATCCATATAAGCGATTACTATATATACTTTTCAACAAAATGATCATGTCCAAACAAATGCATTGAAAAAAAAATCCGATTTTTGGGGTGAACATCCACGTTTCCATCAAGTTGTAGAAAAGGGGTTTGGAGGGTTCTGGTTCTGGTGATGATGAGTTCGAGACTTAGTAGCAAAAAGTAGAACCCACTTAACCAAAGTTTTTGGTAATATCGTAGAGGCTATTTCAACAAAATAATCATGATAAAATACATTATGCGTTATTTAATAAGCTTTAATCTGAATGGTAACAGAAATTTGTATACCCAATAGTTAGATTTAACCTGAAAACATTTTTTTTTTAAATTGTATTGTAATATTTATTTACGATAAATGTCTTGACATAATTTCTTTTTGTCATCTGCAAAAAGAAATCTGGTGCGAGCAACACACGACTTTCACTTACCTCCATTTTTAAAATCAATGAAATAATTTTCAAAAAGAGAGATAAAAATACGTGAAACTATTAAGGAATTAATTAAATTGAATTTATATAGAAACATCTGTTTCATTAAAAATCTATTATATTATTATCTAAAATAATCATTTAAATATCCCTAGCGAATTTAGAAGTTGAAGAATAATCTTTTCGAATATTGATAAAATAAATTTCAGTGACACCAAGGAACCACAAAAATTAATTTGGGAACGGTTCTTTCCTACAATGATAATCATTTTCAGAATCTGAGAAGAGATTTTTCAGAATCCGAGAATCTCTTTTTTAACATTATTTTGGATAATATCAGGGAAACAGCTCTTCGAAGGAATGTAATGATTATAAACTACCTTGTGTAGGTTGAAAACAGCTTTAATTGTATTAGCAAGAGAAATCTGTAGGTCTAATATTTACTGACACAAGACCAGGCTAATGTAACCATTTGACAATAAGGCCAGAAGTTCAGGTCCCAAAATTTAAATTTTGAAATACATCTGCCGCACCTATCTATTAGTGACATAACTAGCGTCATTTGATTCGTATTTAAAGGTCTAAAAAAAATTCGTAGTCAAATGAGCCAAATTTTTGGGCCCGAAAATGTGGATTTTGAAAAGTTTTTGAAAAACCCCTTATAGCAAAATAATGCCATTTTATTCGCATTTTTCTCTAATATTTTTAAATAAAAAAAGGAGATCAAATTGAAATACGTCAGATTTTTGTCATTTTTCCTCTTTTTTAATAGAAGCTATTTTGTGATCTGCATTGAAACAGGAGGCGTGCAGTTTTTCTTTTACTATAATGCATGGATTCCATAAAACATATAGAACCAGCAATAGGATTTACTATAATCTAATATTAAGCAATCTAAGTATCCCAGTTTTTCGCCTTAACTTTCAATTTATTTCAAAAAAGAAAACATACCTTCCTGTTCATCCTGGTGATCTTAATTTTAGAGAAGTTAAGATATTAGCTAAGATGGGTTGGAATGTCTGAATGGACAGGGCGTAAAGGACAACTAAACATTGGACTTTTCTTTAATCCATAGACGCATGCAACATTTCTTTACTTTTAAAATAAAATGTTTAAACACCAATAAAAAAATCAGATATGTAACGAATCGACAAAATGGACCGATATACCTACACAAATGAGTTCAAAATATTGGTGTGCAGTAACCAATCACTGAGTGCAAAATATACAGATGACAAATTCAGATTATTTTGGTCACAAGGTATCAATTAAAAAAGTTTAGTATCATAGCAATAGCCATATAATAACAAAAAAATATATTTATTCAAAAATGTACTGATCAGATATGACGAAGACAGAGCATATTTTATTACTAAAGAGACACATATACTCCAACTGATAAATTCTATATATTTTCGAATTAAACTGGATGAGATTTTACAATAAATAAACAATTTTTCTAAAATTGCGTTTGGCTTTTTGATTGTTACTTATAATTAAAATAAATCAAATTATTTATCAAACTAAATTAAAATTATATAATGCTGGTATCCATATAATTCTATATATGTATTTATTTTGTTTTGTTTATGTATTTAAAATTTTCTAAATTTCGTCACTATTCAATTTATTCCAACTTGTATTTATGTTTATTTAACTTTTTTATCAACTTGTAAGATTTGTCAATTAGTGTATTTTACAATGTTCCATTATTATTTTTATTTTTATTTTTTCGATCCTGTTATCTTTGGATACATTTAACAGAATCAGGGATAATTAAGTTGGGAGGTACAGTCAGTTTTTCTCCATGTACATCTTCCATAACTGTTCTTACTATTATATAGATGATATTTAAAGAATTAAATTAGATTTTCTTTATCCTGTATCATTTTTATAATCATAAGTTAAATTTCATTGATTCTTTGTATGGTAGTATTAAGAATTTTAGTCATTGTTGTGAGACCCTGTCCATAAATCGGTACGTACTTTCCATTCTACTTTTTTTCCTACGTATTTTCCATCCTACCTACCACCCCATCTACCAAACAGTACCTAGTTCCATTCTCCCACCATGCGGTACGTATCTCCACTCTACTTCATATTTTTATGTTTCATATTTCATGTAAATTATCTGTGTAAATTTTGTTTCGTGAACATTTTTTTTCTGTAAAACACTTTCATTATTGTACTATAGTCATTGTATTTTAATTAAGTTTTTTTACAAATACAGTTCTTCTGTTATATTTTAATACCGACGTTCTCTAGCTAAATAGGTTATATAATATTGTATGTAATGTCATTGAAATGTATTCTTTTGTATCTTTTTAGCCCTGATGATGACCCACAAAGGGGGTTGAAACGTTGGCAAACAATAAATAGTTGAAACTATTTAGTTTTCATTTAATGACCGCCACCCGGACTAATTCCTTCCAGTAATTCTCAACGGTCAACTAATTACATCCACAATGATAAAATTATATAAGCTTGTTAATCAGTACAAGAACTTATTACAGTTGATTTCAATGTTGTTTCTATAGCCTATGTGAAAACGCTGCGAATCGTTACAATGGTTTTTGCTTTCAAATATTTACACTAGGGTATAACAATGTATATACCTGTTTAGGTATTTAACTTATATGCATACCGATAAATTAATCAAAGGAAAATGGTCAGTCACAACTGATAAGATGAAAACGCTATATCTCAGCTATTTACCAATTTCAATGATTCTTTTTCTGTCTTTTATTAGGGAATTTAATTTTCTGTTTCTGGCGGACGGTTTTTAAAAAATTCTTTTATTTATTATTCGAGTTCTACTTATCTTGTAGGACGTAAGAGCTCAAAGAGGGAAAGAGATTTTTTTTTGGTTGATTACAAGGCTCAATTTTTCAAAATAATAATAATAATGAGTGATTTCATGAGTATTGTTCTTGATGTGAAAAATAATTATTCAGATAAATATACAATCAAATGTTACATATTATGTCAATGTTTTCTCACGAAATTGGATTGAAAGGAACTGCCTAAAAATTACTCAAAATTTTCAACCTTACATCATATTGTAATATAATATTATATTTGCAAATATACTATTTTCTGCTATACATTAATTCAATGAAACATGTTCAACTTTGGTTGCAATACAAATATCTATATTCAACGTACATATCTTCAAAGTTATTGCTGTGTTTCATAGTAACAGGGTTTCAAAGAAAATAAATATGTATACATTTTTCTAAGGACCCCAAATTTTGAATCCCAGGAAAAGAAGGCCTTTCAGGCGACTTCCTTTCACAGCAGGGCCACCTCCTTTACTCCAAAAGCGAGATCACTGGCACGGAACAGCACGAAACTTGTGAATGAAAGACTCCCAGAAATACAACAATAATTACAGCCCTAAATAGACTGAATAGCCGAAGATTTGAAGGGCCACTGTGCCTTAAAGGAATCTTAGGGCCACCCTTTGGGCCAACGGACGAATCCTTTGACTGGAGTACTAAGACTCCTTCGGCCTTACCGGATGCACATGCCACCCCGAGGACCTTTGTCCGAGGAGGAGGCGGTAGAAGTCAAGAAGTAGGAGGAGGGTTTGGCTAATTGTGCGATGAGCTATTGGCGGCCTCAGGCACCTGGAGCGGGCCTTTTAAACTGATATAATTGGACGTTAAAGTGTCCCCATTGTGCCAAGGGCCTTCCCACTATATCGTGTCTATTAGTCAAGGGCTCTATTGCTCCCTTCACAGCCTCTCGTCGGCACAATATCCCAGGCCCTACAGCTGCTCCTCAGTTTCTATATCTTCGCCGAGTTATATTGTGCTTGTATCTTCCAGGTCGTGGCCGAGTACTCTTGTATAGCGAGAGAACTCTTATAAAAGTGGCCTAAGGAAATCTGTCAAGATTAATAGGCTCCTGTGACTTCCCACTGGTTGTTAGAGCATGAGACCCTACCTCAAATTTTCCATGAAATGTCGCTATAATATAATAGACCTTATATATGAATGGCTTGACTTTAAGAGACGCGAGGAAAAAAAAGAAGCTAGGAACATCCCTACATTACTAACAATAGGGTATACTTCAATAATAACAGATTCCTAAATATTATTGAATGCCTTACCCCTATTTAAGATGATATTAAGTTCTTGAGAACAAGAATTAATGAAATCTTGGGAGAATTGTCTAAAATTATAATACCAAAGAATCAATTAAAAATAATTTTTATTCAGGGACATTGAGAAACCTAAGAATAATAGATAATATACAGATTAAAAAAAATATGAAAGATTTTAATGAGGGTGTATGATCGACTATTGAAATTATAATAGGTATAAATAAACAGGAGTCACTTAAGTAAACAATATTCATTCGGATGGAACGAGTGATCCATCATCAGAGCAGTAATTTGCCATGCCAAGCATAAACTCAAGTAAAGTAGTTATAGAGTAGTAGAAGTAAATATTGTTTACTAGACTGACTCCTGATTCTTTCTACCTATAATAATAATTTTAGCTTTATCTAAATAAATGACTAACTAAAGGACTATTAATAAATAATCCAATTAATATAGTAAGAATTTAAGAAAGTATAGTTTACTTTTTATAATGGATAGATTATTATACTAATAAAATGATATTAAAACGCAACGGCAAACTGCTAGAGGCACAATAGTTCCAAACGCACTTCTTGGAAACAAATCTCTGCCTTAATCGTTCCATTTAAGATATATCGGGTATTTCAAGGTCATTTTTCCCAAAGTTTGTTCACTTTCAATAACTTTGTTAATATTGGGGACAGGGTGGCTGAGTGGGTTAGTGCGCTTTGCCTGACTACCAGATAACTAAAACCTTGAAATAAAATAAATTACGAGTTCAAGTCTCGGAACCGATGGGACTTTTATCTCGGCATTAATCACCCCGCCCTTCCCTCCCCCTGATCCGATAAATCCCCGTATTGCCTTCAAAGGAGTAAAAAATGTCGTAGAAATTATGATTTATTTAATTGTTTGTTTGTTTATTCATTTAACGTCACTTTATGCTACTGTGGCTAATCGGACGATGGTACAGTGGGAGTCCTAAATTTTGCTTATCCAGGTTTTTTAGGTTAGGGATCTTGACATCGCAAGGGATCGGGACCACCTTTTAACGTCTCCTCCGAAGGACGGTATAACTAAGCATTTTGTACTCCCATTAAAAAAAACCTAGGACCATAATTTATTTAATTATCTCAATATATACATAACTTAATGAAGAGCAGGTTGATTTTAAAATTTTAGTTTTCTTTTTGGTTTTTACTGACAGGAAAAACAGAAAATGAAAGGAATAATCCTGTGTATGTGGAAGATTTATCATTAAGGAATATGTATAATGGTTGAAAAAAGTTCATCTGGAAACTTAAAGAATGGTCATAACTAAATAAATAATTTTAAAGATATAGAAACAAAATGGTTTCTCTACATTAAAAAAAAAAAAAAAAATACTGCAAATTATTACACAATGGTTTATTATTTCCAAATAACAATATCAGGGTATCCAATTAAGTAATATGAAAAACACTAATTCAAAGCATATAATAACACTACCACTGATTTCAAAACGCAATATCTAAGCTAGTTGTTAACCAAATTCAATGATTCTTTTTTCATTTGGTCCAACATTAAATTATCTATCAAATGACACTAAAATCAATATGTTTGGCACTTATTTATTTATTTATCAGGAGAAACAGATTTTTTTTTTCATTCGTTATTCGGATTCTACGCATCTTGAAACGAAAGCTCTCTAATTTTGAGCAGGGGTTATTTTTTTTTGGTCGATTACTAAGGTTGATTATGGATAATAATAAACCAAAATCATTTATTCAGGGCTGCGTTACTATTTCCTTTTCTTTTCTTTCGATTTTCATTCAAATAAAATTTCCTGATTCTAGAAAACCTTACATTTTATCTTTATCATTAATAATAACCGAGTTATCAGGGAATCACATCTCTAATAAGTTGTGGCTTGACCATATAAGATGATTTTTTATTTTATTTTAGTTATTTTTTTGCACTCTGTTCATCGCGTTGTCTTGATCACGAAAATATTTTCGATTTTTCTCTATCTTTGCTCTAGAATCAGTAGAGCGAAAAAAAAAAAAAAAAAAAAAAAAAAAAAAAAAAAAAAAAAAAAAAAAACTTTAAATTTAGCATGTAACTACGTTATTTTCAAAGATAGAGAAAAAAAATCATTACTCTTTTTTGACCGAAAAAACCGCAGATAATTATAAAAAAGAAAAGAAAAATATTTATATTTCACCCATAAATACATGGGTATGGAGAAACATATGTACAGAGTTTTAGAATCAGTAAAGGGCAATAAATTAAAAAATAAATAAAATTAAAAGAAAAAATCCATATTTTTATTCAAGTAACAGAATATAATAGATGTAATTCTACAAAAAATCGGTTATATAGTTGAATAATTATAGTTGAAGATTTACGATGAAGAAAGAGGAAAAAAAAAAAACAACTAAAAAATCGTCTTATATGGTCAAGCCCCAACTTATTAGATATGTGATTCCCTGATAACTCGGTTATTATTGATGATAAGGTTTTCTGGAAACAATAATAATCCGTATATCTAATATACCTGAAGAGTTAAACTAATCGATTTTAAAATCGATTATATGAAAAAAGATGGCCTAAATAAATTACTAATGGAATATTTATCAAAACGCACAGAGGGAAATTAGTGAAAAGTATACTCTGTACTTCAACTGTTTGATTATTTGAGTACAGTACTCGCCATTTTTTTGTGGGTATTTGTCCATCTCTAATCATGAGTAAACTGTTTAAATTTATATTGGAAGATTAGACATATCAAAATAATTTATTATAATTTAACACATAACATGTAACATAATCCACTTTGAACTGCAACCTCCAGCTCATCAAACATATGGGAGCTTTTGCCATGTGACTATATCTAAACATCCTCCCCTTTAAGTATTGATACACTAACTAAAAATTTACAAAATAAATAATATGGATATTATAGCTCTAAGAAACATAATACAATACTAATATCTAATATAATACAAATACAGGAAACATTGATTAAATATACAAAAAAAAACAATACACCTATATACAGCAAACATAAATCAAGAACACAACATAATATAAGATACAATAAAATATAAACACTAATCTAAGTAATTTACAAAAATTAACAGTTTTAGACAGAGACTGACAAGTGTCTTCAATCTGGAAATCTTACAGGCCTTCTTATTATTCTTCCTGACATAGTTTGGTAACCTTCATAACCTTCATGGTTAACTACAAAATTATTATCAGCATTATCTCTCCCCTCAACTTATAGTTGAGAACCATATGATAGCTCATGGTGAAAAGTTGGTTATAGTAATCTTTAGTGATTATTGCTGGTTTTTGTACTGCATTCATAATGATATTTGTTCATTTAGTGGTTTTAAAGTTTGTGAACATGGTTTTATAGTTTGTGAACATGGTTTTATTATAATTCAGTTACTTTAAGTGTTTTAGTTAGGAACAGTGCAAGTTAAGGTTAACCTAGTAGTTTTCAATAACGTTTGACTTTATTTAAAGAACTTTTAGAGACCTTTCAAGATCAGAAATTGTGTGGAGCGAAACTCTAGTCTTAACAGCCGTGCTGTTCGGAGCTAGTATGTTTTGTTGCTGCTTCAACCGGATCACCAGATAAGAATCTCATTTCATTTAATTTTATCTATATCTACATAACCTTCTTTAAATTTAATTTTAACTGAAAATGTCAACTAGTAGTGACGGGCGAAAGAAAGACCCACCTGATAAAGAGAGCAGGGAGAAACAATTACAATTAGGTGTTAGTATTGAGCTGGAGTCAGAGGTAGTAATGGAAACGGAGAGAAATAATCAATCCGATAAAAATCAGATACAAACTAACCCCCAAAGTACTAACAATTCACAAAGAAACACGGTTAAACCAGAAAGATATTACGAATCGAAAGATTTAGGACCTTATTTTGTATTTATTGAAAGTAACTCTACTGAGGGAGTAGGAATAGGTCGGCTACACCCAATGTCAATCGGAAAAATTTTATATAATTCGTGCCCGGAAATATATAAAAATGTTTTAAATATCTTTAAAGTAGGTCGAAATAGAATTAAGGTTGTGACAAGGCAAGGAGAACAGGCAAATGCGCTGGTTAAATCAGAAAATTTGAAAGCTAAAAAATTAAACGTTTACATTCCAAATTTTGTACTTGAGAAAAAAGGAGTTATCCGTAATGTAGAACTAGAATTAACAGAAGCGGAAATTCTTGAAAACTTAAAAACCCCATACTCAGACACACAAACTGTTATCAGTGTACAACGGTTTACTAAAAAAATAATTAACAAAGAAAACAAAACCGTTGAATTTCAACCTACTAGGACTGTATTAATAACATTTAGAGGCCAGGTTCTCCCTCAATATATCACGATTCATCATGTTCGGTGTGAAGTTCATCCTTACATCCAATCGGTAATCCAATGCCACAATTGTTTACGTTATGGACATAACACTACTCAGTGCAAAAGTACTATTACACGGTGTAGGAAATGCTCGGATAAACATGAAACTGATAACTGCCCACCCAATACATTATTTAAATGTATTAATTGTAAACAAAATCATTCGTCTCTGGCGAAAGAACTTTGCCCAGAATATGAAAAACAAAAAACGGTCAAAGAGTTAATGAGCAATTATAACCTGACTTACAACGAGGCTAAGGCCAAAATAGAGGGCAAATCGTTTAGTTGGGCTGTTTTACAAAATAAAACAGAATCTTTTCCAACTTTAGAACAATCAAATAATATTTCGACTAATTCTAAAAATTATGTTAGAAATAAAATCACGGTTGCAAAAAGAAAAAGGACTCTAAGTCCTCAAAAAGAAAATTGTAACGATCAGTTAAGGGAAAACACAATCAGGGAATTTTCCGTGCCTTTGTTGCCCTCGCATCCTATCACAGATAATCCATACAAAGGAAAAATGTATAAAGATATAGGGAATCCTTTCAAAAACGAAGACAAATTAAATTTATTAACTGACGCTCTACTTACCGTAGTGAATTCTGTTTTATTATCCAAAACTGAAAACGTTTCCGAAGAGGTAATTAAAAACATGATAAAAGACAGGACTCAAAATTTACCCATTAAAATATAGTCACAATCGGCTAATAGGCTAAAATACAGCATTGAATTAAAATATTCATATATATATATATATATATATATATATATATATATATATATATATATATATATATATATATATATATATATATATATATTAGATATACATAATACATGTAGATAATAATAACATAAAACACTTATTATTATGATTGAAACATTAAAAATATTACAGTGGAATGCCAGATCGGCCATATCAAACAAAATTAGCCTAGAATATTTCTTATTTTCAGAAAAGATTGACATAGCTTTACTGTCTGAGACTTGGTTTAAACCAGACAAATATGTCAATTTTCCCGGTTATAATATTGTTAGAACTGATAGAAATGATGGGTATGGAGGTGTAGCGATCTTAATCAAGTCGAAATTTCATTTCGAACAAATATTAAATTTCCAAACAGTACCAGATGTTGATACAGTCGCTGTAAATATAAATATCTATAAAAAATACTGCATAAGGGTATTATCGTTTTATGTAAAACCAGGAAGTAAAGTGACAAAAGATAAATGGGAAAATCTTTTTAATAGTTTTCAACATCCAGTAATCATAGGCGGAGATGCAAACGCACATCATTTTCAATGGGGCTGTGATAGGTGCGATATGATGGGTCAAAGCTTGGTTTCAGCTATTGAAAAAACTAATCTCATTCTTTTAAATGACGGTTCCCCAACTCTTGTGAACAATATTCGTCAGAAAGGGAATACAGCATTAGATGTAACATTAAGCTCAATTAATACAGCGAATGGTATCACATGGAAAGTTCACGATGATCCCTTGGGCTCCAACCATTTCCCCATCATCATAAATTTTCAGTCTATAAGAGATGACTCTCAAAACAAATATAAATCGACTAGAAAATGGCAAATCAAATCGGCAAATTGGACGGAATTTGAAAGAATTATTCAAGAAAATATTCCATTACTCCCGGACAACCTTAAGTATGAGGAATTTATTAACTTTCTTAACAATACATGTGAACGCACGATTCCCTTATACAAAACATATTACAATAAAAAATACAGTAGAAGTTGGTGGGATAGTGAATGTGGACAATATCTTAATCGCAGGAAAGTTGCATTTAAAGCTTACAAAAGAAATCCTACAGTCGACAATCTATTAAAATATCAACATTCAGATGCGGAATTTAAAAGAGTCACCAAAGTAAAACAAAAAGAGTCATGGCGATCGTTTACCTCGAGTATTAAAAAAAGCAACCCAATCAAGGAAATATGGAACAAATTAGCGGCTATAAAGAATCGAAAAACGTGTAATAGACCGGTCCCTGCCATTGGAGATTGGTGCGAGGAGTTTCTAGAAATACTAACTCCTCCTCTAGTATTGCCACAAGTAACTCATTTAAACGAAAATAGTGAATATTCCGATGAAAATAATCAATGGCTAACCGATAATTTTACCTACAAAGAACTTTTACAGGCAATCAAAAATAATGCTAATAGCTCCCCTGGTAAAGACAATATTCACTATATTATGTTAAATAAAATGCCAGATAAATTAAAAATCGAATTATTAAAAATATTCAATAATATATGGCAAACTAATAACATACCAGAGTCATGGCGGGAATATTGCGTGATACCTATTCTAAAACCAGGTAAAGATCCAAAATTAGCCACTTCCTTCAGACCTATATCTTTGAGTTCCTGCGTACTAAAAACATTTGAAAGATTGATCAAGTTTAGGCTAGAGTGGTGGCTTGAGTCCCAGAACAAACTACCTCACACCCAATTTGGTTTCAGGAAAGGGAAATCGAGTGTGGAGAGCTTAATGATTCTACACTCTGACATAAATGTAGGATTTACTGAAGGTAAAAAAACAATTGGCCTATTTTTAGACATAGAGAAGGCATACGATTCAATTCCAATCCACATACTATCTCAAAAAATGGAAGCTATTAAAATCCCGGTAAAACTTATTAAATTCATAATTAACTTGATAAGTAATAGACGCTTAATTTTAAAGGTAAAAAATCGCATCATAGGTTCTAGACAAGCACAGATTGGCCTACCGCAGGGGGGTATCCTTAGCTGTTTATTGTTCACTATTGTATCAGCAGATTTAAAAAGATATTTGCCTGAGGATGTAAATATGTTACAATTTGCTGACGATATCTGTATATACGTAACGCATCAAAAAATAAACCGTTGCCTGGATCTACTCGACGAAGCTGTGAGAGGTCTCAAAGAATGGCAACTAGATACAGGTTTGAGTATATCAGTCTCCAAGTCTGTAGTTTGCCCGTTCAGTAGAGAGCATAAATTCCCCCTTGGAGATCAGGTTCTATTAGCTGGGATTTCCTTTCCCTGTGTTACTTCAGTACGTTTTTTAGGCCTTTGTTTTGATAGAAAATTAAATTGGAATCAACACGTCACGGAAATTCAAAAAAGCGGAAAAATTAATGGGAACAATAAAACTCATTTCCTCTAATAATAAGTGGGGGGCAGATCCTAATATGTCACTATTATTTTATAAAAGCACTATAAAGGCGATATTCGATTATGGAGCTCCAATTTATGGCGAAGCTCCCGATTGTACCCTAAAGAAATTAGATACGCTGCATAATAGATGTATAAGGTTATGTTTAGGACTTCTTAATTCTACTCCAATTGACGTATTGTATAACGAGGCTGGGGAAACCTACTTAAAGTTCAGAAGGCAATTCCTAACCGATAAAACGTTTTTTAAGATAAAAGCTAGGAATAATTACTGTTATACTAAAATCGTATCTTTGAGTGTCCTCATCTTAACCAAGGCTTATTGGAAAAATAAAAAATATGTCCCTCTTATTTACAATAGTTTTATAAAATATCAACATTTAGCCGAAAATCTATTTTCCAGCACTAAATTACCACTCTATACCCTCCAATACCAAATGCTGTTCCAAACTTTTAATATAGTAATAAACTCTAAACTTAATTCTTTACCTCCAATAGTCATAAATTCAAACCTAAAATCCTTGATATCAGAAAACTGGCCTCAACATATTTGTATATATACAGACGGCTCTAAAACAAAAGATAATACAGGCTCGGCAGTTTATATTCCCAGTTATAAATATTATGAACAGCATAAACTACCTCATAACACATCCGTTTTTAATGCCGAATTATACGCAATCCTACAAGCCCTCAAATTTATAAATAGTTCAGAAAATAAAACATTTTTAATACTAACTGATAGTATGAGCTCACTGTTATCAATTAAAAATAATAGTAATATTTCCAAAAATAATATTTTAGCCAATGTGCTAGAGCAGCATTTCTTAGCAATAAGAGATGAAAAACAAATAATATTTATGTGGATCAAGGCACATGTAGGAATCCCCGAAAATGATGAGGTAGACCGGTTAGCAAAAACCACCGACACCCTAGATATCATTACAGACATCCGACTGCCGTACTCTGACTATTTCCCTGTGGTCAAGAAAGATTTATTAAAGAAGTGGTCAGAACTGTATGGAGTGTCAAATAAAGGAAGATTTTATAAATCCAACATAACAAATATCCAGGACAAGCCTTGGTTTTATAAGATGAACCTACCCAAAGATATTGTCAAAAATTTCTCCAGACTCAGAACAAACCACGGTGTGTGCAATGTGTACCTGCACCGCATCGGAGTCCTCACCTCGTCCAAATGTGACAATTGCGATAAAAATGAGACTCTGCAGCATATAATTGTGGAGTGCCCAGCGTATGAGACACAGAGAAAGAAATTTCTGGAATTTTTAAATACCTATAGTGGAGTAAATATATATGGACAGTTGCTGACTACTAGAAAATCCGAAGAAATTGGAAGAGTAACACAGTTCCTTAACTCGATTAAAAAATATATATAGGAAGAAACTAAAAATAGCTACTCATGCTGTAAATATTTAGTAATAATGTGCTGAGACTGGCTGTATGGAGAGCTCCAATGCCAAGAAGAAGAAGGAAAAAAAAAAAAAAATCTCTCCCCTCACTACCCAAACTATCCTCAGCTGTTACATTTAGGTTATCCCCATTTTCTAAATCATCATCACTATTCATTTCAGATAACTCTAAATCATTGTGATTAGTTTTAGCTAGCTGGGGTTGAAAATTTATATCATCCCTATTTAAAGCTATCTCAGAAAATGGTTGTTCTTTGAATTTTCTAATAAACCTAGAATTTCTCCTAAACTGTTTCCCATCGATATCAACTATGTAAGATCGGAAATCTAATTTTTTTACAATGAACCCCTGAGACCATAATTTCGTAAATTTGTTTTGAATCAACACAGGTTCACGAGGAACAAAATTATCGGGAGATTTAGAATTCTTGTCATATACAGTTTTTTGCTTATCTTTTTGCATACTACTATTATTATTTATGGCAGGTTTTGGAAGAAGGTCATCATTGCGAATTGGTAATTTGGTTCTTAGGTGTCTACACATTAATAATTGAGCAGGAGAACTAGTTAAACCTGCTACTGGTGAGTTTCTGTAATTTAGAAGGTATAAATTAAAATCTTGGCCACTAACCTGACATTTTTTTAACATAGATTTGACAATACCAACGTACTTTTCTGCAAGGCCATTGCTCTGAGGATAATGAGGGCTTACTGTTTTAATTTCTGTAGCCCATTTCTGCCCGAAATTTTTAAACTCGGCTGAGCCAAAAGGGTTGTTATCTGCAATAATGATCCTTGGAATGCCAAATCTTGCAAAAATAGGCTTGAGTGATTCTATGATAGTTGCACTCGATTTATCTTTTATTGAGATTACTTCCACCCATCTAGAGTAGTAATCAACAAGGATTAAAAAAAAATTCCTGCCAAATTCAGCTATGTCAAGCCCGACCTTATAAAATGGGATATTCGGAATATCATGAGGTAGCAGCTCTTCTTTTATTTTACTCCGTTGAAATGTTTGGCACACAATACAACTTGAGACCAAATTAGTAATATCTGACATTATTCCTGGCCAATAAAAAAATTTTTTTACAGTGCTCTTTATTTTGTTTAATCCTAAATGGGTCTCATGCAATAGACTTAAAATAAAACGCCTTAACGCAGCTGGGACAATTAACCTATTCTCCAGATAAAATAAACCATTTTCTTCAAAAATATTATTACGAAGCTTATAAAAATGAACTACTTCGGGAGTCACAGATGATTTCAGCTTCGATGGCCATCCATTATGATAGAATTCAGCTATCTGTGAAAGAGACGAGTCTTTTTGGGTTTCTACCACAAATTGAGAATATTTATCCTCCGTGAAATTTATCGTAGCTCCTAAACAATGCACCCTCTCCAGCATAGATGGATCATCATTAGAGTCAGATTTTACAAAATTACGGGACAAAAAATCTGCTATGTACATATATTTTCCCGGAAGGTATTTTAACTCGAACTGATAAGGTAACAGCTTCAATCTCATTCGTTTTATTCTACTATTGACTATCTTATTTATATCCTTTGAAAAAATCGATGTTAGAGGGGAATGATCAGAAAAAACAGTAACGCTAATATGACCGTAAACATATTTATGAAATTTTGTGAATGCATACACAATAGAAAGCATTTCCTTTTCGATCTGTGCATAGTTGCACTCGCAATCGGTTAATGACCTGCTAGCGAAAAGAATGGGTTTACCCTCCTGAAAAAGTGCACACCCTAGGGCATCCTTGCTGGCATCAGCTTGGATTTCCACCGGTTTAGTAGGATCAAATGACCTCAATAGTGTGGCATTTCCAATAAGCTCTTTTAATTCAAGGAACTTCTCATCATGATATGAAGTCCATAACCATTCTGAACCCTTTTTTAGTAACAGTCGGAAAGGAGATAACACCTGTGATAGGTTAGGTAAGTGGCTACGCAAAAAATTCACCATTCCCAACATTTTCTGCAATTCCTTGACACTATTAGGTGCTTTTAATTCCTTAATAACACGTATACGATCAGGATCCGGCCTATGCCCCTTTTCATTAAACAAAGATCCCAAAAATTTAACCTCTTTAACAAAATACTGAACTTTTTCAGGATTGAATCTAATATTATATTTTCGAGCCACACTCATAACATTGTCCACAATGCCCTGTAATTCTTCCTCAGAGTCTGCAGCACACAGGATATCATCAAAGTAAACTATTACTCCCTGTAAATGACCAAAATACTTTTGGGTCAATTTTTGGAACAATTCAGGCAATACTGACAAACCAAATGGTGCTCTAAGATATTTATAAGTACCAAAAGGTGTACTAAATGAGCACATATTACTCGAAGCCTCATCCAAAAGCAGTTGATGGAAGCCCTGTTTTAAATCGAAAAGGCAAAAAACTTTTTTATTTTCAAGTTTCACCGCAATATCCTCCATTGTTGGAATTTCATAATAATCTCTAATAAGGTATTTATTTAATTGCTGAGGGTCTATACAAATTCGCAATGATGAGTCTTGTTTTTCTATTATAACAATATTGTTAACCCACTCCCCTGGACTGTCAACCTTTGCAATAACCTTATTCTTTTCCAAATTTACTAAAGTTTCTTTTAATTTATCTTTAATTTTAAAGGGAACTCTACGAGCAGGGCTTGATTTTGGAATGGCACCCTCTTTTAATTTTAATGAGCACAAGTCTGGAAAACAACCTAAACCCTTAAAAATATCATAATTTTGCTTCAAAAATTCTGATAAGTCTGTAGTCTTAATATTATATACCTTTTTTATTAACTTTAAATCCAAACACGTTTGGAGTCCCATTATGGGAAAGCCTACATCTTGTTCCACAACAATGAATTCCGCTGTACAACATTTACCCTGAGCTCCTATCTGCAATTTAATAACCCCAACAGGTTTGATTTTGTATCCTCCAAATGCCTCCAACACAATAGTAGTTTTGGAGACATTAGAACTGTCCATTCCTAACTCATCAGTCAGTAGTTTCAATGATAAAACATTTGTTTCAGCACCTGTATCTAACTTAAATATAATTATTTTGCCGTTAATTTCTATATTTTCTAACCATTGACTATTTTTGTTTTTGTTTATTTGGTTTAGTTTGATGGTTCCGATACTAAAATCACCATCAAATGCCTCATTGTGGTCAGAAACACCCAGATTTTCAATTTGTTTTGAATTTCTGCCACACATTATGGCCCAGTGACCCATTTTATTGCACTTAAAGCATTTTTGGCCAAATGCAGGGCAACGATACCTAAAGTGCTTCTGCCCACAACGGGTGCAATCTATATATTTATTTTTATTTACAGTTTGTTGTTTATTATTGCTATTTACCACCTCTTTGCTGTTACTTGCCCTTGCCAACTTGAAGACTTCCTGCCGTCGTTCTTCCTGTCCCCTGATGATCCTTAAATTTTCCTCTGCCATTTCGACGGTTTTACAAAAATTAACAGTTTTTTCCAATGAAGGGTCCTCTCTCAAAAGTCTTTCTTGAGTACTTTTGTCATAAAGTCCAAGAATTATTTGGGATTTTAATAATTTTTCCTCCTGGTCACCGAATTCACAAGGTGCAACTAGAGATTTGAGATCCGTAAAATACCGTTCAATTGGTTCATTTGCTGCTTGCTTCCTACTAAAAAATTTATGAATCACCATTGTCTCATTTTTCTTTGGGGTACAATGCTTGTCAAGGACATCTAAAATTAAATTAACTGTTTCTGCACCTGGCTTTAATGTCGTTATTGTGGAATATAGCTTTAACCCCTCGGATCCCAACAAGTTTTTTAGCCGTGCTACCTGGACCTCTCTTCATTTTTTCTCAGTTTCTGTGGCCACAAAATAAATTTCCACCTCAGTCCGGAATCTTCTAAAGCTCTCGGACAGGTTATCCACATTAACTTCCAATTGCGAGGGTTTATTGAATTCCATAGTAGATGTTCTGTCACTTCTCTTTCTTCAGTTCACTAGGACGATTTCGACTGCGCCATGTTTAAATTTATATTGGAAGATTAGACATATCAAAATAATTTATTATAATTTAACACATAACATGTAACATAATCCACTTTGAACTGCAACCTCCAGCTCATCAAACATATGGGAGCTTTTGCCATGTGACTATATCTAAACATAAACAAGTGAAATATTTGTCATGAATAGGAACGTGTAAGGTCGGAAAGCAATATAAAAAGAGTTATGAAGGTAGTAATTATTGCATTACAAGGGTCCATTATATATAGAAGAAATACTATAGAAGAAAGTCTATCATCAAACAAGTAAAAATAAGATCATCATCTTAAAAGTCTTACAGTGTACAACAAACGACAATGGTTTTATTATACATATTGAAGGACAGGCTAAATATACTAATGGAAGAACAGAACAATAAGATTGCTTTGAAATGGGACTCTCATCATTAGGTAGGTTTTATAAGGGTCCTCGGTAAAAGGGAGTGGTAGTAAAAAGTGGACCCGTATCAACCGTAAGAATATAGGTTCGGTTATTTTGTAAATTACCTAGGATAAGATTGCAACACTCTAAAACTCTTTAAAACAGGCCATTACATACCAGAACTATGATTGGAATCAAGTAATTATTGTAATAAAAATACTTTTATCTTTATTTTTCAAAGATTTGGATTACAAAAAAAAAATCTGGTACGGGCAACACACGACTTTCACTTACTTCCATTTTTAAAATCAATGAAAGAATTTTCGAAAACAGTAAGAGATAAAAATATGGTTTCACGTAAGGAATTATTTAATTGAATCTATATAGAAACATGTGTTTTTTTAATAAATCATTATATTATATTATTATCATCATTATATTATTATCTAAAATAATCAGTTAGTTTTATGTTCATTTCATCACTCTCTATTAACTTTTAAAAGCTTGTGTATGAGATGAAATTTTTACTAAAATCTTTACCTTTCCAACGGTATATCATACATGTATATTACTGCTCTTATGTTCAAAAACGAAAAATTGCATTAAAAAAATATTTTTTTTTGTTTTCTCCTTTAGTTGGGTATCGAATTTATTCAATTTACAGTAGCTCATAGTGAAAATGATACACCATACAAATTTCACAAATGTCCATTTATTATTTACAATAATATATTTTTTTAAAAAAGGTTCTCCCCAAATATTACACATTTTATCTAGAAAAAAATAAATATCTCTATTGAACAACAATTAATAATGCCTGAACATAAAAATAACAAAATGAAATTCCAGACCTCACAGTGAAAATTATACACTTTAATGAAATTCAATTTAAAAGTAATTTTATATAACTTTAATATCTTGTTGGATGTCCTTTATTTTTGATTACTTCTCATAAGCGGTTTGGGATGAAATACACGAGTATTGGGGTAAAATCTGAGGTAATTTTCTCCCATTCTTCCAAGAGTGCCTTTTTTAGATTTTCTTTGTTTGTAATATTATGTTTTCGAATTTCTGTCTCCAATTTTGCCCACAAATATTCAATGAGATTTTGAGGTGTCTTTATAAGTTTGGGACAGTTAAATGTAAGCCATTCTTTCACTATCAACGAAGAATGCTTGGGGTCATTATCTTGGTAAAAAGTAAAAATATCTTTTAATCAAAGTTTTTCATCACTTACCTTCACACGTTGCCTTAATACGTTCACATATAAATGTTTATCCATTATACCTTCTATGAAATGCAGATTTTCCACACCAGAGGCTGCCATGCATCCCCACACCATCACACTCTCACCTCCATGTTTCACAGTCGGTACGATATTTTACTTGGAAAATGCTTCTTCAGGTTTTCTCCAAACGTATCCACGTCCATCCGACCCAAAAATGTTAAATTTGCTTTCATCAGTAAAAATAAACTTTTTCCAAAAGTCAAAATCTTTGGAAATGTGCTCATTTGCAAATTTTAGCCGGTCTTTTTGATTTTTTTTACTAATGAACGGCTTTTTCCTAGCAACTCTACCTGAAAATTGTGTTTCCTTAGGACGCGACGCACAGTTTCCGCACTAACAATCTTCTTTAAATAATTTTCCACTTGATTTGCAATTTTTGGTGCACTCATTCTTGTTTTTTTTTTTTTACATAACGCAGAATCTATCAGAAGCATCGGGAAGTATCTTTTGGGGGCTCTTCCTCTTCTTATTAACAAACCTATTTTCCCTTTTATATCTTTCTACAATGTGTTGTACTGTTGCACGACTTTTCTGAAAAAGTTCGCAAATTTCTCGATACGGTTTTCCTGTGTTAAACTGTTGTATAATGAGTTCTGTTTCTCTTACTGTTGTGTGCCGACCCATTATAATAAAACAAAAACAATCACAAAATAATTAAAATTGTCTTAGCGACTGTTAGCACAGAAGACACTGAAAGCCTGGATAGAACTAAAACTGATTAAAAACGATGAGTGGTGTAAACAATGGTAACATGAATGGTGTATCATTTTCACTGTGAGATAGGTCAAAGGTTTGTAATCCTCTTATGCAGTTTTATTTAATCCACAGTTTTTCATCAGCGTTAACAAGATAATATAGTTATTTTTATTGAATCTACAAAATTAAAGGTACTTTAGGGGAAGACAATTTAAAATATCGGCATTTAAGCCCTGTCAGACTATTTTAATTAGAATGAAACCTACATGATATTAAAGCCCATTAAATTCTACATCGATATAGCGACTTTAATCAAAATCGTCGGAAACGTTTTCGAGAAAATCGAAAAAAGGTGCAAAATGCATGGTATAAACTTTATACCATGCATTTTGCACCTTTTTATTCTATAAAGTGCCTCTTCTGGTAAGCTTATTTTGATGAAAAAAGTTTTGTCACGTCTCGGGCGTATAGTTGTCTTAAATATGAAATTTCAGTTCCATAGGACTTACCGTTTCCGCCCGGGAGTTACCACACTCTCACACACACACTCACACACACACACACACATACACACACACTCTCACAGACACACAGAACACACACACACACACACACACACACACACACACACGCACACTCACAGAACACACACACACAGACCTTTTTGCGGGACTTGGTTATTTGGACTCAGGAACCCTAAAACGTGCATTTCCGTTGAAAACTGGAATTCGAAAATTTTCACGGTCGCAATACTTCCCCTATATATAGTAAGTAAAAGTAAAAATAAATAACAAAGAAAAAAAATATTGGAATTAAAAAAAAAAAATCAATAACATAAGAAGGCTATTTAAAGCTTATATCAAATTAAAAAATAAATATGCTTATGTTAAATTTCAACCTAACACATATTTATATTTTTTTCATAAATAAGTCGTTGTATATGGTACTTATTAAAAATTCTGGATTGTGGACTGTAAACGAAAAAAACAAAACATAAAAAATAAACAAAAAACGGATAAACTTAAAACTAAAGTTAAAAAAAAAAAGAACTTTAAATTTAGATTAGTCCAGAATAAGAGATCTACAAAATGTTTTTACGAGTTGCCTGCATCCTGACATTTCTGGAACGGGTCTGCTCTGTCACCTCCTGAAAGTGCTTCTATATTGTTTCACACTACAGTACTTACATTGTATATTATATATTCTAGTAATAATTAACGCCCATTTTGCCTGTCTCAAGTAGTATACAGGATATATAGAAGGATCTTAGAACAGAGGCTGAGAAAACGAATTGAAAAGGATTTAGAGGAAGAACAAGCCGCGTTCAGACCCTGGAGAAAAACCCTTGACCACATCTTCTCACTACGTATGATTGTGGAGAAGGCTTGGGATAGAGGAAAGAACACGTATTTGGCTTTTTTTTTATCTTGAGACGGCCTTTGAAATATGGTCATCCCCCCGTAAAAAAAACGTCCCCAATAATCTTCTATCAGCTATACAATCGGTGTACCAGGATCCCAAAGGAGTTTTTCGATTGAATGGCAGGGAATCTCAACCGTTCACCTTCACGAAGAGAGGAAAAGATAGCTTGAGCCCACTCACATTCATAGCGCTCATGGACGAGATCATTAAAATATGTAAGAGAATCCCCAGACCGATGGTAGGGTATCGAAATATATTCCCAGTACTGGCCCAATTCTTAGTTTATGCTGACGACGTTATGCTCATTGCGGATTCCCGAGAAAACCCCCCGAAGCTAAAGCTATTATAGAATGGAGAGAGCAACTACACAGAAAGTGCACGGAGATAAATGCCTCCAAAAGCAAGGTGATGCAACTCTGAAGGACGATCGAGGAAATGAGTATTAATAAGTCAGAATGACAAGCTAGATCTGGAAATCGGATGTCGTATCAGCAACGCAAATAGTGTCTACTTCCAAACTAACAATACCATAGTGGGCAAAAAAGGCATATCCCGAGACATAAAATTAGTAATTTTTAAGATGGTATTTCTTCCGGTCCTGTTGTATGGAGCAGAACACTGGACAGCCCTAGATAAATTCATTAAAAGGCTCACTACAGCTGAAATGAGATTTTTTAGGCGAGTAGTTGGAAAAACAAGAAGGGGCTGCGTCAGGAACGAAACTATTTGGGAGGATTTAAAAGTATCTTGTATACTTTACTTTATTTGTATAAGTAAAGTACTTTATTAAGTATTTGTATACTATATCTTGTATTAAAAGTATGATTGATGCTTAAATTTCATTGACATATTTTCGGTTATGGAATCGATAGATACAAAATATTCAAAGTAACTTATAATTAATTCAATAAAATTTTATTTTCACATCTAGGGTCAATGTTTGTAAAAAAAATTCTATTACATATTCTGATAAAAATGATATATGTATATGGAATCTCGTTATGGGGAGCCGGTGGCAGAATGGCTAGCGCGCTAGTCTCCCACGCCAGAGTTGTGAGTTCGAGTCTCAGTACCAGCGGGTCTTTTATATAAATATAATTAAATGGGGACTCACTCACAGCCTCTCCCCGGGTAGTGAGACTCGTCAGCCTACTGGTGGCAACTCGCAAAAATAGCGTAAGCAGTGATGACCCTACCCAAATCATTTCATCGAGAAACGTGAGTATATTCTCCCAGGAGTATATACCACGCGGCCAAGGGCCTGTCAGGCCTGTCACGCCAGAGGAAATCTCGTTATAATATTATCTATTCTCGTAGGATAAACTTCTTTAGTAATTTTGTTTTTAAACCTGGAACAAACTCAAAACTTATTAACATGGTATTCGCTTCCGTTTTATTTTATTACTTGTAACCCATTATCATAATTAATTATCATTTTACACGAGCCGCTTTAGTAATCAGAAATGCCTTAGATAGACAGTGTCGAGCCACCCTCGACAATGCGAACCGCGGCTGTAGTTTTACCGTTTTAGAACTATTATCATTAATAATAATTTCGGTTCAATACAAATAATAAACAAACAAATTTTCAAGTTCACTCTTCCCCTCTAAACACTTTCATTGACCATTGTTACAACCTTGGGCACTAATATGGATGATAAAGATTGTTGAGACGAGTATAACAGGTAAGTAATCGGTTTACAAGTGTTCCCAGGTCGCCCAATTATTGAGGAAGAGCCCCCTACTTCGGGGGCTGGAGGGAAGGCAGCTGCTCCCAATGACCTGACCCAATGGCCAATGCCTACCATTGGGTCGTCACTGTCCTCGACCCATGGCCCGTGAACGGATTAGGCGGAGAATGGCCACATTCTTGAGGTGTCGGTTGGCCAGACCAATATATCTCCCCTCTACAATGGACCACTCCTTCGCCCTAACAATATCTGTTTCTTCCTTATACCATATTCTATATGTCCTCCCACCGGCCATCCGTTATGACGGTTTTTTCAATGTGCTCTGACTATCCTAAGTTCGCTGCACACAATCAACGGATTTCCTCTTCAAGTTAAACTGCCCTTTACAATAATGGGACAAAAGAATATCTCAAACGTTACCAAAGGCGAAACCGAGCAGGAGAATCATAAGAAGTTAACATGGCACTTTATGATCCGAAGTTAAGGAAAATCATCTGATCATAATAACTTTCAATGATCTGACTTCTGGAATGAAGAATCTTCATAAAACTTATTTTTTTTATTGGTTTGTCTCTACCCGAAAGATTCGTTGGCAACAGAGCGTCATATTCTGTTGTAGAAGTAGGTTTCTTATAAATAATCAAACACTTTTATTTCATTATTTTCATTATCTTGTAAGATATCTGTTAGGGTTCCAATTTCATTTTTCGCTTTATTGATTCAACTACGAGGGCATTCTAACAAGCTATGTTGGACTGTAAAACGTTATCACAATAATCACAGGAGGGCACTTATAGGTTTCGAGAAGACAATCCTGAGTAGATCGGCATCCTAGTGCTGGTGGTCAATTTATGTTGATCTTGTTCAAATATAAAAAATTTGGATTGGTTTGTTCTCACCCATTTTCGCAGTTATTTCAGCCGTGGAGCGAACCTGGAAGTATGAAGACCCAACTCGAGCTTCTATAAAGTGGGAAACTGAAACATTTGGGGGAATGGCCAAATCGCCTCTTTGCACTACGTGTTGGTTATGAAAAAGTTACCAATCTTTTTTCACTAACTGAGCCCAAGACTCTTAATGGGTTTTACTGTAGAATAATCGCCCAAGGGGAGCGGCGTGGTCTAGTGAACAGAGCACTAGTCTACTGTTCTTCAGGCCCTGGGTTTGAACCCCGGCAGCGGCAGAGTATTGTTTATGGTGTTAATTTAGCCAGGAGGGGGAGGGGCGCCTCTAGGGAATGGTGACCCTCCTGGGGCAGACCCAGCCTCTATAAAGTGGGTATAAAAAAAAAAAATGGAGGAAAACCTGGTGGCTGAGCGTAATCACCTCATTCCACGGCCATTGGCCTAAAAATAGTACGAATATCTTATGCACAGAGGCTAAGACCCTTCAGCTTTCAAACGGTATATTATACAACTCTATTACTGTTTTCATGTTCAAAAGCACAAAAATTGCACACAAATATTTTGCATAATTTCTCCTTTAGTTATATCGAATACTTTAACTTTATCCGTTTTTCATGAATGCTAAAAATAAATGGTTATTTATATAGAATCTACAAAATTAAAGGTACTTAAGAGGATGAAAATATCGCCATTTAACCCCTGTCAGACTATTTCAATCAGGATGAAACCAACATTATATTAAAGCCCATTAAATTTTACATCGATATAGCGAGTTTAATTAATATCGTTGGATCCGTTTTTGAGAAAATCTTAAAAAGGATGCATCTTGCATACTATAAAAGGCTCTCTCTCTTGGTTAGCTAATTTTGATGAAGAAGTTGCTTAACATCTCGGACATATACTGTTTTAAATATGAAATTTGTTTCATACGACTTTTCCTTTTTTGCGCTAAGACCACAAACACACACCTTTTTGGGGAATTTCGTCATTTGATCTCGGGACACCCCTTAAAACGTGTATTTCGAAATTCGAAAATTTTAACAATGTCAATCCTTTCCCTAACTAAATGTTTCATATAAAGGAAAGTAAAAATAATACAATTATAAAATGGCAATCTGAATTAGTTAGGCAGCAATTTTTTTCTCCCAAAAATAACTGAAAATTATCGTCATTAAAATTAATTTAGGAGAAAAAATGTACATAATAAGGACGGACCGTGATTACTTCGTTGACAAATCAACTGACTTAAAAAGGTTGAGTCGAGGATGCAGTCGCGAAATATGAAACGGGCGCAAACAACCTCTCCTTGGTATATGAGTAGGGATTGCAATCCGGAAAACCGGATCCGGTAATCCGGATCCGGCATCATTTTAAGTTAACCGGATCCGATGATAGCAATTTTTGGCCAAAAATAATGCAGTTTAATAAAAAAAGTATTTTAAATGCGTTACATTTGGTGTACATGTATGGTGGTGTCGTTCGACGATAAATTACATCACGTCATCAGTTCAGTCCAGCATCATTCGTTCGCCTTCCACCTTTTGTGTTGTCGGTGTCGGTGCTTCACCTAAATGTAAGTTAACAGATATTATTATCTTGGATATACGCGAGCTATAGCATTCTATAAGTTGTCTGTAGAGGAACTTCTGAAACAACTCTAACTTTTTTTTAGAGAAATTGCTCACTCAAGTGTACTGAACTATATGATAAACTGCTTACAAATCTAGGAACACTGAGCTACGTTACTGCTCACGTCTTTCTATACTTCACTTTATCAGATAGCTCAATTAATTTATTAAGTTACTAAAATCCTATATAATTATCCTTGCGTAATTAACTCAGATGGGAATTGTGATAACAATAATTTTAGATTATTTGAGAATGCTATCAATTACAAACAACTCTTATATTAATGATAGACACAATCATATTTTGATGAATGGCAAAGTTATCACAATAATGAGTTTGTATTATGAGTATAAATCTTTAAATTATTCTACTGACAATATTTGTTTTTTAAATAGTACGCAAGTACTAATAACTTTAGTATATATTATCAAAAATCAATTTTGATTTTGGAAAAAGGGTGGTAGAAAACAAATATTCTTTATTTTCAGCAAATAGTAATCAATAGCCGACTGTTTTAATAGCCATTAAAATTTTACGAGTTACCTATACTACTAAACTTTATTTTTTTTGCTTCATATCTAATACTAACATAACTTTTATTTTATAAACTTCCTATTATGAGTACAATTATACTCAAATAATAACAGTTCATCTTGGACGGAAAAGTGAAAATCAACCTGATTTAGTCATACCATCCGGATCCGGCGGGATCCGTCCGGATTGATGAAATTTGGGACCGGATCCGGCCGGATTGGAAATGACACCGGATTGCAATCCCTATATATGAGGTCAATGATTCAATCCCATTTGATTACTTCTTCATGCTATCTATGAACTGCAATGTCTACTGGTCATAAAATTAAAATACATAAATCTTTTATTTTGTGATTTTACTTTCCTAATAGCCACTTTTGTTTTTCTGTACTCTGAAATAGGTGTACCAGATCGTTCAAAGGAGTTAGCACTTGAGCAGCTTCACAGACCAGACCTTTTTTATGTCATAATTGTATTTTATGTTATAACTATACTTTAAAAAATCTGGTGTGTTTAAAAAATCATCTATTTACCTCTTTTTTATCAGTGGTAACAAGATAATATGGTTATTTTAAAATAATTTACAAAATTAAAGGTACTTAATAAGAAGAAAAGTTAAAATGTCGGCATTTAAGCCGTATCAGACTAATTCAATCAGAATGAAACCTACATGATATTAAAGCCTATTAAATTCTAAATCGATATAGCGAGTTTAATCAAAATCGTTAGAGTCGTTTTCGAGAAAATCATAAAAAGGTGCAAAAAGCATGATATAAAGTGGCTCTTCTTCAAGTAGGCTAATTTGGACGAAAAAGTTTTTGTAACGTCTCGGGCGTATATTTGTCTTAAATATAAAATTTTAATTTTATAGAACTTTTCGTTTTCGCCCGGGAGTCACCACACACACACACAGACCTTTTTGTGGGACTTTGGTCATGGGTCATTTGGATTCAGGGAACCCTAAAACATTTAAAATATCGGCATTTAAGCCCTGTCAGGCTATTTCAATCAAAATGAAACCTACATAATATAAAAACCAATTAAATTTTAAACCGATAAAGGGAGTTTAATCAAAATCGTTAAAGCCGTTTTTGAAAAAGGTGCTAAATCCATAGTATAAAGTGGCTCTTCTGGTTAGCTGATTTTGATGAAAATGTTCCTGTAACTTCTCGGGCGTATAGTTATTTCAAATATTAAATTTCAACTTTATGTTTTCACGCTGGAGGTACCACACATGGAACATTTCGTGGGACTTGGTCATTTGGACTCGAGAGATCCTAAAACGTGTATTTCCATTGAAAACTGGAATTCGAAAATTTCCACGATCGCAATACTTTCCTTACTATATAATTCATATATAGGTAAGTGAAAGTAAAAAAATTAAATGACCTGGAACTATTATAAAGCAGATGTGGTGAGAAGTGTAAAATAAACAACATAGACATTGATATATTTTATTTTGCAATTTCAATATTATAAATGATTACAAATATTAAAATAGCGACAGTATATTACTTACAGTCACATAACAATTACATTCTGCATGTACATTAGATACACACATCTATAATGTACATATCAACAATTAATCATTAGTGATTCAAGTGATCATAAATATTTTTAGGATGATACTTCATCAAAGACATAAAACATCTTCCGTTTCGCGAACAATTTCAAACACACTATAAACAAAGAGAAAAAATAAATCTATTTTTTATCTATTTTTGACAAAACAAATTCTTAAAAAATATATAGGAATATAGGATACAAATTTTGAGCAGTAACACTTATTAAACTTAATAAGTAAATACCAACTAGAAATTTGGCAATAACAAGCGAAATTAATCAATAAATGCAAACAAACAAATATATACAATGAGAAAATAAATGTATTAAAACAACTTCTAATGACTTCAATATCAATATGAAAAAAAAAATACTTTAATAATTCGTAATCTAAAATAAATATTTCAACAAAATTTTGAAAGTTCAAACTTTTTTAATAGTCAAACATTCTTGACTGTACAAATTCGGTGAGAATGACGCATTTTCTTAAAGAGAAATAATACAGGTCACAATAAAGAGCCTATAGAACGGTTACTTCGAGTAGAAGGAATCGCCTGTGGACTCGTCTTGTTCGGAAGTGTCATCCTCTTCAGGGTCGAAGTCGTCATAGAAGTCGTTAAGCTCGATGGAGGGGTCTGGTTCTGTCTTCTGCGGCCTGGAGGCTCTTGTGTAGTCCTCCAGTGTGATGGGCACCTTCACCCCGTCTTTCTCTGCTTCCTCCCTGCTGGCCAAAACCTGCCAACAACATTAAAGTCTTCAGATCCAGGAAACAGCTTTTATACAGCAAATTAGTATGAAAAAAAAATCTGCTCGAAACCTGTTCATTCTTCATCAATACTAATGGAAGCAATAAGAACTATAATAATACAAAAAGATGGTTCATAGAAAGGATTGGGCAACACTAAGAAGCTTTAGCTTCTCCTAAGCTTGGCTTAAACGAATATAGAATATATTAAATGTAGAAGATAATGTAATCTTAATGTAAGTAAGTCTGTAATAGCTATGATACAGGGTACACCTTCATAAAAATTTAAACATAGAATATAGATATCACTATGAATACAGAACCGGGGACAAAACCACAGAGCACAGCACATTCTTCAGCCGTGCATTCATTTGGAGGACAACAGGAAAAGGATTAGGCAATACCTCACCGATTTGGCGACCAACCTCCACGGTGATCGGAGCATCCTAAGAGGGCGTTAAATACACAATTTAAATTCTAGACCTCATCATTTGGAAGAAGATTGTAGAGTAAGAAATGAGTTGTAAATGGCCGTCTCATTTTTATGAATATTAACGAAACATTCGTTTGTTAAAACAAATAAAGGATTCTGAAGTTTTATGTCAATGGATCTACGTGATTATAAGGTGGATGAACTCCTCGAGGAGAATATATATGGAACCTGATCGAGAAGCCGCCCAAAACTCCGATGGGTGGATGGCGTCAAACACGATGCAAGGAACCAACACAGGGTTCGGAACTGGAGGGATAGCTGCACTTCAACGATTAAACTGGAGGAAACTACTTGAGGAAGTCGAGACTCAGTGATGGGTTGTTGTGCCGATTGAAGAAGAAAAGGAAGTTTAATATAAATGGTACAGTGCAAGAGCTTTTTAGAGCTTATATCATTTACACAACACTACTGCTCTAGTGTTAGTATTACCTGCAAACATGGACGGAATCACAGAAACATTAAGGGAATGATTCAATTATAATGGAAACAACCGATAATGTGGATCGAACCAACTAAGAATATAGACAAAATCTGATAACTGACAAATCAAGAAGTTGATAGGTATATTACACATACAATTAAGAAAAAAAAAAAGCTCACCTGTTTTCTGATAATCTCCTCGTACTCCTTGTCCTGGCCGTTGGACTCCTTCCAGCGGCGGTACATCACAGAGGCGTCCACATTAGCCGGGCTGAAAGTATTGGGTTCGTTGAGAAGTGATATCACGGATAGCAGAATAGTCCGTACGGTCTGAGTTGGGTTCCACCGCTCGCACGGAAGCTCTCCGGACTGTGGGTCGTCAATTGGAGGATGGAGAATGGAAATGCAGAGGTCTCCGTTCTCGTATACATTGGGGTGCCAAACCTTAGTCAAGAACTTCATTGTCGGCGGACTATAAGGGTAGTCCTGTAAAATACATACTACTAAGAGAGGGGTATATCAACCTCTAAAAGAAATACAGTTAATCATGACTCATCAAACTAAAGGATATTCTTACTGCACAGAAATAGTTGCAAGTAATATTACGCTGCAGGAACATCAAGTGAACAGATGTATCAATAGCGTTCTTATCAGATAACTCATATAAAGAACAGGCATAAGGCAATATCGAATTAAAACAAAGACAAACAAAAGAGTCCCTATCCAGATTTTTTTTTACAAAAACGTTTTTTTCATTTTTTTTTATTTGGCATCAACATTACCCATAATCCCCAACTTTCACATCCTCCTCCACACCCACATCTTTTGATTCGCGATTTTAGTATTTTTGTATGAACAATATCCAAAAATATATCGTTCGGATTACAAAAATCTGGTAGGCGCAACATATGACTTTCACTCTACCTCCGCTGTTAAAATCAAATTATTTTTAGCCGCTTTTTATCAATCCTAATAAGAAGTTTTATTTTTTTTAATCTACAAAATTAAGGGTACTTTGGAGGAAGAAAATTTCAAATATCGGCATTTAAGCCAAGTCACACTATTTCAATCAGAATGAAACATACATGATATTAAGGCTCCTTAAATTTGACATCAATATAGCTAGTTTAGTCAAAATCGTTAGAGCCGTTTTTGATAAAATCGTGAATAGGTGTATAATATTGTATATGGCAGAACGTTTGCTGGGTCAGCTGGTAAAATTATAATAACATAATAGCTTTGTTAGCAGAAGACAATAAATTATTTTATTTTATTATAAATGAGAATGGTTTAAATATGGGTGATAAGATTCCGGTTTTGGGGTATGCCGATGATTTGGTACTGTTAGGTGAAGACACGGAAACCATACAACAAATTTTTTATATATATTTATTTATTGGAATTTACAACTTTATAACAAGTAATACAACAAGTAAATTTGAATGAAACATAAAAAAGGCATGAAACACATGTAGAGAAGCTTAACTCTAAAACAACAAATTTAAGTGTGTTAATAAAAACATGTAAAAAAATGGGATCGAAATAAATACCGATAAGACGAAATATATGATTAGTAGCAGAAATGGTGGCGATCTTGATGATATTAATATATCAGGGCATACTTTTGCACACGTAGAGAGATTTAAGTATTTAGGTTCAATGATAACAAGAAAAAATTAAATCCAGGAAGAAATAAAGTCCCGATTAAAGGTGGGAAATGCGTGTTATTATTCAGTTACTAAGTTACTTAGTTCGCGGCTTCTATCTAAAAACTTAAAGGTTAGAATTTCTAAAACTATTATTCTTCCGACGGTTCTTTACGGATGTGAAACGTGGCAGCTTACTTTGAAGGATGAACAACGGCTTAAGGTTTTCGAAAATAAGGTACTGCGTAAAATATTTGGTCCGAAAAGAGATGAGGCCACAGGGGAGTTTAGAAGGTTGCACAACGCGGGATTGCGGAGTTTGTACCCTGTTAATATAATTGAGTTGATAGCATCGCGGGGACTCAAATGGGCGCGTAAAGTTGTTGGGCTCGGTGAGGAACGGATTTCGAGAAAGTTGGTATTCGCTGAACCGACTGGTAGGCGTCCGAAAGGTAGGCCGAAGCGTCGATGGGTGGATTGCATTAAGGCTGATCTCGGAGGCTTGGGCTCGACCGGCGAACATGGACGACTCTCTGCAGGCGAAGTTTTGTGGTGTCGGCATCGAACCTTCGGTTTCGGTAACCTTATTATTCTTATTTTATTATAAATATTGAGTGAGATTCATGAGCAACATTATCGTTTTTTTTTTTGTTTTTTTTTCAGTCGCAGATACAGGATGATTATGTATATATATATATGAATGTATATTATGTGCATTTATGAATAAAAACAATTACTAATTCATAGCATCGTTAGCCTCATATAGCATTTATGGCAACATAAATCTTACGTTTCATTCTTTAGCAATTAAATCAAACCAATTCACATTCCCAACATGAATCAACTAAGTATATCTGGACTAAGAAGAAATAATTCATAATATTTACCATTACAGTTAAATTTCCACTATTACTCTATTCTACAACACAATACTCGCAGATGTATACATTTTACTGTAGAACAGAATATTTAACAATCAAAACGAAACATTAAAAAAAAAAAAAAAAAAAAAAAAAAAAAAAAAAAAAAGAATAGATCAAAAGAAATAAAATTCATAGATTAACATAAAGCCTGAAAAATAAAATAAATCTCTCAAGTTTCTTTCTTTTTTTACTTTCACTTACTGAATATAGTTTTCGAAATTCAACGGAAATACACGTTTTGGTTCTCTGAGTCCAAATAACCATGTCTCGCAAAAAGGTCTGTGTAGTCTGTGGTAATTCCCGGGCGTAAACGAAAAGTCCTATGAAACTGAAATTTCATTTTTAAGACAACTATACGCCCAAGATGTTACAAAAACTTTTTTATGGAAATCGGCTAACCAGAAGAGGCACTTAATCCATGCATATGACCTTTTTATTTCTCAAAAACGTTCCGACGATTTTGATTAACTCGCTATATCGATGTAAAATTCAATAGGCTTTAATATCATGTAGGATTCATTCTAATTAAAATAGTCTGACAGGGCTTAAATGCCGGTATTTTAAATTTTCTTCCCCTAAAGTACCGTTAATTTTGTAGATTCAATAAAAATAAATATATCATCTTGTTACGCTGATGAAAAACAGGTAAATATATAAATTGAATAATTCGATACCCAACTAAAGGAGAAACAGAAAAAATATTTTTTTATGCTAATTTTTCGTTTTTCAACATAAGAAGAGATATACATGTATAATATACTGTTGGAAAGCAAAAGATTTTAGAAAATTTTTATCTCATACAAAGGCTTTTAAAGGTTAATAGAGAGTGATGAAAAGCCGATAAAACTAAGTGATTATTTTAGATAATAATATAATGGATTTTTAACAAAACACGTGTTTCTATAGAAATTCCATTTAACTAATTCTATAATGGTTTCACTCATTTTAATCTATTACTCTATTTGAAAATTTTTTAATTGATTCTAAAACGGAGGTAAGCGAAAGTTGTGTGTTGTCCGCACCAGATTTATTCTTGTGAAATTTGTAGCGGATTGGATTAGAAAAGATATTCATTAAAACAAATGAATGGTAAGTTCCTTAATTAATAATTTTTTTAATAATAAAATGTCTGAAATACAGAAAGCATCCAAAGTTAATAAAAAACAAACAGTAAGATGGCAATTGTAATAAAACAACTTTCTACAGACGATTTATAATAGTGTAAAGAATATAGAGTTCTCACAAAGTGTTTTCAAGAGCCATGGGCTTAAATCTTTAACCATTAAACTAACATCTACGCAATGAGATTTATTTGTTTGAACAATGAAAAAAACACAACAAAAACCAAAGAGATAAGGATTTCTCTGTGGGAAGACAGGCACCCCGTCGAGATGTTAATTCCATTGCCTGTCGGCACCCCCTGTTGCGCAACAAAATTGGTCGTAGCATATCTAATTAGTTGTGATGAGAAATATAGGATAAATATCAGTGGATTTAATGATAGTTTATCAGCAAAATTTATCGAGCCAAGTATATTATTTATTAAATATGACAAAAATGTACATGTAATGGTATCATTTTTAGTCGAATCAAGGGATATTATTGAGAAGAATAAGATAATGTGGTTTCACCAACAGAGCATCTGTATAGAAAGTATGTCTAGAGTAAATGCTAAATTTATTATTAAGAAAAGAAAATGTTATTTATTCGGATTTTAATGATCACCATTATTTCAAAACACTTGACTTATCCTTTATGTGTCTTTACAATTCACAGAGATGTGTATGAAATCTCTACTCGCTGCAATTTTGAAACAAAACGCCAGAAGATCATTTTGGAGCAACCTGTATTAGATACCTTCAACCTTCTAAAAAAAATAAATAAATTGGTCTCATAGTTTCAGAGCTAATGATAGTAATATTTAGTAATAATATGTACTTTAACCATTCTCCTTGTTAACTTTTTCTTAAAATTATCAATACAACAACATTTCCATCTATATAATTTATAAAATTTTCAGCTAGGCTATAGCCTTTTAACAATTGCACTCTTGAAGCAATTAAAAACTGATAAATATTTATTTATTTTTTTAAATATGGAGAATCAATTAATTTTATATCTTAATAAATGTTCTAAAAAATACTTTAATTCCTTTATATTCAAGTTCTGCGCATTCGCATGAGTATAGCAGTCATCCCTCAAATCGGCTCTTGGATTTATTGCTTTTTCAGTTAGAATTCTCTTCAGTGCAATCTTGAAAACATCACCACAGGATAACAACAGCAGTAAATATTGGAGCAAACAACAGTAAGTTTTGTACAATTACGGTGTAAAGTGAATGCTGGGTAACCTCTTCACATCAGCTGATTGCCAATAGCTCGGCAGGGCCAGGATTGGTTTTCTTTTCTTTAGTTATTGTTTTATTTTCCCACATCTAGTTATTATCTTATTATCTTCTTCACATGAAATGCGATATTTTCAACAAGTGATGTCCTCCAAAGCATCAACTAAAAGATCTAGATCTCGTGATTCAATCAAGTCTCCCATAAAACAGAGACCCCGCTGTGATACTAATAAAAGATTAAATCAACAAGAAACCCCTTCACGTACTAATACAGAATCTGAACCACAACCTGGCACTTCGTCACAGGGGATGACTGACGAATCTCCATTTTTCACCCCAAATCCTTTTCAAAATCCTACATAATGAAAATGAAAACATGGAATCTGCTCCTACACCCGGTGAACCACGGCCTCCACCGATATTTGTCAAAAATATTAAAAATTTCCAGTTGCTGTGTGCGCAATTAAACAATATTACCGACTCCACCAGCAACTACTGTATGAGTAGAATTAATGACACCAAAATATCACCGACCACCGCCGAGGCATATAGAAAAATTGTGAAATACCTAACTGAAACTAAAGCGGATTTCCACACTTATCAGCTACGGCAAGGGAGAGCTCTTAGAGTTGTGATCAGAAATTCTACACCTTTCAACACCAGTTGACGCTATCAAAGAAGAACTTATGGAGATGGGTCACAAAGTGCGCTAAGTCACTAATGTCATAAAAGATAGAGTTCGACTTCCCCTATTCTTCGTTTCTGGAACCATTAGCAGGGGTAGAAAAAATTTATGATCTAAAAAGACTGTATTATACAAGTGTAAGAGTCGAAAAACCTTATACAAAGAGAGAAATTGTTCAGTGTTACAATTGTCAGGCGTATGGTCATACCAAAAGTTACTGTCACCACATACCACGCTGCGTGAAATGCGGTGAACAGCTCAAGTCTGTGGAATGTACAAAACCGAAGTCAACACCCGCTGTATGTGCCCATTGCCTCAACGACCACCCGGCCAACTACAAAGGATGCCAAATCGATAAGGAACTAAGGACCAGGTATCATACACCCCAAGTACTGGATGAAACAGCAAGACAGGCAAGAACTAGAAGAGAACCCTCAAAATTAATCGATGCCAACGTATCATTTGCCCACTTACTTGGAGGTGGGAACCAATGTACTGAAGCCGAGGCCCTGCCGGAACTACAAAATGTACCTCAATATCCTCAATCCATTCCACAAATACCTCTTCCTCAAAACGCAATCAGTCCTAAAAATCCTCATCCACAACAAATCTCTCATATCCCACCTCCTTTAAATGCCAAAGGCCTTCCAGTTTGATGACATCCTTCATTTCCGAAATCAAATCCCTTGTCATGCCCCTAATAACAATCCTCACGAATCTTGTATCAAATCTCATTCCTACTTAAAAAATCCATAAATGACCTCACCTAACCATATCTATTCTCCTATGGAATGCGAATGGTGTTAGAACTCACACTGACGAACTTACAGCCTTACTGCAAGACAAAAACGTTGACGTTGCACTCATTACTGAAACTAGACTAACCACTAAACAGTACTTCAAAATACCTGAATACACGACATACCGGACAGACCACCCAGACGGCAAAACCCATGCCGGTACTGCTGTCATTGTCAACCGATCCCTCTCACATCACTTACACCCACGATTTCCTACAAGCCACCTCTATTATAATCAAGACCTTTTCCTTTCCGCTCGTCATGGCATGAGCATACCGCCATCTTAAAAATTCTATTTCTATTACCCAATTTGGATCCTTCCTCAACACATTGGGGAATCACTTTATTCTGGGTGCAGACTTAAACGTGAAGCACCAACAATGGGGTTCCAGAACCACAAATACTAGTGAACGGACATTGCAGTCTGCACTCAACTCCAAACGCCTTAATCTCCTACCTCCCGATTCCCCTACCTACTGGCCAACAGATCCTAACCGTAATCCAGACATCCTCGACTTCTTCATCCACAGCGGATTAGGTTCCCTAAACTTGTCCGTAACTCGCCTTGATGAACTATCCTCTGACCATAGTCCACTGATCCTAAACGTATCCGTAACACCAATTCCGAAACCTGTTCCACCGTCATTCATCAGAGGCCCCATCAACTGGAACCTCTTCCGCGAAATCTTCACCAATAATGATATCGACCTCAGAGTGACTCTCAAAACTCCTTCTGACCTTGATGATGCCGTATATTCCTTTACAACCTTGATTCAACAAGCTGCCTGGACTGCCTCCTTTCCCAAACAATCCCAAATAATTCCTTAAAAAAGCCATTTACCACAACACCTGACGGACCTCATCAACACCAAACGCCGAGCCAGAACATTATGGCAACGCACCCGCCACCCAGAAGATCGCCGCTCTTATAACTTTTATTGTAGAAAATTAAAGAGGGAGTTGGCGACCTTTCGTTCCCAATCCTACAATTCCTACCTCTTCTCTCTCTCGACTCGTGACAATTCTCTGTGGAAGTGTCACGAAGAGAATCCTGAATACTCACACGATTTCCCATCCTCTCCTGCGCGGTGATAGTTCCTGGGCTGCTTCTGACAAGGATAAAGCCCAGGAATTCGCACAGCACCTTTCCAAAGTTTTCACTCCTCATCCTGAGTTGAATCCAAACCATACTTCAACAGTTGAACAGTTCCTTACTTCACCAATACCACTCTCCATACCTCCTAAAGCAGTTAATCCCTCTGAGGTCAAATATCTTCTTAAAAAGCTTCCTCTCCGTAAATCCCCTGAATATGATTTCCTCACTCCTCAGATCTTAAGACAACTTCCACAGAAAGCCATTACATTCCTTACATATCTCTATAACAGTATCCTACGCACTACCTATTTTCCTCTCTTACGGAAACATTCAACTATCATCCTGAAACCAGGCAAACCTTCCAACAGCACGTCATCTTACAGACCTATTAGCCTACTTCCGATCCTCTCAAAAATTTTCGAAAACCTCCTACTAAAACGAATCCTAGCCAAATTTCAAAATTTTCATTCACATCAGTTTGGATTTCGTTCTCAATATATCATAGTTCAGCAAGGACTCCGAGTTGTGGATCACATTTCCTCCGTCCTTGAGTGCAAGGAGTATAGTTCGGGTGCCTTTCTGGACATAGCTCAAGCTTTTGACCGGGTGTGGCACCCGGGATTGCTCTTTAAGCTCAAAACCCATTTACCTCAATCCTTATACATAATCCTCCGATCCTATCTATCAAACCGCTCCTTCCGAGTTCGCTGTGGTTCAGAATTTTCCAAACATTATACTGTTAAGGCCGGTGTTCCTCAAGGCAGCGCTTAGGACCCGTCCTCTACATCCTCTACCCCGCCGATATCCCTACCGATCCCGAAACCTTTCTGGCAACATTTGCTGATGACACAGCCATTTTATCATCCAATTCCGATCCTGAAGTAGCATCGCTAAATCTCCAAAGGCACCTTTCCCTTGTCGAAGACTGGTGTAAGGCTTGGCGAATTAAGGTGAACGAAAGCAAATGCACACACGTTACTTTCACCCTTCGACGTAAATGCTGTCCAACAGTTAAATTAAATTCCATACCGCTTCCTTCCTCAGACACAGTCCGGTACCTTGGCTTTTTACTAGACAAAAGACTGACGTGGAACCCACATACAAGACTTAAAAGGATAGAACTCAACTGCAGATTCGGCCGGTTATACAAACTACTAAACAGAAAATCTCATCTTACAGTCGACAACAAATTACTAATATATAAGACAGTACTGAAACCTATATGGACCTACGGACTTGAACTATGGGGGACAACTAAACATTCTAACATCAAACGTATCCAATCCTTCCAATCCAAAGTCCTCCGAACAATAGTTAATGCTCCTTATTACGTTACCAACTGTACCCTACACCTTAATATTCCTTTTATTTTAGACCTGGTACCATCCAAAGTCTCCAAATTCCATCAGAACCTTCTTCATAATCCTCTTGTTCAATCGCTTTCCAGCTCCACCCATCCCTACAATCCTCCTCGAAGATTGAAACGGCAGTGGCCCCGCGACGTTTTGTAAACATTTATCTGGAGTTCTGACACTGGTCAGATCCTCCACTCATGTACTGTATGTTTGTGGCTATTCCGCCCTAGTTCGGCCTCCACTGGCTTACACCAGTGAAGCGCTGAGTGAGAGGCGCTGGGAACACTTGGATTCGGCTTCTCGAGTCTAGGGTCCCTTTAAGCAGATTGTATATATTGTATATAGTCAAGTTTGCCTGTATGATTTTTATTTATTTCCCAACTAATATTTATCTCTACTACAGGTTGTTGTTTTGATTTGTTTCTTGTTGTTTTGTTTTTGTTTTTATTAATTGTTATTTTTTTTGTATATATTTGAATTTATTTATTTTCGATTTTATGTAATTTGACTTTATCATTATTTTCTGTATATATTGTATGAATGTGTATTACATCACTATTACTACTACAAATTGTAATATTTCTCAATAAAAAAATTCCTTTATAAATGTAATAAAATATTAAGAAACGTAATTTTTTTTATATTAGAAACTAATTTATCAAGCAGCTTCTCAGTAGAGGACAACTGAACGTATAGAAAGAAATATCTAAAAGATACATAAACCCAGCGGATAAGTTTAAACATATATCCATAATTATTAGTAATGACCTTTCAAAAAAGAATACTAGAACATATATTTTTTTTGTTGGAAGGAATTACTCCAGTAATTCTTAACGGTCAACTAATTATATCCACTATAGATTTATTTGCATCGGAAATAGTTGAATTTGTCTCTGATTAGTAAAAGAACAACGGACAATTTAACAGTATAATAGAAAAAACCGATTTAAAATTAATTAAGTTCATAAGACGTGAAAGAATTCCCTGGCAAGGTGAGAACGATCCGACAATGAATAATTCATTACTGCAGATCAGACATATGTCTTTTGCCAGCTAATGTAGGGCAATATTTGAGGTTAGGATAAAAAATGTTTAGACATCAGTTGATTGGTATCAAGAATTGCACAGTTCATTATCAACATCTAATTCCATGATTTATTAAAGATGAGCTTGATTTATTCGTGATAAATAATGAAAATCTTACCCTACTGGAGGTATCTTGATGCTGATAGAATCAAGAAATCTACCTCTTTAATTTAATAAAAACATGAATTGTGAAGGTTAGACCTGACATATCTCACTAAATTTTCTGATAACTCCTAAGCCAGAGCCAAATTGAGACGTTTATTTCCAAAAGGTATTATATCCACTTCAGAAAATTTTACATGAAACGCCAATATCTGTCATTTATTTATTAATGGGCCAATTTACCAGATTCTTTTTTTATTAAAATCTAGGGTTTTGAGTTTTAAGTTGATTTTTAAGTGTGTTACCAACTTATTTTTCCAAATTATTGTACTTTTTCCATTACTTTTTAACAATATAACATGGATATAGTACTTTTTGGAATGAAACGAGGCTATAGTACCTTTTGGAACGAATTAAAAGGGATCTAGTACTTTACGGAACGAAATAAAAGGGATTTAGTACTTTTTGGAAGAATATAACACGCCATAAGTTAGTAACAGTCACAATAACCTTCCTCATACAACACAACCATCTTTATAATGATAACTACTAAGTGATGTATAGTTCCTTATCTATCTCTGAAAAATATCTTTCCTTTTTAGTTAATTAAATTTGATTATCTATTCTTCACAAATAAAGCGAATATTCAAGCCATATTAAATGGCACAATAATAAGAAATTATGTAATTATGGACTTTGTTTTGAACTTTTATTTATTATTCATGTGAATATAGCAAATGTATTTATATTATTAACAGCGTTCAAACAATATTTAACTATAGAGACTGATAAATAAATAAATTTTAAGCTTTTATTTTAAGTATTTAAAAAAAAAATCTATTAGGATAGAACAGACGCGGTTTTTCTTCACATATTTAGCAAGGTTAGGGAATACTAATTCTAACCAATTTCAAGATCAATTATCATTACTCTATTACAATGTGAGTTTCTTAAGATTTTTATATCAAATTAATGTGGCTGCAAGAAGAAATACTATGAAAAAACTTAATTTAATTGGGAACCTACGAGAACCGAAGCGAGGCAATGAAGTTGTTTAAAACAGCCTAAAAACTGATTATTAGGTTAAAGGGTTAAATTATTAGGGTCGCCGAAGATTCCCAGAACAATCTTTCGCAATTTTTTTTAGAGTACTTAGCTAATGATTAGAATTGTTTTAAACTTCATATTTCCTAAAGTGTTATATATAGTAATTCATAAAGAATCGTATCACTAAGCAAATACTCGCCTCCCTCATTATTCAAAACGAATTGCTCTATACATCAAAAGCTATCAAGAAATAATTACGATCTAACCTGGCAGATGGACACATCCTTCAATCCAACGAGATAGAAATATCCAGAGCAAACAAGAAACAAATGTTAAGCGTGCAGGATAATGTGGCTATCAACCTTATTTATCGGATACTTAACAATTCATTGTCATATAAATCAAATGAATTTACATTACGAAATGAAAAGAAAAATTATTTCAAAAACAATTGAGAAAACGAAGTTTTTTTTTGTTTATTTAAACAAAAACATTTTTTTTTTGGAATGCGCCCTTTAAATGAAGCATTAATAACAAACATCGTATAAAACTATCTACGATGAAATAAATTACGATGAATTAAATTGGGTCTGACTTTGTAAATACAATTTTTTCAGATTATATATCTATGTATATTTTTTTTTCTTCAATAGTTTTTAGAAGCCCTATTAGTGTTCCAAAATTAAATATCTCAGTTGGATGAATACTGAGGCAACTAAAAATCATCTATGAGGACTATTATTTAACTTTAAGATAAACTAATCTTAGGGGTCATCTGTGGTGGCTAGCATAACAGCTCTCTAAGCCTAAGGTCGTGGGCTCGAACCCGACAGAAAGAATCAGGATTTTTAATATGAGTAAAAAAAAAAATCCTAGCTTAATCTGCCTTTCTGAGAGATCGTTAAGGATGATCCCGAGCCTGTGCGGGGCCAGATCCTCGTTACAGAACCTTATCCTAACTAAACCTGGATAGACAAAATTTTGGACTTCCATGTAGATCGTCCGATGAGTCACAGTTTAAATGAAGTTAAATGAATAAACAAACTAATCCTTTAGTAACACCAATCGAAGGAACTCATTAGGCATTCGCATAAATGAGATTGAAAAGCATTTCGAGCAGTGAAACAAAGAAAGATTGTAACAATAAGGCTGTGACAGTTTTGCGTTCATCAAAATTAACGACAAAATTAAATGGGCCAATGATTCAGGATCAAGTTTGGTTTTGGAATCAACCCACCATAATCTAATCAAATGTTTCACAATGACAACACGATAAAAAAATGTTCTTTATTATCTCTTCATTCTTTTTTACATGACCATCATAAGGCCGATATGAATTTACGGAATAGAGATAGGCTCTATCAAACCATCGAGACATCCTTAACGCTCCTTAATTTGTCAGATATAAACTGATCCAAATGTTACTGAATTATCCCGAACCAGATTTCAATCATTCCACGAAAAACTCCATTAAAACACACTAGTTTCTATCCTATCATCCTCTTTGATTCCTGATAATCCTCAGAGGCGTTTGAAAGGAGATGGCCACGAGACCTTCTAGTTTAGAATATTTTAGAGTGCTGCCACTGGGTAGCGTCTCTACATGTTTTCATGTCAGATTACTATATCATCACATTTAGTTGATGTATTAATACAATTGTTAATATCAATAAATATGTTTAAAATAAAAATAAAGTGTTTCTTCATGACTACCAAAGACAACAGATCATAGATAGCACCCATAATTTACTGCTTCTCATTGTCTGAGAGAAATTTAGGAAGCGGACGGACAGGCGGACTGATGAAGTATAAGTAAGAAGGAAATAATCTACCAACAAAATATATTTTTAATCATCTATGTCCCATTTACACATTGCTTAACTTTTTTTATGCAAACCAAAATAGCTCCTAACGGTAGGTCCTAGCGACAAATGTTATATAACATAATCTCCACTTAATTTCTGACATGGGAACTGTGGAAATGTCGATTCCAGCAACAACATAAATAGAACGTTACAGACCCCCAGCCAAAAGATATATCTATGTAAATAAAATTGACAGATATAATGTTTAGAATAGAACATCCCAAATGAAACAAATCTCAATTGAGAAGTTGATTACCAAAAAGTACTATATCCACTTTTTACAGGAAACGCAAAAATCTGTCATTTACTTATTATTGGACCAATTTACATGATTCTTTTTTTTTTATTAAAATCTAAAGTTGATTTTTAAGCGTGTTACCAACTTTTTTTTCCAAATTATTGCACTTTTCCCATGAGTTTTTAGCAATATAATATGGATACAGTACTTTTTGGAATGGGAATAATTTGAGTGATATAATACTTTTTGGAACAAATTAAAAGGGATTAATTACTATTTGGAAGAATATAACGCGAGATAACAGTCATCATAACCTTCCTAATACAACATTATAATGTTAATTACTAAGTTATGTAATATTTTCCTATTCTGACTCATCTTTCCTTGTTGTTAACTAGATTTTATTGTCTATTCTTCATAAAGAAAGCGAATATTCAAAGGACCTTTTATTTATTTTTGGCACTATAATAAGAAAGTATGGAATTATGAAATTGTTTTGAACTTTTAATTATTCTTTCTGTGAATTTAACAAATGTATTTATATTATTAACTACGAGTAAACAATATTTAACCAAAATACTGATAAATAAATAAACTTTTATTTCGGTCTTTTACCTTTTTCAAACAAAAAAAAAACTTATTAGGTTAGAAACAGGCACGGGTTTTCTTCTCATATTTAGCAAGGTCAGAGATTTCTAATTCCAACCATTTTCTAAATAAAATAACATTATTCTATTAAAATGTGAGTTTCTTAAGATTTTTATATCAAATTAATGTGGCTGTAAGAAGAAATACTATGAAAAAACTTAATTTAATTGGGATCCTAAACGAACCTGAAGCGAGGACAATGAAATTGTTTAAAACAGCATAAAAACTGATTGTTAGGTTAAAACTATGTTTCAAATAATAGAAGTGATTCAAGACGTACTAAACGAACCAATAAAAACGCACAAAATGAAGAAAACAATAAATTAATGGTGATATATTACTGGGTTAGGTGATTCTGAATAATTAGAAATATAGTACCTTTTGGAATGAAATGAAAGGAAAGGTTATATCTGCTTACAGAGGATATAGTACGTTTTGGAATGAAATGGAATTTTCAAATACGTTGTTAAAGGATTTCTATGTTTTTTAGATAAAATCTGATGACGGATTTAGATAAAACTAAACCATTATAATACAAATATGTCAAAATATCAATTTCTAAAAAAATGTCCTTTAGTACCTTTTGGAAATCAACGTTTCAATTGATATATATAGCGATGGTTGTGTCCTAAATTAGATTAATTTTATTTTAAATTCAATGGTTCACAAATTGTGACTTAAACATCTGTTATACATCTTTCGAAAATGATCTAAATACTATTTTATTTAACCTTCGAAAGGTTCAGCGGCTAAACTATTTCTTTTCAAAGAGCTACTCACTAATTCCATAAATATTCTATAGTTAATATTAGCGTTGGGTTTAAGATACGATATCATCGACATAAAACACTCTTCCTGATCCATGACACATAACAAGATAATTCAAAAGGTACCTGGGGGAATTTCATCCTGGCCTTGAAGTAGCCGCCCTGGTAGAGGGTCTCCGGCGGACCGAAGATGGCCACTTGCCACTCGAAGAGGCAGTCCTCCTGGGTGAGGCCCACCTGGAAGCCTTCCACTGGCTCCTCCACCAAGCTCTTGTACTCCGATGCGAGCGCCTTCACCGCGGAGCTCCGTCGGGCTTCGTCAGAGCTCATATCAACCGCCTCACCCGTGTCTCCTGCGGGCGCAAATATTGAGTCATAGTAAAACATGAAGAGGTCGAGTTCTGAATAATATCGACTTTAAATTGTAATTTTAAATTTTAGCGAGAGCAAAAAAATCAAGTATTTTGAAATATTTGTGATTTATGAGAGATTCTGCCAAAATTAAAACGAGAATAACAGAAGCATTGCTTTCACAGATATTCAGAAACAAAGAGATAGCAGACATAGAGGATATATCAACAATAACAGATGTTATTCAGAATTTGTAAGAATGGATTTCAAACATTTGGTCAACTATTATACATAATAGCGAGTTATACAGATAATGAAAAAAAATTTAGACTAAAATAGATAACAATTTATGTACACGCTTTCGGATGGTAAAAATACCTGAGGATGAAGCAAGGCTTCCTCGGTGATGATCTTATTCAGAATATTTAGCATTATCAAGATGATTTATCAGAGAAATAACTTGAAACTGTAGGTTAGACTACATTGGAATCTCGTTTTATTTTAGAGTGCACCTATACAGAAATTATCAAGATTTGGAAGACAAGATATACGTCTATAGGTCATAATGTTCTTTGTGATTAATACAAAGTAATTTAGATATTTTGTGATTTTTTTTTGGAAATGAACCTACTTCAGAAAAAGTTGGAAACATATGTGGGTTCAACTTAAAATCACCTATAAAACAAAAAGCGTTGCATTTTAAACTAAAGTTCAGGTATAATAGTCTAAAGGAGCGTCAACAGTGACATTTTTGGTACAAGAACATTTTTTTTCTGCGCTAACATATGTTGCGTAGCTAACTAAGCTAGATGATATTTTAAGAAATATTAAGATACATGATTCGTCACGGTAAAATGAAAATTCGGGACAATGTGAAAGTAGTGTGAACTACCATAAATAAATGAATAAAAGAGGAGTAAAAAGTATGCAAATATGATACTGTTAACTGCATGTAGGTAAGTGGAAAAGCCAATACTGATTTTGTCTGTTACTGCTTTTCATGGACCTAAATATTAGAAAAAATAATTACATCAATTTTATGGGAAAAGTGGTGCAATTTCTTTAATGGTAGCTGAACAGTTAATTGAAAGCTCATCAAATACAGAAGGTTTGTTCCCTCCGAATTATTTTGCCTGCGCATACGCAGAACATCTTTTCCTGCCTTGTTTTATGTGCAGCAGGTCAAGTATGTCGGAGGGAACACGTTGTTGTCTTTAACATACAGTCCTGCTATAACATAAAATGTTCAATTATTCAGTGATAGTGGCCACAGAAGTAAGTCCAATGATTGCTGAGCTCAGGCTAATCAACAAACCATTCGAGTATGTACATTTCAAAGATTCAGCAAAACAAGCGATGATAACAGTTCCAACAGTCAATGCGTTTATGTTTTTTATTTCACTGAGGACAACTCCAACATAAACAAGGAATATAGTACAACCATAAGCATGGGATTCTGTTTGCAGTGCTAGGATTTTCATCAGTCATTAATTATATTACATTACTTCATTAAAGTTATAAGTAATTTGTACATTTAATAGTTGTAGACTACAATAATTAAATTACAAGTAAAAGTCAGGTTTGAATAGTGATTCAAGTTGACTTCTCAATAAACAATGAGCACTTGAGCATGGTTTTTCAGTAAGATTCTAGAATAATTTTTATTCTAACTGTTCCACTTTGTTGTTCTTTGTCCGATTTGGAGTGATCATCAGAGACTGTCTTAGTTATTTCAACTTAATGTTACAACAGATCTTCACTTGGCCTATTGAAAGTATGCAAATAGTGTATACAAAACAATAGGTTTTAAACCTATACTTAAGACTATTATATACAAATAAATAACAGCAGCAAATATTTAAAAAATCAGAGCAAATTAATATGCTATCTCTCTTCTGGCAAGATGTAATTTTCATGATGAATACATTGAAAGGCTAGGGACAAAAATGCGACATACCAGAATTGTTAGAAAATGAATATTTAAAGCAAAACGCTTATCTGTTTTTCTACCATATAGCTTTTTGTTGTAATAATTTGGGTAAATTCTATGAGATAGGTCTATTATCTCATAGAACATAAACAAACTAAAAAAAAACCTATGTAGAAAAACAAAGTTCTTGCATGAAACATTTCTTAACTTTTAAAATAGGACAGGTTATATCTTGCATCAAGCTCTTCAATTCCTCATCATAAAACAATTGTATAATCATATTGCATTGTGGGGTCACCCATAGCGTAGTTGCTAGCATAACAGCTTTCTATGCCAAAGGTCGCGGGTTCAAACCTGCGGGTGGCCCTAGGATTTTTTAATGGGAGTAAAAAATCCTTAGTTATGCTGTCCTTCGGAGGGGGCGTTAAAAGGTGGTCCCGAGCCTGTGCGATGTCAGGTACTCGTTAAAGATCCCTATCCTGATAAAACCTGGGTAGGCAAAATTTAGGACTCCCACTGTAGCATCGTTCCGATTAGCCATAGTAGCATAAAGTGACGTTAAACGAATAAACATATTGCATTTTGTTTGTTTAAACGTTTAAGTTGGAAAAAAATATCAAAACAATTTGATCATTAATTACAAAAATATTTTTTATTTAATTCCAACTTTATCAACTAATCTTCATCTAAAATTAGGAAACAGTAGCTATATTTCAGAAGTTTTAAAAAAAATGAAAAACAAAATAAAAAAAATTAGCACCTATATGAAGCAAAACAAATGTATTAATAATTAATATTTGGACAGATCATTAAAGAAATAGGCAAAATATAAACAAATGGTCATCAGCTATTTCAAACGAAATGAGAATGAATAAGATACGCAATAGTGCTGTATGTTTCAATCTGAATTATTTTTGGAAATTTTCACAAACCAATAACAGTAATGTGTAATGCTAAGACCATAGGCTTACTTTCTAATATCCTCATAGCCATTGCACAAAATAAACAAATCTCTTAGTTTTTAATCTAATTTTAAAATACTGGTCATACTTAAAACTATTTTGGTCGCACTTACAGACTCTAAAAAAAATTCTCTTTTAAGTGATGCCTTCCTGTAGTTATATCTTTTATTTATTTAACGTCACTTTATGCTACTATGGCTAATTGGACGATGCCACAGTGGAAGTCCTAAATTTTGCCTATCCAGGTTTTATTAGGATAGGGATCTTTAACGAGTACCTGACATCGCACAGGCTCGGGACCACCTTTTAACGTCCCCTCCGAAGGACGGCATAACTAAGGACTAGGACCACCTGCGGATTTGAACCTGTGACCTTTGGCATGGGAGGCTGTTACGCTAGCCACCCAGCTACAAGTGATCCCCGTTCTTCCTGTAGTTAATTGACTCAATACTTAGCTTGAATTAGGAATTTTTCCAACATATGTTTGATGATAGTTAAGTAAGAACTTGAAGACCGTGTGATCGGTTGTATCTCTGAGAAAATCTTTATCAAATGATATCCTATTTATTGTATTTTAGCATCATAAACTTAAATAATTGGTATTAACCGAGTTTCCAGACTTTTGCTATAATATACAGTCTATTAACAATAATAATTCTCGATTAAAAACAAATCAATAAAAAACAATTTTTTTTTTTTAATCTGGAATCTAATAAAATTTCACATTAGGCAATTTGAATATTAAATTTGAAAAGGCAATAATTATATTTCAGGTTGAGGAAAAAGTGGACTTAAGGAAAAGAAACATAAGGATTCAAGCAAGTCTGTAGAGCAGACTATGAATCGGATAAAGTTAATTTACACATATTTACCTAATCAAAGGCTTTGAAGCTCAAATATGCTAAAATTATAATTACAGCCAACAAACAGTAAAAAACTTGTTACAAGATTGCTATTTGAACCAATTTCGTATAAGTTAAAAATATCTGGAATTTCCAAAAGAAATTATCGAAGTCAGTGAAGAGAAAGTCAAAACTAACTTTGAATTCTTGAGGAAAACCAATTGTTACGAACAGATACAATAAACATTTCTCGAAGCAATGACCCAATGGAAATTCGCAAAGCAACCATTCGTATACATTTTTTCTTATGATGACATCTCATATAGTGATCTCATGATAGATTATGATAACAACTGTTATAATCTATCATAAAATCAGATACGTAATTTATCGAGACATTCACAAATCATAACAGATAATAATTATGTTATTGAAATAGAAAAAAACTATATTTCCTAAACTTGTTAAGTCAGTTTAACTGTAATAAGCAGCACAGGCACTATACAAACTTTAATGAATATATAAATCTGTTTGAAAGATTACAAAATGACTAAGCTATGTAGGATAAACTAAACCAACAAACTATTCCATTAAATCTATTATATTAATGCACAATTCTCAAATGAGCACCATGAGATTCCTCTCAAAATCAGCTGGTAAAATTTTAGATTAAATTTAAATTAAACTTGCATTATATTTTCACAGGGCATTCTTCATAAAGCAAGAATTAAAACAGAAATAGATAAAACAATAATAAATATTATAACAAACCCTTCATGTAGGTGAAGATGATCTATGATTCATCATCAAAACAATAGATACTTTTCAAAACTTCAGGTGTATATCTGGTATACATTAACCACTGAGTCACATTATCAATTTAATTTTTTTTTGTATAAACTATTTGATAAAATACAGCTGTAGATTACTTAGCAAAAATATGATAATTTGAAATTTTGTATTCTTTTAGGGTTCATATGTTGTAGTAATAATAGAACAATTTTGATTGAATTAGTTTAAAGACAAATAACGGAAGCGAATAATTAAGAAGTACTGTGATTATGTAAATGTACATTTGTCAATTGTTACAATGATCAAACAAATTGAAAGAACGACATCAACATTTTGTTGATTGTACATGCACATTAGGAAGGTATACATTCTGTTTTAACATACTGAAGAATATTTGAATGCAGATTAAATAATATTCTCACTAAAAAGTAAGATACTAACTTGAGTAAATATTAGTCAAATTTAAACAATACTAACCTATACAATTCAATTACGTAATTGGTACAAAATTTTCATTCTAATTTAGTGAATAAATTGAAACATAACAGTGGAAATGACATCTGAACATGAATATCTTTAAGAAAGACAGAATAATGTTGAAGATCGATTAGTTCTTAAGAATGGATAAATTATGTTACTATGTAATTCGATTCAATAGCTCAGGGAAGTAAATATCGGCTATTTCAATTTTCCTCTCATTGTTGATATGAAAACAGTATCTCCTTATGAGTCACATAAGTAAACAGCAACGCTTCATAATTTCAAGGACCAGTCAATGACCAGATAAGCATATCATAATTTATTTAAAATCCAATAATCCCCAAGTATATAATGTAGAGAAACATATATGTTCAATTATAAAATATATATATTGAAGAATTTATATATATTTTCCTTTCAATAAACTCATTTATTTATAAAATATATATAGAACAGTTACAAAGCATATTCTACATCAACATTTAAAAGATTGATAAATATTATGCTTACCTCTAAAGAGAATTTAATAGTATCCAATAAGGATGACTAATCAGATTTGGCAGTCCTAAATTTACAAACAGCAAGTAATCCTCTCTGCTCTACAAAAAACACTTTATAACTGAACAGTAAAAAATATTTATCATTGGTATAACACTATAGAAATAAGAAAGTAATTAAAACACTAAGATATATCAGACAACACCTTATAACAAGCCCAAAATACTGAAGATTACAACTGATGAGTGAGAAAGCAAATAACCTTCACCAGCACAAGACAGGTTATGGTAGGCTAGTCACTACTGCGCTCAACCTGTTGGATGCTGCACAGAAGTGCAACACTGTCTCGGTATTGATTATTCTATTTTTACTTTTTTTTTTTCCTTGTTCATATTGGTTTTGAAATACAACACAGATAAATTAATTAATTATAAAAATAATTATAAAATTAATTTATTCATCACTACTGTGCTCCAGCAAAATTAACCATTCAAACAAGTGAAAAATGATATGTCTCGATATTATAATGTATGGAAAAAGTAAAAAAAATAAATAAAAGAATAAAACGATGTATACATAATATATATTGTTAACTAAAACTGTGTTGATACTTTAATATATATTCTCTTATTTAATTAATTTATAAAATAGAAAAAAAAAAAATACCAGCAATAACTCTCGAATGACATTTTACATGATCCGATAAGTTGAATGTTGCTTGGTTTTTCGGCTAATTTTGTAGCCAATGTATTCAATGTCGAAATATTTGGTGTTAAAACGTCAGGAAAACATGTTTACAACCAAGAAATTTATTTTCCGTTACCTTAAGTACCAGGATGGCTTCTAATATTCCAAAGAGATACTAACATTCTTAGACCTTCTCCAATCAGAACCTCTCCTCTTTGATCAAATATTTTCCAACTAAACAAAATATTTTCGTTCATTCCTCTACTCACAATCGAAGGGAACATTCGATAAATTCAAACCTTGATTAATTACTAAATACCGTATTTACTTAGGTTTATTATCATACTTGAACACTATTATACTATTTCCATTGAAATTTATACATATGTTATTATTAAAAATTTGAAAATATGACAGGTAAGATACACTTATATCAACGCATCATGAGCTGTGTCCATTATTTTCGAATATGAAATATTGTTTTAAAAATGGAACCGTTTGATTCATTTTACAGAAATCGATTATCTGCGAATTTCATGTACATATCGATCGCGATTTGTGTTTTTGTTAACGGAAAGGTTACTTTTATTTATATTATTGGGGAAGCTACATTTTCCACATGATTTAGTATTGTAAATGTATTATTATCTATTTATCTTTTTGCCAGAGAGTCATTTTAAGGAGAGAACCCCTCCATTTCCCCCCGCTGTAAACCATTGCTATTTTCAAAAATTAAAATGCAAGAAAACGTATATTTATATTATTGTTTATTTACAATTAATTAAACACTCTCACTCAAGAGATAAAATGTTTATAGGAATTAACTTTTTGTTATCAATATGAACTTGTGAAATAAAATAATGTATTATATATATATATAATATTATATATATTATAATATATATAATATATATATATATATATATATATATTATATTATAATGTTAACATTTTTTATAACCTTTATACCCTGATTTTTACACCTAAATGGAGTTATAATGGAGGAAGGGATTGTATAAATTCTTATGTTCAAAATAAAACTTGAATAAAGTTTCATTGGTACTATTTAACATTCGGAGAACTCATCCTGTTGTCAAATTTGGTAGATATTTTATTTAAAGAAAGTTCGTAGCGCATGCATTTACATATCATCATATTACGGTGTGTCCGTTGGTAACGGTCCAATTTTAGACTTTTTTTTTTGTACCCTTGTCCAGACGAGACATAAACGATGTCAGAATTAGATCTAGGAGGCGTGGGAGCCACTCGCAGGTGGGCTGTTTATTGACGTCCACATAATAGTGAATGGTTCTCTTGGCTGAATCAGGCCTTTTCATGACTGATTTGTAGTATCCAGCATTTGGAAAGGCGGAACACTTCCTGGATTGTACAGAAAAAAAGCTGAATAAACTATTATAGCCATCAAACACAAAGCTGAAACCATTGGAGGTAGGAGACGAAAATGTCTCCGAACCAAGTAACCTCTTAAAAATAAAATAATAAAAACCGATTTAAAATACTGCTGCTTTGATAACTATAATAATCGTGATGATAATCTTAACAATTTTGTTGTTAAAACAGTCATGTTTAGATACTAAAAAAAAAATTTTGTGCGAACAACGCACGACTGTCACTTACCTCCCTTGTAAGAATCAATTTAATAATTTCCAAATTCCAAACAGAGATGAAAAAAGGTTTAAGAATTAATTACATCAAATTCCAATAGAAATATGTGTTTTATTAAATAATCTTTTTTTTTTTTTTTTTTTTTTTTTTTTTTTGACATAAAATTTAATTTGCCATCTGCATTTTCTTTGCAATAAGCAAATTTGTGGACTGCTGAAGCGGCTCATCACAGCAGAGTTCGTTAAGTGATCAGCATATCTCTTGGCCACTGCCTGCGTAGTCGTCGGGGTGGGCTGTAAGGATTCGTAGAGCATTTTAATGTTTCTGTAAGAGGGTTGGTGTTGTATGTTAGTCTTTGGTGGAAGTTATTGTATTGTTCTGTAGCAGTGGCTGAAATAATCGGAATGTTTAAGTCGTTATGCATAACGTCATTTGTTACGTAGAACGGTGCGTCCACTATTTTGCGCAGCACTTTCGACTGAAAAGACTGTATTCTTTGGATATTTCATGGTTTAGCAGAGCCCCACAGTTCTATCCCGTATGTCCAGATTGGTTTTAGCAAAACTTTGTAAAGAGTTAGTTTGTTGGTTAATGATAATTTAGAGCGTCTGTCAAGTAATCTAGATAAAAGACCGTATCTCGTCTGTTGAGTTATATTATACATCTACAGTTCGTGTAATTACTAATTTGTATGTTCAAAAAATACAAAAATTAGATTAAAAAAATGTTTGCTCTTTTCTTGCTCAGTTGGATATCGAATTCGTTCAACTTATATATTTACTCGTCATTTATCATTGCTAACACGAACATATGGTTATTTTTTTAAACGCAAAGAATCTGTTGAATGTGGGTACTCTAGGTCAGTCTTTTGTCCAAGTGAATATTATCAACAGGAATCAGTTAGTTTCATCAGCTTTTCATCACTCTCCACTCACTTTTACAATTTTGTTTATAAATTAATATTTTTCCTAAAATCATTGGCTTTTTAACGTTATATTATACATCTACTGTTCGTATGTTCAAAAAAGACAAAAATTAGATTAAAAAAATGTTTGCTCTTTTCTTGTTCAGTTGGATATCGAATTCGTTCAACTTATATATTTACTCGTCATTTATCATTGCTAACACGATGATATGGTTATTTTTTTATCTAAAAAATAAAAGGTACTTTAGAGGTAGAAAATTCAAAATATCGGCAGTTAAGCCCTGTCAGACTATCTCAATCAAAATAGTACCTACATGATATTAAAGCTTATCTTATTTACACTGATATAGCGAGTTTAATCAAAATCATTACAGCCGTTTTTGAGAAAATCGTAAATAGGTGCAAAGTGCATGGTATGGAGTGGCTCTTCTGGTTAGCCGATTTTGATAAAAAAAAGTTGATGTAACATCTCGGGTGTATAATCTCAAATATGAAATATCAGTTTCATGAGTTTTTGTTTTCGCACTAGAGTTACCATACTCGGACACACACACACACAGACCATTCTGCGGGAGTTGGTCATTTAGACTTAGGCGACCCTAAATTTCCGTTGAAAACGAATTTGAAAATTTTCACGATCGCAATACTTTCCCTTACTATTGTATATCTTTCATATACGAGTATAGGTTAGTGTAAGTAAAAACTGCATGTGTATGCTCCACTGATCTAACACTGGGATAAATGGATTTAGTCATGTATTACATGATAAGTATTTTTTTGTTTCAATCAGTTTCTTATAATAATTCAAAAAATAAAAATCATATTTTGATGTTAATTCCCAGCTGTTGAATCTGATCAAGTTTGACAAAGACATAACCTCCTCATCATTAAGAAACAAATAAACTTAACAAATTGCACTTCTCTTTGCAGTAAACTAAAACTCCTATAACGATAAACACTAAATCACTTAGAAAGAGCTTTTTTTAATCATAAATGACACCTCATTCAAATTGCACCCGTGTGAAGCAGGGTACGCTAATTTATATATACGACGAATTTTACTATCATTGACGCTATTATTTCCTGAAGGTTTACAAGTAAACACATTGCTTTTAAATTCTTCTTTAGATAGGAAAATTAACTTTTTTATGTTATCAAGGCTTCAAAAAATGTTTCCTAAAATATAAGTAGTAATATAGACGTATAACATACTGTTGGAAAGTTTTTAAAAGAAAGGGCAAGATTTTAGGCAAGTTGATATGCAATAAAACAAGTTGTACAAGTGAACGTAGTGTCATGATAAGCACGCCAACTGTTTATTTTATTTATTTATTTAACATCACTTTATGCTACTATGGCTAATCGGACGCAACAGTGGGAGTCCTAAATTTTACCTATCCAGGTTTTGTTAGGATAGGGATCTTTAACGAGTACCTGACATCGCACAGGCTCGGGACCACCTCTTAACGTCCCTTCCGAAGGACGGCATAACTAAGGATTTTACTTTCACTTACTATAATAGTAAGGGGAAGTATTGCGATCGTGAAAATTTTCGAATTCCAGTTTTCAACGGAAATACACTTTTTAGGGTCTCCTGAGTCCAAATAACCAAGTCCGCAAAAAGGTCTGTGTGTATGTCTTGTGTGTGTGTATGTGTGGTAACTCCCGGGCGGAAACGGTAAGTCCTATGAAACTGAAATTTCATATTTATGACAACTATACTCCCGAGACGTGACAAAACTTTTTTCATCAAAATGAGCTTACCAGAAGAGGCACTTTACACCATGCATTTTGCACCTTTTTTCAATTTTCTCGAAAACGGTTCTGACGATTTTGATTAAACTCACTATATTGATGTAAAATTTAATGGGCTTTAATATCATGTAGGTTTTATTTGGATAAAAATGGTCTGACAGGGCTTAAATGCCGATATTTTAAATTTTCTTTCTCTAAAGTACCTTTAATTTTGTAGATTCAATAATAATAACTAGATTATCTTGTTAACGCTGATGAAAAACAGGTAAATATATAAATTGAATAAATTAGATATCCAACTAAAGGGGAAAACAGAAAAAATATTTTTTTTAATGCAATTTTTCGTTTTTGAACATAAGAGCAGTAATATACATGTATGATATACCGTTGGAAAGCTAAAGATTTTAGAAAAAATATTATCTCATACATAAGCTTTTAAAAGTTAATAGAGAGTGATCAAAAGCCGATAAAACTAACTGATTGTTTTAGATAGTAATATAATAGATTTTTTAATGAAACACATGTTTCTATAGAATTTAATTTAATTAATTCTTTAATAGTTTCACGTATTTTTATCTCTAACTGTATTTGAAAAATCTTTCATTAATTTTAAAAATGGAGGTAAGTGAAAGTCGTGTGTTGCCCGCACCAGATTTTTTTACTTCCATTAAAAAATTCTAGGACCACCTGCGGGTTTGAACCCGTGAGCGCGAAAACATAAAGTCCTATGAAACTGAAAATTTAATATTTGAAACAACTATACGCCCAAGAAGTTACAGGAACATTTTCATCAAAATCAGCTAACCAGAAGAGCCTTTTTATACTATGGATTTAGCACCTTTTTCAAAAACGGCTTTAACGATTTTGATTAAACTTCCTATATCGGTGTAAAATTTAATTGGCTTTAATATTATGTAGGTTTCATTCCGATTGAAATAGCCTGACAGGACTTAAATGCCGATATTTTAAAGTTCCTTGGTAATTATATAGATTCTACAAAAATAAGCATATAACCTTGTTATCATTAAAAAAAAAACAGGTAAATATATAAGTTGATCCAATTCAATATCTAACTTAAGAAGAAAAATGTAAACATATTTTTTTAATCCAATTTTTTGTTTTTTAACATAACAAAAGTAATATACTTGTACATGTATAGTATACCGTTGAATAGCTAATGATTTTATTCAAAACCACAAAAATTCATAAAAAAAATATGTTTGCGCATTTCTCCTTTAGTTGTTTATCAAGTTAGCTCATCTTGCATATTTTACCGATATTTATCAATGCTAATAAGATGATCTCCCTATGTTTTTGATATCTACAAAATTAAAGGTACTTTAGAAGAAGAAAATTTATAATATCGACATTTAAGCCCTCTCAGACTATTTTAATAGCGAGTAATTGATATAGTGAGTTTAATCAAAATCGTTAGAACCGTTTTTAAGAAAATCGAAAAAAGGTGCATAATGCATAGTATAAAGTGGCCCTTCTGGTAAGCTCATTTTGATGAAAAAGGTTTTGTAACGTCTCGGGCGTATATTTGTCTTAAATATGCAATTTCAGTTTCATAGGATTTTTCGTTTCAGCCCGGGAGTTACCACACAGACCTTTTTGCGGGACTTGGTTATTTGGACTCAGGGGACCCTAAAACGTGTATTTCCATTGTAAACTGGAATTCGAAAATTTTCAGGATCGCAATACTTTCCCTTACTATATATAGTAAGTGAAAGTGTTTTTTATAGGTAGCTTCTTTGTTACCACATCCCCAAACAAACTGCTCTATCATATACGTTTTTTAGTTACCACTCATAAACGCATTTATGCAAATTTAATTAAAGACAAAATGAAATATTCGCGAGCAAAGCCGCGGGTTACAGCTAGTAATAATATAATAATTTTTGTATTAAAACACATGTTTCTATAGAAATTTAATTCCTTCTATATTAGTTTCACTTGTCTGTATTTATATATTTCATCTCTAACTGTTCTTTAACTGTTGAAAATTTTTAAATTGATTTTATCAACGGAGGTAAGTAAAAGTCGTGTGTTCTCGCACCAGATTTTTTTTACGTGTTTTGCTGTATTGTTTGGAATAATGTATTTATTAAATTGCTATTTTGGGCACTGTTGTATTGTTCATTTGTTGTTATTGCTTTGTTTTGTTGTGAGTTATGTTGTAATGTGTTGTTGGATTTACATGAAGCTGATAACGTAGTCACCTTGTGTCTTATTAACCCTTTTATTAAAATATGCTTTGTATTTTATATTGTTATGTAGCCAGCTCTATTGGTATAGGGATTACTCTGAAAGGAAATAAAGTTATTCATTCATTAATTCTTTCTAGCGATCATCTAATAATGCTTTGGATTCAATTTGTTTACTTTTATTGTAAAAATAATAAAATACCTTTTTTTTCTATTCATTTAGTTTGTTACAATTGATATATTATCAATGCACATGTTTTTTTCCTGTGATGTGATATTATTCAATAGCAATTGAACCTGTGTAAGATCTTCATGCAGCCAAGACATGTTCAACATTGTTCAGGACACTAGTTTCCATGATTCCCTTAAGCGTGCAATTTATGAAATGTTTAAAGCGAGAAACGCACAATTCATGGAACACTTTTATACTATCACTTTTATTTTATAATATCTTTTGACAGAAACCGCTTCTTTTTTGTTGATAAATCTGTATTACTTTGAAGATACTTACTCACATTGGTCCAAAATGAAGTTGTGTTTTTTTGTTCTTTTATTCTATTCTATAATAATTTCGGTACAATATAAAAAAGATTTTATGTTTGCATATGGTATTATTACTAAAAAAGTTCATAATTTAAGGTTTATCACATATATTAGAAGAAATATAAACGATTTTTTATCCCCTAATGTCACTAAATTTATAAAATTAGTGTTGCGTTAGTGTTTTAAGACTATTTTGCACAGTAGTATTATTTTACCAAGGAACTTGTTTTCTGTTATCGATTATACTTCATTAGTATTTGTCTTTGTACATACGTATGAATGTGAAATGTTATGTTTTTTGTTTATTTATTTGTTAACTTCATTTATTTGTATATATTTTATCTACAAATTTCGTTATTGTATACGTTTATTTAGTTTGGTTTCATTTTATGTAATTTGACATTTCTTTTGTTTATATTCTAAATATTGTATGAATGGGATCCTTTAGCAATATTATTATTGTCCATTGTGACAAACTGTAATACATACGAATAAAAAAAAAAAAATAATAAAAAAAAATAAATAAATAAAAAATAAAAAAAGTATTTGTCTATATAAGCGAATTCAGAAAATATAAGCGAAAATACTGTCTAAAATAAAATTATAATGAAGATAAAATGAAATTTGAGCGAGCTAAGGTATTTCATTTTTTTTATTGTCACGAAGATGTATAATTAAATTTCGGCTGATATATAAATAGTTTTAAAAGTAATACTTTTTTTTATTATCGGTTTTCTATTATTTTTTTTATCTTCTCTCAGCTCAAATTATATCTCAAGGGCGATGTAAACAAAATAGATCTAAACCGTATTTGGACATTAATGGTTATATTATACTATGTTAATTTATATAAAACATGCATTTTATTACCATAGGTATTTTAATCTTGTCTCAGTCGCCATTCAAACCTGATTTTTTATCCAAATTTGCTGTTGCTAATTGATGAGATATTTTAAAAATAAAAATGTAGTATTAAATGTTAGAAGGTAGGTGTTTGGAAATTAATACATGATGAAAAGTAATAATTTTTTTATGTTATTAATAATTTTCGCTTCCTCACAGCTGATAGTAAGGAATTTTATTATTCATACAGGATCTGAAAAACAAAATATATCTTTAGAATACAGAATTTACACTTGCATTTTACGTTTTAATTAACGAACTAAGTTTATTTCGTTCATGTCTGCTTGTATTCCAGCCTGTCAATGACTTGTTACGGACATACCTATCGTTCAGATATCCGCTGTGTTTTCGAGGATTTTCATAAATTCATACCTATACAGTCCCATATAAATTCCAACCACTACTTTAGATTACTCATTCATAAAAGAATGTTACGCATCAACATTTACATAAACATATAATCAAATTTGAGGATTTTGTTTTATGTCTCTCTATTGGCACTTACACTTTTCGTTCTCAAAGAAGTAAAATTATAATAATTTGATTATATGCAACCTTTTTAAAAATACTTTTCAAAACATAGCACTTCCTTTTCAAAGCTTTTGTTTATAGAAATTTGATTAATTCCACAGCATTAAAATATATCACAGTATTTGGAATTAATTTCTGAAAATTATCATATTTTGAAACGTACTTCAGTTGTCTGATATTGCTGAAAGGTAAATCTTGCTAAAAAAAAATCTTATCATACACATGTATTATATTTTATGTTACTTACCTTTGTATGTGTATATAACTTTTTTTTTTTTTTTTTTTTAACATCATCGCCTATTACCATCTTATTAGTTACATTACATATTTTCTTTTTGTACTGTATTATTACTTACATTACATATTTTCTATTTATAATATATTATTACTTACTATACATATTTTCTATTTACAGTTTATTATTATTTACTATACATATTTTTTATTTGGATTGTATTATTACTTACTTCACATATTTTCTATTTGCACTGTATTATTACTTACTACACATATTTGATATACGTGTATATAATATATTATTACTTACTATATTTCTGAAGATGGCCTAAAATTTGGGCCGAAATAAATTAGCTTATTGTCAATAGTTACTTATTAGAAATGTTTCAAAGACAGCACTTCCAACCAGCTGCTACTTTTGTTTTATCTACATTAACTATTCATCATCACTATAAATTTAATTATTGTGTCCTGATGTCTTGTGATTAACGCTAGAGTCATTATAACAGAAATATTAGATTTTAACCCGAACATAAAAAAACAAAAAAAAAACAACTAAAAGCTGTCAAAAATCGTTTAGCACACTCCCACTATTGAATGACAAAAAGTCTCTAAGTTTTCCGTGCTGTGCTTTGTAATTAAGAGGGAAGAATTACAAAATATATGATTGTTTTGAAAATTTCAAAAACTATTACGTTTAGCGCTGACATTGTGTGTTTATGAATTTGCTTTGATTTGAGTCTCAAGAAACATCATGAGTCTATACACAAGCCGGTTTGGTAAATTCTAGGACTTTTTATCGGTAGTTTCCAAGACCCAACCCTTTACACGGAAAATACAGCTGATATTCCTATCAATTCAAGCACTGTCCTTACAACTTAAACTGATAATACATGTATGTTGTACGTAAATAACGAACATGTTGTTGCATCCCAAATCTTACAGAACCATATATCTGCTAATGAACAATGATGTCAAAACTAGAGAATTCAAATAAATTCTATCAAATCACCTTTACTATACGTCGCGAACCTATGGCTTCCTTCCCTACTGTATCCTTTCATAATACCCCATTCATTCCTGCAGAACAAATACGACACCAAGAACTCCATCTTGACAAACATCTTACTTCGAATCCTCATACAAGACATAAACGACAAGATTCTGCTCGTAGATACCATTTAATACAGCACTTACTGGACAAACGATCAAAACTCCCTATTCACTACAAAAACTGATTTTACTTTATAACTGTTCACGCCATATGTTACGGCCTGATAAGGTTTTTATAGTTTTTCAATCGAAAAATGATAAGTTCATAATTTTTATGATATTTATAATAAGATCATTTTTTTTGTTTAAATCTTTATTTTTTAATTTCTTTTTAAAATAGTTATTTTAAATATAATTAAAAGTTTTTAAACGAGAGCAGTAGAATAGAAAGACAGAAGACGATCGTACTTCAATTGTTTTTTGACTGCCTCGTGCTTGTCGAGTCTTAAGCTAGCGTCTGAGCGGAGATGTGCCGTATATAGACCCAAGATTCCTCTCAACGTTTGAACGTTTGGAAATGAATTTCTTCATCTTCTCATCGTTCCTCTTGGAACTTGGAAGAGCCGCCTTGCGGTTATTTTCAACACCCAAGAGAACTTCGTCCAAGCCGCCCTGCGGTAATTTTCTTCAATACTCAAGACGACTTCGTTCAAGCCGCCCTGCGGTCGTTTTCTTCAACACTCAACTGGACATCTTTACGTGAATATAACCTATCTTTATCCATTAATGGAACATTTAATTTTTTAATTCTTATTCAAGAAACTGTTTAATTTGATAACTATTTTTTTTACATCTTTAAGCATTAATTAAGTTAAGTTTGTTTCTTCTATTTTTACAATATTTTAATTAGGTTTATTTTGTATCCTACATTTTCTTACAGCTGTTTAATTATAATTAGGTTAATTTTTCTTTTATAAATTTATCAGGTTAATTTGTTTCTTATCATCTTTATATGTATTTCAGTGTATTAAATGTATTGTGATTCGTCGTTTGCTTTCATTATTTTTATTTATTTTAAATCTATACAGTCCACTTATTTATTTCAATAGAACCACCCTCAATTTTGAAATGTCACTTGGAAGTACTATTATATCACGGATAGCCCAGCGTATACATAACAATTATTAGAACTATGGCATTGAGCTATGGGGTCCATTAAACCTTCAAACTCCTCCCGCATCCAACCCCTGCAATCTAAAATCCTAAATGCTCCTTACTTTACTACTAATAAAATCATCCATAGAGACCTCAACATCCCACTACTAACTCGCTTAGCTCTAAATCATTACACCTCCTTTAATTCCCAACTACCAGCCCACACAAAACCGCTTGTCCGTAAACTCACATCTTCATCTCTTCCTGATAATGAAAAGACGGTGGCCTCAAGACTTGCTAATAAAAAAAACATTACAGTGTTACCTAAAAGAAACATTGAAGTGCCGCCACTGGGTATCTTCTTCACAAGACTATCTTACGCCCATAATTGTAAATTAACCTTTTAACTTGTTTTATGTATTGTATATAAAGTTTTAAAAATCAATAAAATATATTTTTTTTAAAACACGTTTCTTACCTAATTTTTCTTTTCTATATCTAAGGTATCACCTTCAAGATTGGGTTGTTGTTTAGTCATTTCTCTTTCGACAACCTTCAAGATTGTAATTAATCTGTTTATCAAAGAATTGGTGAATATTTAGAGTTTTTATATCAAATGGAGAACTATACACCATGTAAACAACAAGGTGAGTTTATAGAGAGAAGCCAAAGGAGGTTGGAACCAGTCGTAAATGTACTTAAGGCGGGAGTGGGTCAAGTTCATTGCCAAGGCCGGCTAGTCCCAGTTGTTGCTACACTTCTATTTGTTCTTCCTCTACCCGGCTGTCTTGGAACAACAGACCTACCGTATTGTTTCTTCAGCAGCAATCTGGTGGCTGATGGATTCCTGTTTTTGTTATCCTAGATACTGTTTAGTATGTTTCTTCCTCTATGAAACAATACAACATTATCATATTAAGCTGTATCACTGAAAAGTAAGGACATTGGAATGTGTAAACAAAGGAGTCAACTTCCTCCCAACCAAGAGATATCATCATTTTCATTCATAATGATTTCACTTGTAGAAGTATTTCCGTGAGTTCAAAAGGTATTATAAATAACAGTTAATAGAGCAGGATTTTAAAAATATTCTATTACATCTTATTATAAACCAATTAGTTTAAGGTTAAAGTTTGCAGTCATTCCAAGGAGAATAAAAATCTGGTGCGGGCAACACACGACTTTCACTTACCTCCATTTTTAAAATCAATGAAAGAATTATCAAAAACAGTTAGAGATAAAAAAAATCCGTGAAACTTTTAAGGAATGAATTAAATTGTATTTATATAGAAACATGTATTTTATTAAAAATCTATTATATTGTTATCTAAAATAATCAGTTAGTTTTATGTTCATTTCATCACTCTCTATTAACTTTTAAAAACTTGTGTCTGAGATAATAATTTTTCTAAAATCTTTAGCTTTTCAAAGGTATATCATACATGTATATTACTGCTCTTATGTTCAAAAACGAAAAATTGCATTAAAAAAATATTTTTTCTGTTTTCTTCTTTAGTTAGGTATCGAATTTATTCAATTTATATGTTTACCTGTTTTTCATCAGCGTTAACAAGATAATATAGTTATTTTTATTGAATCTACAAAATTAAAGGTACTTTAGGGGAAGAAAATTTAAAATATCCGCATTTAAGCCCTGTCAAACCTTTTTAATCAGAATAAAACCCACATGATATTAAAGCCCATAAAATTCTACATCGATATAGCGAGTTTAATCAAAATCGTCGGAACCGTTTTTGAGAAAATCGAAAAAAGGTGCAAAATGCATGGTATAAAGTGCCTCTTCTGGTAAGCTCATTTTGATGAAAAAAGTTTTGTCACGTCTCGGGCGTATAGTTGTCTTAAATATGAAATTTCAGTTTCATAGGACTTTCCGTTTCCGCCCGGGAGTTACCACACACATACACAGACCTTTTTGGGGGACTTGGTTATTTTGACTCAGGGGACCCTAAATCGTGTATTTCCGTTGAAAGCTGGAATTCGAAAATTTTCACGATCGCAATACTTCCCCTTACTATATATAGTAAGTGAAAGTAAAAAAACTCTTGGTCGACATGTGCTGTTTCATCAAGGATATGCGACGATACGTGAAAAAAAAAAATCAATACTATATTTCGTAGTGATGTTAAACTGAGGCTGGAAAAAAGGTAACAAAATGACATTTACAGACCTTCATCCAAAAGGCATCCATGTCAAAATAATTTTGTAAGTTGATTATTTCTTTCTGTGGACGGGGTGAGGAGGAGGGTAAAGGGCTGAGAGTGAACGCGCTTTGCCCTGCAACCTGATAACCTAACTTAAGATAAAATAATTACAAGTATGTGTCTCGGACCACAGGCGGGAAGGCCCTTTTAATTCTGGCATTAATCCCCAGCCCCTAAAAAGGCGAGATAGGGTTGAAGATGATTTTTTTTTTTTTTTAATTTTCTACGGGAGAAGATAGTTCAGGGTGCAGTCAAAAGCTTCGGCCTAAATTATAGGCCTTCTTCATGGCTATATAAAACCAATGATAACCAAATGTAGAATAAAATACAAAGATGATAAGTAAATAAAATATACGGATGATTAAAAACAAAGTGAAATGAAGGTTATGACAAATGACAAATATAAATTACAATTATTATCGCTTCATTGTTGTGACGCTCTCCTTCAAACGGTACGTACTCATATCTGATTTAAATAGCTCTCCTCTTTTTTTCGAATTTTAATTTTCTATTATCTTTTGTTTCTAATTATTTTTATATTCTATATCTGATTGTTATCTATTGTTTTTATAGTCCTGAAGAAGGCCTATGATTTAGGCCGAAACGTTGGCACCAGTTTATTAGGTTTATAATTAATTGTTTGTTCTTTTGACTGTATCCTGAACTAACTTCTCCCACTCACTCACACAGTCAACCATTAATTAATAAAGTGGACTGTCTATCTGGACTGGAGTCCACTTCAAACTTACATGTAAATAGTATGGTTAAAGAAATTCTATTGGGTTGATGCAAAATTAATGCAGGTTTTTAGTAGGTATTGTAAATACGCCATATCTTTACTTTAACCATATATATTTAATCAAAATAATTTCCATCTGAATCAATGCACTTTTGCCAACGTTCAACAAGCTTTCTTATTCCACCAGAAAAAAAATCCGAATCCCTGGACTCAATGAAATAACGAACAGAATTTTCAATGTCGTCCTGGTTTTGAAAATTTTTCTCCCTCAAAAAGTTGTCCAGATGCCTGAAAAAGTGGAAGTCTGTAGGAGAGAGGTCAGGTGAATAAGGCGGATGTTGGAGAACTTCGTAGCCCAACTCGTGCAGTCGTCGAAGCGTTGGTTGTGCAACGTGTGGTCTGGCGTTATCGTGGAGCAGGATCGGCCCCTTCCGATTCATCAATGCTGGGCAAAGACGTTGCAATTTTTGCGTTCCGAGTTCCGCCGCCATTTCTCGTGTGGTTTTGGTTGGGTCTTCTTCCACTTTTGACCTCAGCTGGTCGTTGTCCAGAGCAAGATGACGGCCCCGACCTTCCTTGTCTTCGAGGTCGAAATCTCCTCTGCGAAACTTCTGGAACCAACGCTGCACCGTGCACTCATTAATAGCCCCCTGACCCCACACTTCATTAATATTACGAGCCGTTTGCGCAGCGCTGCGCCCTAATTTAAATTCGTAAAAATAAATTTGACGAAAATCGCACTTTGACATTTTCGATTCAAGACCTTTGAACACACTGAACAAAACGATTTTACTAAACAAATTCATAGTGAAAGAGAGGGTATTAGATAAGGTTTGTTTTGGTATAATAATGATCAATGTTAGGATTAGCTTTGTTTACACAATTGGAATTAAGATATTGCAATAGAGGAAACCTGCATTAATTTTGCATCAACCCAATAGATATGTGATAGTGAAGTAAGAAAAAAAATTCAACAATTATATGACGAAATTGTTAACATATAAATGACGCATATAAGTGAAATGTTTATACTACAAATAGCCTGTATTTGTGCAATATGTAAAATAAAAATTTTATGTGACTATTTAATTGCTTTGATTTTCTTGTAAATCTGAAGATGAGGCAAAAAATACCTCGAAATGTTATATACAAAATTTATTTATGTAAAAATTAATAGAGGAAGAGAAAGTTCTAAATATTTTATTAATATTAAATATACTCTTCAATTTAGTGATATTAAAATAACTTTTTTGTGTTATCAAGGCATCGAAAAATGTTTATTGAAGTATGAGTAGTAACACAGACGTATAATAACGTTGGAAAGCTCAAGATTTTAGGAAAGTTAATATGTAATAAAATAAGTTGTTCAAGTTAACATAATATCATTATAAGTCCGCAAACTTATGAGTATATAATATTTGTAATGAGGGAAGTTATGGGATTCAGTGCTGCTACCATCATTATCGTACAAGTTATATTCTTATAATAGCAAACACAATATTCCCCTGGGAAAAGCAGTATATCATAGAAAGACATATCAATGACCTATTGTTTTTTCCCAGTTACTTTAGTGCCCACTTTAGTATTTAAATTTGTCTCTAATAGACAAAAGGGAACTTTCATGACCCTAAAGAGGAAAAAATAAATGTTCAACGAAACGTAAACATATTTATTGTATGTTTAAACTACCTATAATAAAAAGAATATATAATGGTCCCTTGTGCATTTTAGACTATTCATTTGGCGCCATCACAGTTTTTTTTTTTAAATAAATGTTTATCTCATTCGGTTATAATAGTCCTTTATTTTTTTTTTTGCTTATAAAATAGTTACTTTTTAATTGGAATTGAACTTAAAAAAAAAAAAAAATTGTACCAATACAACTTATGAAGGGTCTTGTGCTCAGTATATGTAGAGATTCGTATTGTTTCTAGGGTAATGGCCGCCAGGTTGTTCCCCAATTTCAGGTACCCACTTTAAACAGGCTGGGCCTGCCCCAGGAGGGTCTCCATACCCTAGGGTCACCCCTCTGGGTGAATTAAAAGAATAAATAATATTCTGCCACAGCCGGGATCCGAACCCAGAACCCGGAGAACAGTAGACTAGTGGTTTATCCACTAGACCACGCCGCTTCCGAACTTCACAGCACAAAATAAATTTGGCTTTCTACAGAATAAAGATTTGTATTATTTTAACAACAAGAATATATTGATTGATTTTCCATTTTCTAAATAAATTAATGCATCTACAAATTGGGGGCTTGGGGTTTCTTTGTGACTATAAAGGTTCAAATGAATACTGTTGAAATATCTGGCCCTATCAGAAGATATGTTAATTATTCGAATCTCATAAAACAGAAGGAGTTGAAGCAATGGCTTAATGCCTATAAGTTAATAATATATGTATATATATATATATATATATATATGTAATATGTAATATGTAAAGAGGACAGAGCTAGTTCATAAAATAATTTTGTGCTAAATGTTTAAATAAATATTATCTGATCGCATGATATGTCAATTATTTGTTTGTCAAAAAATATAAGGAATGAAGCAGTGGCTTATTTGATGATTATTTTGCAATATATAAAAGTAATAAAACATAAATATAAAAAATTCATATTGTAATTTTTTTTCTTCTTTCTTTTGTTATTTAAATGTAGTTATATATTGTTTTAGGCCAGATATAAATTATGTTAAATAAGGATGGACGGATTCTCCGATCTGATTATCTATTATTAGGGTTATCCATTAACCTCTCTAAAAAATTGATATTCTTCAATATAACAATCATAAACCAATAACCCATTTCGAGACCTTAAGCTCATTGTGTCGACGAATCAGCTTTTATGGTCTTGTTGCAAGACCATAATCGCATGTCTATGGTTTCCCGGTCGGGATAGTATGCAACGGTAGGCAAGTTGCGCAACCTACAGGTCGACGATTTCCGAGACCTCACTTCCGTCTTCATCCCACTTTTAGACTTTTTTTTTTTTGGTTTGTTATTTTCAGTAATGAACCGATAAAAAAGTAAAAGATTATCTCCTCTTAAAATTTGAGGGCTTACATTTCAAGATTTGTAGAACGAAGAACGAATAAAAAAAATATACGTTTGTTCTGCGTACGCCGACCGCGGCCTTTCTCCAAAATTACTGGACCATTTTTTTTTTATAATTTGGCACATAACTACCACGACCTCCAACGATGATCCTTACACCTAGACGTTGATACCCAACTATTAGTTTTAAAAAGTGATTTGACTCAATTACTTTTTCTGAAGGAGGAGAAAAACTATTAGTTTTTTAACTGCGGAGTAGAGATTTGGGGCTCTACTAAACCATTAAATTCTTCTCGTCTCCAATCCTTACAATCCAAAATCCTCAATGCTCCTTATTTTGTCACAAATAAACTCATCCATAAAGAGCTAATGTTCCCTATGTTGCTGACTTGGCCCGATCCAGATACCACTCCTTTCATGACAAACTCTATTACCACTCTAACCCACTAATTTCAATCCTTGCTTCCTCTACGATCCCTGATAATCCTCCAAGGCGTCTGAAAAGAAGATGACCCCGAGATCTTCTAGTTTAGCATAGTCTTTGTGGAGCTGCCAGTGGATAGTATCCCTACATGTGAATCATGTCAACATATCTTGTATCACATTTACTAAATGTATTTTATTATACAGTTGTAAATACCAATAAATATATTTTAAAAAGAGAAAAGTTTTTTAACCAATAAAGCGCGAATAATAATCTTTAAAAGATTCATTCTATATGGTCAAGCCACAACTTATATGAAAAGTGACTTTCTGGTATCTCGGTTATTATTATTGATGGTAGAGAAATAATGTAACAATGTTCTTGAATCAGAAAATTTTATTTGAATGAAAATCAAAAGAAAAGAATAATAAATAGTAAAGAAGTCTAGTATAAATGCATTTGGTTTATTATTTTTAGTAATGAACCTTTGTAATCGACTAAAAAAAAAATTATTCCCTCTCAAAATTTTATGGCTAACGTTTCAAGATACGTAGAACCCGACAAACGAATTAAAAAAAAAATCCGTTTGGTAGAATTAATAAATAAATACTAAATTTGTGTAAAAGTGCTATCAGATAGAGAATTAAATTTCTTACGAAACGAAAAAAAGAATCATTGAAATCGGTTCAGAAATAGATGAGATACAGCATTTTGAAGTTAGCAGTGGCAATATACCATTTTTCTTTGAATTATTTATTGCTTTTCATGTTAGTTAATTTGCTTATAGTTCATAAGCAGTTATGACCTTATATAGTTATTTGGAAATAATAAACCATTGTGTAATAATTTGCAGCGTTTTTAATTTAATTTAATTTATAATTATATTATATTTAATTTATAATTTCTAAATGTTCATATTCCAGTCCAAATTGTAAGAGGGGTGCATGAGCATGGCCAGGTAACATTTATTAACATATTAAGTAATATATTTGCAATATTATATATAACATTTTATTATAAGAAATTTTTAATTTATTGAACTATAAAAAAATTAATTTCCCAAGTCAGGAAAAGTAGTGCGAATGTGCCTCAATAAGAAAATCTGGTTTCATGAATGGCTTCATAAATCACGATTTTAACAATTTAAAATTAGAAAGAGAAACTTCCAGAAACTCGTTTTCAAGTTTTATTATCTGTAATCAATGACGCTTTCTATTGATCAAAACTTCTACCATAGTTTTTCCCGCCTATTTTTAGTTTCAAAGAAGAATACGCATACACCCCTATACTATATTACTACAAATATATTGAACATAAAAAAAAAAAAAAAAAAATGGAAATCGACGTCAGTCTTCGAACTTTTCTCAACAGACAAAAAAAAAATTGAAAAATTAATTATTCATTAAACCATAACACCAGCAAACAATGTAGAATTTAACAAAACAAATAACTTCTGTGCATTTAAATTTAAGAAAAATTCAAATAAATACTATTTGTAGTTTAGGACACTGGAACTGGCAATATTAAAATTATTAAAGAATTGCAATAAAATTGTTTATATTCCACCATATCCATACAAAAATAAAACTCTAGTCCGGGCAACACACGACTTTCACTTACCGTTGTTAAAATCAATTAAAGAATTTTCAAATACAGTTAAAGATAAAACTTAGTTAAACTATTAAAATTAATTAAATTGAATTTCTATAGAAACATGTGTTTTATTAAAAAATCTATTCTATTATTATCAAAAATAATCAGTTAGTTTCATCTTCTTTTTATCACTCTCTATTAACTTTTAAAAGTTTGAGTATAAGATAATATATTTTCTAAAATCTTTAGCTTTCCAACGGTATATCATACATGTATATTACTGTTCTTATGTTCAAAAACGAAAAATTGCATACAAAAAAAATATTTTTTCAGTTTTCTCCTTTATTTGGATATCGAATTCGTTCAAGTTATATGTTTACTTGTTTTTAATCAGTGGTAACAAGATAATATAGTTATTTTTATAGAATCAACAAAATTAAAGGTACTTTAGAAGAAGAAAATTTAAAATATCGGCATTTAAGCCATGTTAGACTATTTTTATCAGAATAAAACCTACATGATATAAAAGCCCATTAAATTTTACATCGATATAGCGAGTTTAATCAAAATGGTGGGAACCCTTTTTGAGAAAATCGAAAAAAGGTGCATAATCCGCAGTATAAAGTGGCTCTTCTGGTAAGCTCATTTTGATGAAAAAGGTTTTGTAACGTCTCGGGCGTATAGTTGTCTTAAATATGAAATTTCAGTTTCATAGGACTTTTCGTTTCCGCCCGGGAGTTACAACACACACACACACACACACACACAGACAGACACACACACAGACAGACAGACACACAGGCCTTTTTGCGGTCACGAGAATGGATCAGCAAAAAGGGATCAACCAAAGGCGATGGTTTCAAGGAAGCAGGCTAAGGCACCAAGTGGCCCTCCAAGCCCCATAGCGGAGCAGACTCAACAATCCATAATAGCCTCAACAGCCTCAGTTGAACGATGGCAAACAGTCACGAACCAGAAAAAGAGAGGAAATCGGCGCCCACGCCCAAAACCACCGAGGCCGGATGCCCTCATAATTAAGGTTAAGGAAGGCACCACATATGCAGACACACTCCGCAAAGTGCGAGCTGATCCATCCTTGAAAGATATGAGCTCCAATATTAACAGGGTTCGCAAAAATGAGGCGGGAAATCTCCTGATACAGTTGAATAGGGAAACAAAAGGGGTCTCTCTGGAGAGAATGAAGGAAACCCTAGAGGGAGCATTGGGGTCAGAGGCCGAAGTTAGGGCTTGGAGACAGGAATCGTTAATTGAAATAAGAGACCTGGACGCTCTAACATCGAAAGAAGAGGTTGCTGAGGCTCTCTCCACATTAATAGAGGAAGAGAATATAAAGCCAACCGCTGTATTGTCGATCCGCTCGGCATACGCTGGAACAAGGACGGCAGTTATTGCTTTGCCAGTCGTGCAGGCTAGGAAAGCAATTGCCAAAGGAAGAATCAGGGTCGGATTAGTGATCAGTAGGATTCGGGAAAAAATCCGACTACAGCGCTGCTACCGGTGTTGGAACTTTGGACATTTTGCCAGGCAATGCAAAGGACCCGACCGAACGAAATGTTGTCGTAGGTGCTGCGAAGAGGGCCATTTAGCCTTGAATTGTACAAAGAGTCCGTCTTGCGCTCTCTGCCTCGGAGGAGGCGATAGTGGACACCTGTGTGGCGGCATCAGATGCCCAGCATTACAGCGCGCCTTAGAAGAACAAAGGAGTGGAAGAAGTCGCCCCATATGAGAGTCCTCCAACAAAATCTGAATCACTGCGAAGCCGCACAGGATATCCTATGGCAAACAGTGAAAGAGCTAAAAATTGATGTCGCTATCTTGAGTGAACAGTATAAAAATGTAGATAGTAATTCTTGGTTATCCGAAGCTACGGGTCGTGCTGCAATTTGGGCAGGTGAACCAAATTTCATAGAAGAAACACCGCGAGCTCCGACATATGGTTTCGTTTGGGCCAAGATAAAGCATCTATACTTGTACAGTTGCTATGCCCCACCGAACACTGCACTTGAAGAATATGAAGCTCTTTTAGATAGCATAGTGAGAGACGCCACAGGACGTAGACCTGTAGTAATTGCCGGAGACTTCAATGCCTGGGCATTAGAATGGGGTAGCAAGGTGACCAATCGACGAGGTGAAGTCTTATTAGAAGCCTTTGCCCAGATGGACGACCTCGTACTGGTTAATACAGGGACGGAGCCTACATTTGTGAAGGGAAGCAGGTCTTCCATTATAGACTTAACATTTGTAAGTGACTGCCTACACCCTACTATTGGCTGGCAAGTCTGTGACTTATACACCCACAGCGACCACCAGGCCATATTGATCACTCTGGGCAACCGGGAACGAATGACAGTAAGGCAGGATAATGGTACTGTAAGATGGAAAAGTAGGACATTTGACAGAGAATCATTCAAAATTATGATGGAGAGCCCGTGTGGGCTGTCAGGCAGCGCGGAGGATAAGGCTCACCAGCTAGTAGATTTGATCCACACAGCTTGTGACGCGTCTATGGTGCGCAGCAACGCATGCATAGGTCGACATCCGGTCTACTGGTGGAACGACCATATTGCTGACTGTCGGACACGGTGTCACGCATCGAGAAGAAGGTACCAGCGTGCAAGAGGTAGCCCTCAGTTCCGAATTTTACAAGAGGAATTCAAAACTGCGAGGCGCGAACTACGGCGTGCAATCAAGTTGAGCAAGAAGAAATGCTGGAAGGAACTCTGCGAAGAGGTGGACGAGGGTCCATGGGGAAGGCCATATAGGACCGTCATGAAGAAATTGAAGGGCAGCTCTACGAGATCGCCAACGTGTCCTGTGGCTGTGCAGAAAATCGTTACTTCTCTTTTTCCTGAACAAGAAGAGCTTGAGGATTCAGGGCAGGTGCAGCCATTTGACGCACCATCCGTAACTGCTGAGGAGCTGAAGGATGTCTGCTCCAGCCTTCATACTGGTAAAGCCCCAGGTTTGGATGGCATCCCGAACATGGCACTAAAGGTGGCAATGGAGACCAAACCGGAACTTTTTCAGGACGTCTTCAGTTCCTGTTTAAGTGAGGGATCCTTTCCGCGACCATGGAAAAGGCAGCGCCTTGTACTGGTTCCAAAAGGAAAAGGAAACCCCTCAGAACCCTCAGCATATAGACCGATATGTCTGCTGGACACAACTGGCAAGGTCTTAGAGAAAATAATAGCCAGCAGAATACAAGAGATCACCGAAGGAGTAGAGGGCCTATCGAACAATCAATTTGGCTTCAGAAAAGCGAGATCCACGCTGGACGCAATTACCCTGGTGATTGAAACTGCCCAGAAAGCTATTGCGGGGAAGAGGTGAGAAGAGGTGCGAAATGTTATTGTGCCGTCGTCACATTAGATGTGAAAAACGCGTTTAACACGGCAAGATGGAACTGCATTCTTAGAGCTCTGCAGAAAATGGGCGTTCCCATGTACCTTAGGAGCATTATCAGAAATTATTTCGCAGACAGGATCCTGATATGCTCAACAGAGGACGGCCCAAAGTCGTTCAGGGTGAATGGTGGAGTACCCCAGGGATCAGTACTGGGGCCTCTATTGTGGAATATCCTGTATGATGGAGTTCTTAGGCTTAACCTGCCAGAAGGTGCCAAGATCATAGGTTTTGCTGATGATGTCGCAGTCGTAATCGAGGCGAAATATAAAGACGAAGTAGCCTTGAAGGCAAATCAGAGTATCTCTCTGATCCGTGATTGGCTGACATCGGTGGGGCTCCAACTGGCAGAAAGGAAAACAGAGGCCCTTCTTATAAGTAGCCGTAAAAGGAGAGAAGAAATAATCCTGAGAGTGGGCAGGCAAGAGATACGGTCCCAGCCCTCACTGAGATATCTTGGGGTTATACTTGATGAAAGGCTAAAATTCAAGGAGCATATTCAGAAAGTATGCATCAAAGCAGCAGGAGTGACCACAGCTCTAGCCCGATTGATGCCCAACGTAGGCGGACCTAGAAGTAGTCGGAGACTATTAATGGCGAGCGTCGTCTCATCCACTCTTTTATACGCAGCCCCAATATGGAATAATGCCCTGGACACACTTTCTTACAGGAGACCCATTGTGGCAGTTTATCGCCGAAGCGCTCTGAGGGTGATAAGTGCATTTCGCACAGTATCCTACGAAGCTGCATGTGTGGTGGCCAGGATGCCACCCATTGAACTGCTGTCGGAGGAAAGGCAACGTACGTATAAAAGTGTTGTCCACGTTCCTAGAACCGAAGAGAGGAAGCAGACAGTCCAAAAGTGGCAGCGACGTTGGGATTTGGCAGCGAGCGGAAGGTGGACCCATAGGCTGGTACCTTGCATCCAACCCTGGGTGGAAAGAAGCCACGGGGAAGTGGACTACTACCTAACCCAAATGCTCACTGGACATGGCTGCTTCAGAGCCTACCAATTACGGTTTAAGTTGGACAATACAGCAGAATGTCCAAGATGCCCAACAATAGATGAGACAGTAGAACACGTATTCTTCTGCTGTCCTCGTTTTCAAGTAGAGAGGGAAGAATTTCAAGAAATATGCAGATCAGAAGCTACACCTGACAACTTCGTCAACCTCATGCTACTTTCTCAGGAGAACTGGATGGCGGGCCAATGTCTGGCTGCGGACGTCATCAAGAAATTGAGAATGGAAGAAAAGGAGAGGCGTGCCTAGAAATATAGGTACGGGCCTATCCGCGTCTTTTGAAGATTTCCACCTACCCTCGTAAAAAAAAAAAAAAAAAAAAAAAAAAAAAAAAAAAAAAAACAGGCCTTTTTGCGGGACTTGGTTATTTGGACTCAGGGGCCCCTAAAACGTGTATTTCCGTTGAAAACTTTAATTCGAAAATTTTCACGATCGGAATACTTCCCCTTACTATATATAGTAAGTGAAAGTAAAAACTAATAGCAAAATAAGTCTGTATTCACCACAAGTTTCATAAGTATCGTAATTTGGCAAATATTCCATCTTAAATTATTTTATTATAATTTTCTTTAGCTTAAAATATAAAATGAGCAAAAAAAAAAAAAAAAAAGTATTGACATATATACTAGCCAAACGATATAAAAAGAAAGATAATCCGACCGAAAAGGATTTTGGGTATGAAGTCATCATTGCAGATCGAATTTGATTTTTATAATTCACCATCCATAATGGTAGTATAACCTTTTTTTTTATCATTTGGCTCGTTGGGTTCTGCACATATATAAGTGATTATGGATTGATAGACCATTTTCAGTTGACAAAAAATAGACAAGCTATGATAAATGTTCAGTATGTTTCTATTATTCTTTTTGTGTTAAAATTAATAGAACAAAAAACAAGTTATATGTGCGCAAACTTATTTGTAACCAAATATATTATTTAAGTCATGTTTAATATATTAATATATATATAAATGAATCCTCTTTTCCCTTGGTCATCACATGACGCGTTTTACGTTTTGAATTAAAAAAAAAGGTTTGACCGAATTATTTACGATTTTTTTTTTTAATTAAGAGTTACATGTTCCGTGCCTAGCATCACGCTTGAAGGGCTTGACCTATTTCATTTATTCTTTCTTTGTTGTATTTATAATAGAGAAGAAACTTATGAATAAAAAAAGAGAAAAGTAACTTTGTTCGTTACATTTTTTTTTTTTTTTAATTTTCTATGGTAATAATAATCTATCTATCAATAAATTAAAATGAACCCCCTTTTTTCTTGATCATTTCATAACGCAGGAACGGCTTGATCGATTTCGCTAAGATATAATTAAGACCGGACATCCTCTGTCGGGTGAACTATTGAGGAATATTTTTAGAGATATAAAAATTTGCAAACGGACAGTTTTTTACTCACTCTATGAATATCTTTTTATTATTCATTTAAATTTATTGATTTAAAAAAAAAAGTAAATATATACAATGATAGAATGACAGTAATAAATATTACTATAAAAAATAGAAAGTTTAAAAGCTTCCTTTCAAGAGTAAACTAAAAAAATAGTAAATTTATTTATTTTTAAATATTTCCAATTCAATTTTATCTATTCATTTAAATCCAGTTTATTCAATGAAAAGTTATTATTTTATATTTTAAAATAATTACGGATAAAATAGATAGTTGCCGAAGTTGCTATATCGAATCCTCAACATCATCAATCACAAAAAATTACCATATGATGTAAGTTTTTTAGTATGTATGACTGAATGTAAATGGACTAAGATACATATTACCATAGCATTTCCGTCATGGGTTCGTAGTACCTCGGACGCGGTAATGAACTGCTTCGGAATATTCCTAGAAAAAGGAGCAAGATTTGCAGTATAGTTTTCGCCACGAGGTCACTTTGACCCCATGAAAGTGCCTAGTATAAATTAATAATGTGATGACACCGGTTAACGTAGGATAGAACCGGAGATAAGGTCAGAGTGAGAAAAACATTAAAACCAGCAATAAATATGCTGAGGGAGAGGCTAACGTCTTTCGAGTTGGTTGACCTGATTTGTGCAAACGCAATATCTGGCAGCCTGTATGCAACTTTGTATTTGCTGCGTCATAATTCATTGACCATCTTTTTATAAAAATAACAAGGAAATATGAAGGGCTTTTAATGTGATTTTTTCCTGTTGGGTGATTTTCATGATTAGACAGCGAATTTTCAGTTTCTCTTCTATTTCATTTTTTTTTTTTTTTAATTCTTTTGATCGTACGTTATTTTTTGTATATAGTGTACAGATAATACACTGTGTATAATATGCATTGTGTAGTAACTCCACCTGCTTACATTCTGTCGAGGCAATCGATACACACCCCTCAGGGCAGATGTGCAAAGGACAATTCTATCTCGATGGTTACTGCCCTACTGGAGTATCTATGGTCTATATGCATAATGAGCAGGGATTATTCAAAGTGGTTAGTTAGGGAGCAGCTGGAAAATCATCACTTCTCATTGGAATTTTAAGCTCTGATACGATTACTAGGGGGACAACTCGGTGGTTAAAGTACTGAACTCCATCCGAATCCTCCTCCCCAGGTTTCAGCCTTACTGTTGTAAAATATGTAGAAGGAAATCCTGGTGGTTGAAGGTAGACGCTAATCACACCATCGTTCAAGAACATGTTGATAAAGAAAGAGTACTTTGGTATTAAAACCACAAACTCCTTTTCTAGAAACGGTTCTCGATTGTTTATTCAATTAATTGAAAGATAATTTTATTTTTTATTTTTATTTTATTTTTTTTATTTTTTTTTTTTTTAATAATAAAATATGTATACTGCACTGTTCTTATATTTTAAAGTAAGGTCAAACATCAACGAAGGAATCACCGGTAGCTGGGTGGCTAGCGTAACAGCCTCCCATGCTAAAGGTCACGGGTTCAAACCCGAAGGTGGTCCTAGGATTTTTTAATGGGAGTAAAAAATCCTTAGTTACGCCGTCCTTCGGAGGAGATGTTAAAAGGTGGTCCCGAGCCTGTGCAATGTCAGGTACTCGTTAAAGATCCCTATCCTAATAAAACCTGGATAGGCAAAATTTAGGAATCCCACTGTAGCATCGTCCGATAAGCCATAGTATCATAAAGTGACGTTAAATAAATTGACAACAAACATCAACGAAAACATTTAGCGCGCTATAAAAAGAGAGGTTAGAAATGATTCTTATACTTAATTTTGTTTTCCTTGTATTGCCTTATCATTGCACTACTTGTTTTAAAAATTTTGATAGTTTGCCCTTTTTTTCAATATAAATTTTCAAAGGGTTATTTCTCAGTTCACTAATATTAATAGTGAAATATTACAAAAAGGACTGAGATAAAAATGATGGAACTCTTACAGTTATAGCTCTTTATAATAAGTACTATAGAATACAATTTAGTGACTGAGACTAAGTTTGTTTTCGAAATATAATACATCAAACCCAACTGTCATGCAATAGTTGCCCTATTCATATCAACACGAATCTAGGCTCTGCTATCCGGAACCTACTGCATTTACCTAGCATATTTATCATAATCCTCCAATAAAGGAAGCCCATTCCTTTTCTCAAAATGGTTCTCGATTATTTTTTTTTTTTTTTTTTAACGATGATTTTTTTTTATGGAATTGGTAGACTGCACTATTCTTATATTTCAAAATAAGAGCACACCAAGACAAAGAAAGTCCCAATAAAAATGTATTTAAAACTTATTGAAGCTTTGGATGACTTGGCGCCTTAATATTATCAATTCAATGGATAATTATTTGTATGGCACTTATTTAAAACTGTAAAATCAGCGCTACATTAGTTAAGTAGAGAGAAAAAATACTTTATTGATAAAGTAATACTGCTTAACACAGCATACTACAATTCCCTTAGAAATATTGTTTTAAATAAGTATAATAAAAAGTATAACAGTAATATAATTACTTTTTTTTCTTCCTAATTTAGTTCTATCATTTTTACTTCAATGCATAAAAAATTCTCTTAAAAAAAAATAAATATATAAAAATAGCAGATTAATCTTAAGATACTAAAAATCGAAATAAAAATTTAAAAAACTTATATCCTTTCATTAGTATACACAGTTAATAAATAAAAAAATAAGACGTTATTTAGTCCCAGAAATACCTATTTTTATGTAGCTGAAATTTATTTACAGCAATAAAAGGAAATAAATACATACAATTGAATCGGATAATTAAATCAATAATTTCATCAAAGTTGTTTATTTCAATGTCAGTAATGTTTACCATTTAGAAAATAATAATACCTTTAAAAACAAAAAAATAGTGATGAAAATAAAAATGGAGATCAAGAAATGCCTATTCATCAAAAACAGACTTCAATTGCATTAAGCGAAATAGGAAATTCATAAAATTAATAATAGAAGCGATAGCTATTAGTGTTTTCCTTTTTAAAAAAATATGTTTTGATTAACAATATTAGTTAAAATAATTTGAAAATGTATTTTTAAGCCTTTAGGAAACAGAACAGGGTAAGTGACAATAAAAAGGTTTCATCAATAAATTAAATTTTACAAATGTTGGGAAAGTTGGTGGTTAAGGTGGTAGAAAAATAATTGATGCTTGAAAGAGGTTAATGATAAGGTATCAAGAATGGAGATGGGTTAAAGAATTCTAAAATAAAGTTGCATGAATTACAAGAGATTTTTTTAAGGACGCTGATATGAGAGTATGTTCTCGTATTAGGTAATTATTTTTTTTAAATCGTCCAATTTTGATTAATTTTGCCGCTCAAAAATTTCGATTTTCTGGATTTTATTTTAATACTTATTCTCTATCCTTTCCTTAATATAAAACCGTAGATAAAATATTTTTCTGGTAAATACTTTTAGTGTTGTAGCCTTTTTAAGACAGCTTCGCGGTGAAAACGTGTTAGGAAAATGTTTGCAATTCTTGTAATTTATTTTATGTAAACTAACAATAAGATAATGATATGCTTTATATTTGTAGTTCCCACAACCCATTACCCAAATAGAGAACAAAGTGTTTTAACAAAATTCTCGAAAATTAATAAAAAACGAGACTTTTAGCTAGTTAAAATTATATAAAAGAAAAGAAACTCACCCTTGATTATTTTTCTTATATATCTTAGTCATAGGCCTACTTCCTGTAAAAATTTCGATCCTGAGAACATACTCCTTTTTTGTACATAAATTTTCAAAAATGGCAAAAATCGTTTTTTGCGATGTTTACACCGTAAAACCTCAAAAGAAACTAGGTGAAAAATTATGAAACTGATACAAATTACATAAATATACGATAAGTATTAATGGTATAAATTTGGTGATTAAAACTAAGCTGGTTCCGGGGTTATTGAATTGTCTTCGCTGTTGAAACAACGTTTTCTTGAAAAAATACTAAGTTCGGTATTTTTTTATATTTCAGAACGAAACAAAAACTAGAATAATAATGGGAGAACTACCTACCATTCTGGTCCTTATAACACATTAATTAAGTACCCAAAAAATTGTTAAATAAATCCACAAAAAATATATCAACGAAAATATTTAGTGCGCTATAAAAAGGGAGTTTAGAAATGATTCTTACGCTAAATTATCCGTGCATTGCCTTATCATTGCACTACTTGTTTTAAAAATGTTGATAGTTTCCCTTTTTTTCAATATAAATTTTCAAAGGGTTATTTCTCAGTTCAGTAATATTAATAGTGAAATATCACAAAAAGGACTGAGATAAAAATGATGGAACTCATACAGTTATAGCTCTTTATAATAAGTACAATAGAATACGATTTAGTGACTGAGACTAAGTTTGTTTTCGAAATATAATACATCAAACACTACTGTCATGCAATAGTTGCTCTATTCATATCAACACGAATCTAGGCTCTGCTATCAGGAATCTACTGCATTTACCTAGCATATATATCATAATCCTCCAATAAAGAATGCCCAGACTGTTTCACATCTATGTAACAATGACACTATTGTAGATATTCTTCTTTGTAAATTGTACTACATTCATCAATGAGTGGTCAATGAACAAGAAGGATGGCCATTGACATGTTACAGAGAGCAAGTAGCCTTCCCACTCTTGTACTCATGTCTTCCTGACAGCGGACATTGAAGACGAGACTTATCCTCAGGAACCTCCTCCACTGAAGTAGCAATGGGCCAGAGCACGTGTTCAAACACATCCCTTGCACAATACCGCTATGGTTATTGTGTCGAGCAGTGGACAACATGGCGCACAGATTACCTGGCAGCCTTTTTTCCTCCTTGGCCGCCCCTTGCGGAGGAGGGAATTTTCTTTGTGGCCAGTTAATTGTAAATAAGAGCCTTTTTAGGCGAGCCTAGGAGTTGGTGTCGAGTTACTGGCCTTTGTGATGGAGGAGCGATGGAGATCTAGCCATCCTAAACTCCTCTACCTGCCCACATTCTTGGTCCATCGTCTATTCAACAAATACTATTTCCACACACAATCATCCTTCGGCAAACACATCACGGCTCACTCCATTCAGCCGGCCCACGGTTGAAAGATTGTTTCCCCACGGCCGCTCCTTTAGAGGGCAAACAAAATAATTCCTAAACAGATTTCTATCCCCGCCTAATGCTTTATTGTAGGCTCACTGTACTCCAGCTTATTGGAGGATTGGAGCTCGCCTGCCACGTCTATTTAACCACTCCTGTCTATGGTTCGCTGGTCTACCATGTACCACTACAATAGATTTGTGGATAAAAAAAAAAAGATTGGATTAGTTTCAATTTTTCGAACTCCTGCCATAAACCGATAGATATGGTTAGTATATAAGTTGAATGGTAAGTGCCTCAGGGAAGAATAGTCTCTACTTCTCTAAAAAAATTCAAGGAAAGGTTTGCAAAAATATATATTAGACATTAATATCATTATTGATTTAATTTTATTTGTAATACATTATGAAACATTTAGAAAACCTTAATTTTAATAATTTACAGTTGAAGCAATTTGGTACTGTAGTAAAAGCTTAAGCACAACTACTAATTACATTACAATATTAACTATCATGATTGAAATTAATACGATAGGTATTGTTCTAGAGGAGTTAAATTCCGACCTGTACCTCCTCGTGGTACTCCTTGGGTCATGCTAACACAGGCGGTGGGGCAGACAGAGCTCCTAGCTGGGTTAAGGCAATCTGTCTAGGGGAAGGTTACCCCGAAATCAAAACCCTGGTCCTCCAGGTTGGGGGTTTAGGATTCGGGCCAGCACCCCATTTCCTTGGAAAAAAAACAAATCGCTTTCAGACTCAGCAACAGAAAAAAGCCGGATGGATTTAATCGGATAAGACAAAGGCTTCGGAAACGGACTAAACAAATTGGAACTTGGAATGTTCAAGGACTCCGGACAAAAGAAACGGAGGTGCAGCAGAATATGGAGAGGCTTAATATAGAAATTGCGGTACTAACCGAGACAAAGAAAAAGGGAAAAGGAGAAGAGACCTTAGGAAGTTTCGTCCATTACTATAGCGGCGTCGGCAAGGATAAGAGAGCTTGCGCTGGAGTGTCTATTTTGGTACACAAAAGACTTAAAAACCAGATATTAAATTATGAATGCATAAATGAAAGGATAATCACCGTAGAAATGAATCTGTTTGGTGAGGAAGTAATTATTGTTGGCGTATATGCACCTACAGAAAGTGCAAGAAATATTGAAAAAGATATTTTCTTTGATAAACTGAACCAGATTCTAGAATCTATTCCATCAAGGAAAATAACGATATGTATGGGTGACCTGAACAGCAGAACAGGAAATAGACTCAGGAGCACGGTAGTTGGAAGATATGGGGAAGATTCGGTTAATGAAAATGGTAAGCGACTTATAGAGTTATGTGAAGAGCAAAATGTGACAATACTTAATGGTTTCTACCAGCACAAGGATACGCATAAGTATACGTGGCAGCAACCAAAAAGGAAACTGAAATCAATTATCGACTATGTTCTTATGAGAAGAAACTCTCGAGTGATTCCGCAGGATGTGCGAGTAATGAGGGGTGCAGAGTGCGGATCGGATCATTTTCTGGTAAAGGCCAAAATATTATTTAAATTTCCTAGTACGCCAAAAAGAAAACAACCTTGCGATGTGACTAAGGCTAAAAAGATTGAGTACCAAATAGAGGGGCTTCAGCATGAGTCCGTAGGTGGTCTTTATAAAAGAAGACTTCAAGGAAAAATAATAAATAAATCAGAAAAAGGAGATCTGAACTATGAGGATTTAAAGGAAATTTGTCACGAAGCGGCCCAAGAGGCGTTAGGAACTAGGAAAGAACAGAGATCGGCAAATAAATATTGGTGGAATGAAGAGGTAGCTTGTGCAGTTGAGAAAAAGAAATGTGCATACCAGAAATGGCTTTCTACAAATGACTACATCTCTCTAAATAATTATAGAAAAGCTAAAATGGACGTAAAAAAGAAGAGAAGAGAGGCAGTAGACAAGTTTTGGGATCACAACTGTGAAATGATTGACCGCTGCATTCAAGGCCAAAAAGTGAAGGAAGCCTGGAAAAGGTTGAAATCTATTAAGACTCAATCCCGACACAAAAATAGCTCCCGCTTAATATCTACTGAAAAATGGAGAGATTATTTTGCTGAATTACTGCAAGAAGAGAGGTCACTCTATAAGCTCGATGGCCAAGAAAACGACCAGAGTGAGTACGAAGTTGAGGATGTCACTCTAGAGGAAGTAGAAAGGGCCTTAAAGGGGATGAAAAATTGTAGATCTCCTGGTCCCGGAGACCTGCCGATTGAATTAGTAAAAGCTGGACCAATGGAACTCAAGGGCAATCTTGCCAAGGTATACACATCATGTATGAAGAAAGGTAAAGTGCCAAAAGATTGGTTAATAGGAGATATTATACCTATCTACAAAAAAGGAAAGAAAAACCTGTGTATAAATTACAGAGGGATCACGGTAACAAGCAGTGTGGGCAGGCTATATGGCCGAATCCTGAAGGAAAGGCTGGAGAAAGAGTTCTTTGATCAGATGACAGAGGAACAGGCAGGGTTCAGACGAGGTAGATCATGCTGCGATCATATTTTCACCCTGATCCAACTTGTGCAGAAAAGAGCAGAATACGACCTAGAAACTCATCTCACATTCATTGATCTCCAGAAAGCATATGACAGTGTTCCTCTGAAGAAACTTTGGGAGTCGTTAGATTTGGCAAAGATAAATAAAGGCCTGATAAAAGCTATAAAAAGTTTGTATATGGGAGCCAAATCGAGAGTGAAGATTGGAACGGAATTCTCAGAGCCTTTTCCAATCTCAAAGGGCTTGAAACAAGGATGTTGCCTATCGCCAATACTTTTTAACATCTATATAGAACAGGTCTTAAAATCATGGAAAAAAAGTTGCCGGAGTATGGGAATAGAGGTCGGTAATGACGTTCTATTCACCTTACAATTCGCGGACGACCAGGTTGTCATATCATCGGATGAATTTGATATGGAATATATGTTGAGGAAGCTCGTAGAAGTATATGCTCAATGGGGTCTGGAAATAAATAAGGAAAAAACTGAATATATGCCTGTTCTCTCATCTGTCCCTGCTCTCTGTTTGGAAGGCTGGACGATTCCACAAACTGATGCCTTCAAATATCTAGGCGTTACTATAGATAAGAACGCATCAATAGATAGGGACATATCTAATAAGATTGTTAACGGAAAAAGGATTATCGGGATACTAAATGGAGTGTTATGGAATAAGAAGGTTTCACTCCAAACGAAAAAAAAGATATTCCACTCCTTTTTGGTTGCAACTACGCTATATGGATGTGAGTCTTGGACGGTGAAGAAATCCCAGCAAAAAAAATTATTATCCATGGAGATGGATTTTTGGAGAAGAAGTTGTGCCGTGTCTCGGTTAGAGAAAATCCCCAATAACCAAATAAGGGAAAGAGTGGGGGCCGAGCTCACCATTCTCGAAGAAATTAGTAGAAGAAGGCTGATGTGGTATGGGCACGTTATGAGAATGGATGAAGCACGTTGGCCTCTTCGATTAATTGAATACTGCCCACCCAAGAGGAGAAAACGTGGAAGACCTCGGAAAAGATGGTTAGAAGAGGTAATGGAGGATATGGCAGCCAGAGGTCTGACTGAGGACGACTGTAATGATCGAGAATATTGGAGAGACGGAGTGCTGAGGACCGGGATGTGATATCATTGCAGAACCCCGGAGAAGGAGAAGGAGGGTATTGTTCTAGTTTGAAATAAGTAGTAATTGCGTAAATATTGTAATTGAAAGTTGTGGATTAATTAATAAAAATTAAACACCAAGGCACCTTTCATCTTCCCCGTCTTTTAATGATTTCCTTGGATTGTCAGCACTTCTCCATCTATTCAGATAGTTTTACGTCTCAATATCTTGTTATGATTAAGTTTTTACCGATTATAGAGAATTGTGTTGTCTTCATGAAATTGAGTATACATAAAAAAAAGTAAAGTACTCGTATGGAATTTTTTAATTTATTATAGAGATATTTACAACTGTATTAACAAAAAAATACATGAAGTAAATGTGAACATTGATATACGGACATGATAGGCGTGAGAAGAATCTACCCAGTGGTGGCACTTCAAAGATTATTCAGATAAGTTCTTATTTTCTTATTCTAAGATAACATCTTATTTTCAGTCGCCTCGGGGAATGATCAGGAATAGAAGGAGATGAAGGATTGAGGACAAGTGGGTTTGGGTGGACTGGTAATTTGGAGTGAAATGAAGTATATCAAATCTGGCCTAAGTCTACAACTAATGGGATATTCAGGTCTTTATGGATTATTCTATTAGTGACAAAGGGGCATTTAGGATCTTTCGGAGGATTTTGGATTGCAAAGAATGGATGCGAGAGGAATTTGATGGCTTGGTGGATGGTATGGTAATACAAACTAGGTTTTTGTAGTAAGAAGTTTTGAACGTTTGTCAAGTAAATGTTGTAATAAACGATATCTGCGTGATGTTTCTTGTCGTTTCAGTCTAGTGTGAGGATTCAAAGTCTTCTGTCAAGATGCAGTCTAAGGTACCGAATCTGTTCAACTGAGGTGAGTGGAATATTGCCAAAGGATATAGTGGGACAGGCAGACATAGGTTTGCGGCGAAGGATAAAGGTAATTTGGTGGGATTTAGTAGGATTTATTTTGACACCATTCTCTGATGGAAGCAACGAGAGACTGAAGGGTTTGAGAAGCAATAGTTGGGTTATTGTTTACAGATGTGTCATCAGCGTATGTAGTGAGGACAGTCGTATGGAAAAAAATGTTTTGGGAATGTCCCATTGCTAAGACTCAAATTAATTATGTGAGTGAGCGGTTCAGCAATATAATCTATGTTTTGTTTTAACATTTCTGCACTGATATTATTGGAACCAGGTGCTGAACGAACAGCTCACCAATTTTAAGTTGAATATCTGCTTTCGTAAATCCTCTAAACACACACCTCTCTGGTAAACAACCATAAACAGAACAGTCCACTGGAGTTGGTTTTCCTAATTTTTCCAGCAAGGGTTTAACCAACATTCACAACATACTCATTGAATTTATCAAGGAATTTATTTTCATCTCCCAGATTATCTGTAAAGTTGGATAGGAAAACAGATATTTTTTACTGGTCTACCCGATAGTTGATTTATAACTTGCTAACATTTTACAGGAGAATGAGCAGTTTCCATAATCATTTCGCTGTAATTATTTTATCTAGATTTCCTGATGATAATTTTAAAGTTATTCCTGGACTTTTTATAATACTCTTTTAGTTTGCTATTGTATGGACGTTTTTTTTTATGTTTTATTGTCTTTTCTCTTTTCCGCACACATGCCACAAGACCAGGAATAACCCAAGTTTTTAATTGTGTGAGTTTAGACCTTGTTTTAATGTTAAGAAGAATCAACATACTTCCCGTTGATGAATACATCGAATGATGAATAGTATGAATACATCTACATTGCAATGGCTAGATAAATGTTCACTTGATGCTGGATTAACCTGGAGAAATCCTGGAGGATCTACTCGAAGAAGGTCAATCAACCATCGCCTCCAAAACGTAGTTAATTTTTTTACCACACATGACTATTTATAGACATGACTTTGAAGATTCGACAAATAGGTAGTGTCTGTTTCAATATTCGTGCAGCGGTCGATCCGGTTTTTGCCCTTTCTATTGACACAGCAATATCACATAGTTCAACAACAACAACAATTTTTATTCAGTAAAATTACAATCTGTCCCAATTTGGACATTAATAGTAGTGCTGAAAGATAACATACATACTACATTCATACAATATTTACACGGAATAAAATTACAATAAAATATATACACAATAATGAATCTATACAATAGTCAAGAATTCATTTATACCTATATACACATACACACACTCATACGTACATCACATTGAGTGGAGAATCTAGCCAGTGCTAGAACTCCAATATATTTACAACAGGTCGCGGGGCCACTGCCGTTTCAACCTTCTAGGTGGGTTGTATGGATGAGTGGAGCTGGATAGGGATTGAGCTAGAGGATTAGGATGATGAAATAGGTTCTGGTGGAATTTGGAAAATTTGGATGGAATTAGGTCTGAAATAAATGGAACATTAAGGTCGTGGTGCAAGGTATAGTTGGAGACATAATAAGGAGCATTTACTATTGTACGGAGGACTTTGGATTGAAAGGATTGAATGCGTTTGATGTTAGTACGTTTAGCTGTCCCCCACAGTTCAAGTCCGTAGGTCCAAATGGGCTTCAGTATTGTCTTGTAGATTAATAATTTGTTGTCAGCTGTAAGTTCAGATTTTCTGTTGAGTAGTCGGTATAACTGTCCGAATCGTCGGTTGAGTTCTTGTCTTTTAAGTCTTGTATGTGGGTTCCAAGTCAATCTTTTGTCTAACAGTAAGCCAAGATACCGGACTGTATCTGAGAGAGGAATTGGTAATGAGTTGAAATAAACTGGCGGACAGGAGTTTCGTCGAAGAGTGAAGGTTACGTGTTTGCATTTGGCTTCGTTCACCTTTATGCGCCAAGCATTACACCAGTCTTCGATAAGAGAAAGGTGTCTTTGCAGGTTTAAGGATGCTGTTTCAGGATTGGAACTGGATGATAAGATGGCGGTGTCGTCTGCAAAAGTTGCCAGAAAGGTATCAGGATGTGTAGGAATATCAGCAGTGTAAAGGATGTAGAGGACGGGTCCCAAGACGCTGCCTTGAGGAACACCGGCCTCAACGGGATAAAGGCTAGAAAATTCTACACCACAGCGAACGCGGAAGGAACGGTTTGAGAGATAGGATCGGAGAATGAGGTATAGAGACTGGGGTAAATGGGTTTTCAGCTTGAAGAGTAATCCAGTGTGCCATACCCGGTCAAAAGCTTGCGCAATGTCCAGAAACGCACCAGAACAATACTCTTTGCATTCAAGAGCTGAGGAAATATGGTCTACAACTCGGAGCCCCTGTTGAACTGTGGAATGCTGAGGACGGAATCCAAACTGATGGGAAGGAAGATTTTGAGATTCTAATATGGGTAGGATACGTTTAAGAAGAAGCCTTTCGAAGATTTTTGAGAGGATGGGGAGTAGACTAATAGGCCTGTAGGATGAAGTGTTGTTGGAAGGTTTGCCTGGTTTTAGAAAAAGAATGATAGTGGAATGTTTCCATAACAGAGGAAAATAGGTGGTGCGTAGGATGCAGTTGTAAATATAAGTAAGGAATATAATAGCTTTCTGCGGAAGTTGTCGGAGGATCTGGGGAGTAAGGAGATCGTGTCCAGGAGATTTACGGAGGGTCAGTTTTTGGAGAAGATATTTGACCTCAGAGGGATTAATAGCTTTAGGAGGTTGGGAAAGTGGAATTGGTGACATAAGAAAGTCTTGCACTGTTGCGGTGTGATTGGCGTGGGATTCCGGGTGAGGAGTGAAAACTTTGGAGAGGTGTGTGGCGAATTCCTCGGCTTTATCTTCATCAGACGCAGCCCAGGAGTCATCACAACGTCGGAGAGGATGGGAAACTTGATGGTATTTTAGGATCTTTTTCGTGATATTCCACAGGGAATTATCACGAGCTGATAGAGAGGAGAGGTAGGAATTAAAGGACTGGGAACGGAAGGTCGCCAACTCCCTCTTCAATTGTCTACAATAGAAGTTATAGGAGCGGCGATCTGTTGGGTGTCGGGTGCGCTGCCATAATGATCTTGCTCGGCGTTTGGTATGGATGAGGTCTATAATATGTTGTGGAAAATGATTTTGGTGAGGATTTATATTGGAGTGTTTAGGAGAGGAGGCAGTCCAGACAGCTTGTTGGATGGCGGTGGTAAAGGAATAGACGGAATTATCTAGGTCATCTGGGGTTTTGAGGGTTACTCTGAGGTCAATATTATCGGTTAGGATTTGGCGGAAAAGGTTCCAGTTGACAGGGCCTCGGATGAATGATGGTGGAATGGGTTTTGGAATTGGAGTGAGAGATACTTTTAGGATCAGTGGACTATGGTCTGAGGATAGTTCATCAAGGCGAGTTACAGACAAGTTGAGGGAGCCTAATCCGCTGTGGATAAAGAAGTCGAGTATGTCAGGATTGCGGTTAGGATCGGTTGGCCAGTAGGTAGGGGAGTCAGGAGGCAGGATATTAAAATTTCGGGAGTTGAGTGCAGACAGCAAATTTCGTCCCCGAGAATTCGTGGTTCTGGAACCCCACTGCTGATGCTTGGCGTTTAAGTCTGCACCCAGAATGAAGCAATTTCCTAAGGAATCCAGGAAGGATACAAATTCGGAATTGGAAATGGAATGTTTAGGAGGGCAATATGCAGATGTGAGGGTTACCGGAAAGGAAAAAGTCTTGATTACTATGGCTGTGGCTTGTAGGAAATCATAGGTGGGAAGTGGGAGTAAATGATGAGAGAGGGATTGGTGGACAATGATAGCAGAACCGGCATGGGCTTTGCCGTCTGGGTGGTCAGTACGGTATGTCATGTACTGCGGTATTTTGAAGTACTGTTTAGTGGTTAGTCTTGTTTCAGTTATAAGTGCAACATCGATTGTTTTGTCTTGCAACAACGCTGTCAGTTCGTCAGTATGATTTCTAACACCATTCGCATTCCAAAGGAGAATGGATAAGGAGTTAGGAGAATTCATTTAAGGATTTTTCAAGGCAGGGATTAAATTTGATACTAGATTTGTAAGGAGTGATATAAGCGGCATAACAAGAGATTTCATTTCGGAGATGAACGATGTCATTAGACTGGTAAGATCTGTGACGTTTGATGGTGAAGGGATATGAGGAATTTGATGTTGAGGAGTTTTTTGAAGATTAGGTAAACTTTGAGAAGTAGATTGTTGTACAATAGATTGAGATTGTTGAGGAAAACGTTGTTCCGGCAGTGCCTCGACTTCATGATTCTGGTTTCCACCTCCAAGCAAGTGGGCAAATGACACGTTAGAATTTACATGTTTAGATGGTTCTCTTCTGCTTCTGGTTGGTGCAGCTGTTTCATTCGTATCCTGAGGTTTTTGGTATCTGGTTCGGAGTTTCTTGTAGATTTCACATCCCTTGTAGTTAGCCGGGTGGTCCTTGAGGCACAGAGCACATACAGCGGGTGTAGATCTTGATCTTGTACATTCTTCTGTTTTATGCTGTTCACCGCATTTCACACAGCGTGGTATGTGATGGCAATAACTTCTGGTATGACCATATGCCTGACAGTTATGGCACTGAACAATGTCTTTCTTTGTGTAAGGTTTTTCAACCTTTACACGGGTATAGTAGAGTCTACTGAGGTCATAGATATTTTCGACTCCTGCTGATGGTTCCAAGTCCACGAAGAATAGAGGCAGTGGACTTTTATCTTTTAGAACGTTGGTGACTTGTCTCACTTGGAATCCTAGTTCTGTCAGTTCTTCTTTGATAGCTTCAACGGGTGTTGAGGAATGTAGGTTTCTGATTACGACCCTTAATGCTCTCTCCTGGCGCAGCTGATAAGTATGAAAGTCAGCTTTGGTCTCAGTCAGATATTTCACAATCTTTCTGTAGGTTTCAGCAGTAGTCGGAGATATTTTAGTATCATTGGTTCTACTTATACAATAATAACTATTAGGATCAGTTACTTTGTTTAAATGCGCACACATAAGTTTAAAATTTTTAATATTCTTAACAAATATTGGTGGAGGTAGTGGTTCCCTGGGTATAGGAGAAGATTCCATGGTTTCTTTTTCATTTTGGAGGATTTGAAATGGATTCGGTGTAAAAAACGGGGATTCATCAGTTATTCCTTGTGATGATGTGCTGGGCTGTGGTTCAGATCCTAATGAGGTAGCTGACGTGGTCGCTGGTGGAATAATTTTTTTATTTTGTTCACGGCGGGGTCTCTGTTTTGTGGGAGACGAGTTTGAACCTGCAGATCTAGATCTTTTACTTGCAGACTTTGAGGACATGACTTGATGAAAATATCTCATTGATTAAGAAAATAATAATAATAAATAAATAATGAGATAAGAATTAAAGATAAAAGAAAGATAAGTAAAAGAAAAGCAAGCCCGAGCTTGCCGAGCTAGCGGCAATCAGCTGATCAGTGACCCTCCTTTCACTTTTTCGTGATTGTACAAAGTAAATTATAACTTTGCTTACCGAAATTTCTCCAATATTCACTGCCGTAGTATTCCTGAGGTCTAGTGATGTTCTCCAGACCGAATTCAAGCGAATTCCTACTGAAAAAAGCAAAAATCTGAGAGACGATGTAACGTATGACTGTTATCATCGAGCGCATCAGCTGATCCTATCACATAGTTGACATAAACAAAAAAAGAAGATCAGGTGATAACTTCTGGATTTATATGCAAAAAAAAAAAAAAAAATGAAATAAACCAATAAAAACGACAATAGCATGGTATAAAATTTATGCAACATAATATAGCTGAATTTATGGAAAATAATTATTATGATGAAATATTGAACCATATATGCATAAAAAATAAATATATTTATCACACGATATTAAATTTTTTATATAATTTAAATACGATTATCACATTATTTTAAAAGATTTTCAATTCATGTACAATTACTTTAAATACATCAGTTTTTTTTTTCAATTCAATCACCAGTACCACCTATCTGAATAATTTTCAATTTATAATCTTCAGAAAGTGGATAGATTTAGAAGTACTAATTTAGTTTGATAAATAAAAAATAAAAGGTGTTCTCTGTTCTTCAAAACCTACATTCGTTATTGAGCACTTCACAGTTAACAACTTTAATTTTATTTAGAATAAAGAATAATTTAGGAATGAGATAATTACAGTATAATTATTAAAAATTGTATTCCAAAGGAAAATGTCCCAGAATAATAAAGAATTTATTATTATTATAGCATTACCTTGTCAATTATAACCTTTTCCGAATTAAATGTAACTTTTTCCATTTCAAATGTAACTTTTTCCGTTTAAAAGGTAACCCTTTACAAAGCAAATGTAACCCTTTTCAATTCAAATGTAACCATTTCAAATGTAACCTTTTCTAAAGCAATTGTAACCCCTTTCTTCTCTTCTAGCCTTAAATATCCAGTTTTATTTATTTATTCATTGAAAAATAATTAGATTAATTAAAATTATTTCTTTTTTTAAATAATTTTGGCATATCCTATCGACATTTGTTTTTGTTTTTTAGATATTTGTAGTCAAATGATAATTTTAACAAGCTAAAATATTTAAATATTAATTATTGTCTATTTAGTTTTAAGATAATTATTGATTTTGATTTTTTAGAGGGTAGGAGTGGTTATTGGGATAAATTAATGTGTTTTCCGTTATTATGATTACGTTTTTCGAGCTGTATTTTTTATTGCTTGTGCGTTTTTTAACTCGCATTTACTTTCAATATATTTCTTAGTTATAAAAGTTGATAATTGTGTTTTTGGTTCTTATTATAATGTTGCTGGAATTTACATAGTTTAGCTGTCTTTTACTTGTATTTTTTTTTTACTGAAGGGACAACTACGTGCGTTCTCAGTACGTTTTTTCAACTACATTTTATATAAAGCGTAAGCTTTTCAACTTGGTCTTACAATTATTTGATAATTTAATTGAGGAATCGTTTATTCCATTTTGGGGGGGTTCTGATAACATTCTTCGAACCTTATTTGTTATCGCCTTTACTAATTTTAAGCTACTGTTACTGTTTTATAAAAGTTCGATAGAGGGTTCGTTTATAAATTTTTCGGGAATAGCAATAGCGTTAATGAGATTTTTTTATATTTTAGTTTAACTTAAATGAAATGTTATCTCGAAGAATACTCAATCGTGATGTAATGTCCTGTTCAAAAATGTAATCAGAACCTGCAAAAACACGATTAAGGATTTTTACATAAAATTTTAAAATAATATCTATGGTAAGTTGAAATTCCCAAGCGCATAAAAGAATACAGTTCGAAACACGTAGTCAGAACCCTAAAACAAAAAAAAAAAAAAAAAAAGAGAACACTATATCAAATTATAAAATAATATTAACAGTGTTTCAACAGCGTTTTAAATAAATCAGTCCAAAAAACGAATTATAGACCCCGGAAAAAAACCCAAGAACCTATCCCTACATTAAATTATTTTATACCTAATGGCGAGTTAAATGGAAGTTAAACTATGCACAAGAAAAAATAAATAAAGTTCAAAAAACGTAATCACAAGACCCGAAAACACAATTATCAACGCCTATAATTAAAAAAAAAATATTAAAAGTAAATGCGAGTTGAAATACGCACAAGCCATAAAAAATAGAGCTCGAAAAACTTAATCATAACCCACCGAAAACACAATTATCAACCCCTACAACAATACAAAATATTAAAAGTAAATTCGAGTTAAAATGCGCGGTACCGCATAATACCCAAAAACATGTTAATTACCCTAATAACCATCCCTCCCCTCTAAAACATCAAAATCAATAATTAATTATCTTAAAACTAAATAGACGATAATTAATATTTAAAAATTTTAGCTTGTTAATATCAGAACATGACAACAAGTATCTAAAAAGAAAAGAAAAATGTCTATAGGATATGCAAAAATGATCATAAAAGGCATAATTTTAATTAAACTAATTATTTTTCGATAAAGAAATAAATAAAACGGAATATTTAAGGCTCGAAGTGAAGAAAATGATTACAATTGCTTTGGAAAAGGTTACATTTGAGATGAAAAAGTTTACATTTAAAATAGAAATAGTTACATTTGACTTTGAAAAGGTTAGAATTGACTTGGAAATGCTATATATGTTTCGGTTAGTTGATTGAATTATATAGGGCAATTCTTTATTAGGATTTAAATATATTATTGAGTATTTTTTTTTTTTCTATTTTATTTATTGAATAAGAATGTTGTGTCAGTTGAAGAATATCAAAATAATAAAATCTAGAAGCTAAATGTTTTTTTTAGGTGGAAGTTCTGGCATGCGGTCATCAATAAAAACACACTAATACGATAAATTTTTTTGTCAGTCGACGTTTCTACCTACATTGAGGGCCTTCATCGGGGTTTAGAAAAAAAAACAAGATAACAACAAATACAATTAAAATGAAAAATAATTGAAGTACAATAATAAGATAACAGTAAAAGAATAGGAAACAATTTTAGTAAATTTCTGTATAAACAAAGTTTCGTAATGTAATCTTTAAATATCATTTTATTTGATCTTTGTTTCCATATTATTATTCGTATTTAGCTTGTTATAGTTTTCTTTTAATTGTATTGATTGTTATCTTGTTTGTATAGACATGATGAAGATCCACAATGCAAGCCAAAACGTAGGCACACAAGTAAAATAAGTTTGTCTTATTGGTGTGTTTTTCTTGAGACCCACCTTAACTAACTTCTCTTTCATATCCCCCCTACGGTCAAAAATAACTCTATCTTCATTTCATTAGTTACTGAATTACTATGATCAGTTGTATAAAACATGAGATATTGCTAGGAATACTGGAATTGGTTTCATCGTCCCGAAAAATCACAAGATTATCATTTTTTTTTTTTTTTTATCCTTAATTTTATAGAAAAGAAGCTTAGTTCTTTATTATAAAAAGAGTACTTTGAACTGTCCTTAGAATGATGACCAAAACCACGCGCATCTTAGAATACGTCCAGACAAGTCAAAATTTCGAGGTTAGTCCTAGTTTGCCTATTGAGCGAAACGAAATCAATAAATTCGCTGATCGAGTGGCGGATCCCGTCAAAACAGCGACAGCCAAAATTATCTTCCGCTAAGATCAATGCCCTCTTTTGAAGGGACTTCCCGGTCTGTGCAATTTTTTTTTTTTTTTTTTTCATGTCCATCTCACAGTTTCGCAACGTTTAATTTATTTAGAAATTGGAACGTATAATCCCTTAATTGTAGATTACCATATTATCATATTGTCTTGCTGATACCTCTATTGAACAAAAAATTTTAAATTGATGAATACCAGAGAGTGACTAACTGAATAAAGGGGGCTGGATATAGGGGAGTGTGACTCTACAGCAGCTAACGCTCCTACTAATGTATAAAGATCTGGTGTGCGCAACGCAGGACTTTCACTCACCTCCGTTATTACAATAAATTTAAGAACTTTTAAACAAAGTTAGAGATGAAGAAGGTTTTTACTTTCACTTACTATATATAGTATTGCGATCGTGAAAATTTTCGAATTCCAGTTTTATAAAAAAACACGTTTTAGGGTCCCCTGAGTCCTAATAACCAAGTCCCGCAAAAAGGTCTGTGTGTGTGTGGTAACTCTCGAGCGGAAACGGTAAGTCCTATGAAACTGAAATTTCATATTAAGGACTAATATACGCCCAAGATGTTACAAAACCTTTTTCATCAAAATGAGCTTACCATAAGATGCACTTTATACCATGCATTTTGCACTTTTTTTCGATTTTCTCAAAACGGTTCCGATGATTTTGATTAAACTCGCTATATCGATGTACAATTTAATGGGCTTTAATATCATGTAGGTTTTATTCTGATTAAGATGGCTGACAGGGCTTAAATGCCGATATTTTAAATTTTCTTCCCCTAAAGTACCTTTAATTTTGTAGATTCAATAAAAATAACTATATTATCTTGTTAACGCTGATGAAAAACAGGTAAATATATAAATTGTAAAAAATTCGATACCCAACTAAAGGAGGAAACAGAAAAAAAATTTTTTAATGCAATTTTTCGTTTTTGAACATAAGAGCAGTAATATACATGCATGATATACCGTTTGGAAAGCTAAAGATTTTAGAAAAAATATTATCTCATGCACAAGCTTTTAATGGTTTTTAAAGCTTAAAAGTTTTAGAGAGTGATGAAGTGAACATAAAACTTACTGATTATTTTAGATAATAATATAATAGATTTTTTAATAAAAACAGATGTTTCTATTTTATTTAAATACATTCAATTTAATTAATTCTTTAATAGTTTCACGTATTTTTATCTCTAATTGTTTTTGAAAATTCTTCCATTGATTTTAAAAATGGGGGTAAGTGAAAGTCGTGTGTTGCAAGCACCAGATTTTTTCATATTTACTATTCTACAAGGAATTTCGATAGTAACATCTGTTTCATTAAAACATAAATTATATTATTATCTGTCTCATACCAATCACCCCAATTTATCAGATGTTCACGGGTTCACTGATTTTTTATTATATTATTAACAGATGTGAATAAAAATTAATAATAATAAAAAAAAAAAATCAACTGCAGCAATAAGTTTGTTTTATTCGTTTTTCATCATTATCCATTACCCTTTACAACTTTTTGTATTAGATAATATATTTTATAAAATTGTTAGCTTTACAATGGTATATTATGCATATTTATTACTGTTCTTATGTGCAAAAATTAACATTAACATTTTTTTCATATCTCTTTCTCTCTCTTCTCTCCTTTAGTTGTTTAGCGAATTCATTCTAATCATATATTTACCCATTTTTTATCAATGCTAGACGATACGGTTAATTTTTCAGAATTTACAAAATTAAAGGTACTTTAGAGTAAGAAAATTAAATAAATTCGACATTTAAGTTGTGTCAGACTCTTTCAATCAGAATGAAACCGACATGATATTAAAGCCCATTAAATATTACAGTGATAGAGCGAGTTTAATCAAAATTCCCCTCCTCCCTAAAATGTGTATTTCGGGTGACAACTCGAAACCGAAAATTTTCACGATCGCAATATTTTATCTTACATTATATTCCATGCATAGGTAAGCGAGAGTAAAAAAAAAAAATTAGTCCAAATTAAAAAATTTTTTTTGTATTTCTAAAGGATTTGTCTTATCCAAGAAAGTATGATGTCACAATTTGGGAGAAAGAAAAATAGCACACTTAGGACTAAAATTATCTTAAAGTCTTTTTTTTATTTTCATGTTTTGAAGAGATTTCCATTTCATCAATTGAGACGTTGATTTCCAAAAGGTACTATATCCATTCTGGGGAATTTTACAGGAAGCGCGAAAATCTCTCATTACTATATTATTAAACCAGCTAATTTGGATCTTTTCGCATTAAAATCTAGAATTATTTCTTTACTATATTAATAAAACCATATTAAAGTTATGAAATGAAGTGTTCTGTTATGATTTAGAATGAAACTAAATGTGTAATAAGTATCTTACGAAATTAATAGCATTTCTAAATCACGTTATTAAAGGACATGAGTGTTCATTAGATACAATCAAATTTAAGATTTAGATAAAACTAAATGAGGAGAACATAAATATGTAAAAAAATCAATTTTGTAAAAAATGTCCTTTAGTACCTTTTGGAAATCAACGTCTCAATTCACTCTAAGTATAATTCCCTTTAATGAACAAAATGCAGTTTTTCCACTAATTTAATGTTATTCATATACATATACATCTATAATTAAGTATTAAGTATTATTAACTATTTACGATTTTTTTAATACCATCTATTAATGTTTGTTCATATTTAGTGATAATATCATGGGATTAGTTTCCAAGTTTAAGATATTTTGAAATAAAAAATCAATGAGGAAATAAAATTAAATCATGTCAAGAAGAATTATAAGATTATGTGGCAAATTAGGTTTTTAAATAACCTCATAGTCCATTTTCCTTCGAGCTGACTCAACAATCAACTTTTGGATTTCTTTTAAAACTTTCTCTTCCTCTTTGCTCATCAGTCTAAATATATTTCAATTTTTTTTTTTCCCATTGAATTAAAAGCAATATTGAAATACTACTTATTGCAATTTTTTTATTTTTTTTTTTATGTCGAACTAAATTGTCTTTGTGTTCTTCAACTGGTCCAACTTAAATTATTGGTGCTGTTGGATGGGGCTGGTTTCATCAAAGAGGAAACACTAGTAAAGGATGGGTTCCTAAGACTCCTGAATTATATTTTGTTTATTATTGAATTTTTAAAAATAAATGCTTAAAGAATCTGAAGATTTCATATCTATTCCGTCCACTATAACATAATTTAAGATATTTTAACTAAAACATCAGAACGTTTAATTTACTAATTGTCTTTATTAAACAATTGAATAGCAGAAAATTTGAGGTGAGAAAATAGATTTTAGTTAATTAAGTTCCTCTAATTTGTGAGTGCTCTCCTTGCACTCTCAACCAATTGCAATACTAACAAGGTGCATGCGAATCGAGGTTTTGTAGCTTCCTAAATGGACTATTGCCGACAATCTCTATAATATAAAATATAACATGAAAGTTTTATTGGTGAAAGTAAAACTGTCACGGTTATAGTTTAGCTTGAAACCCAGTAAAACAGTTAATCTTGAAAATGATAAATTTTGATCCTTGTTATATTTAACAATTTATAATTGTAGAATATCCTCTCCTAATCTAATATAGACCACATTGAAAATCTGTGGGCGTGTTGGGATCGGCTTCTGCTAAGGAAAGACAAAAAAAAAATAATAATAAAAAATAATTTTTATTTATTTAATCATTTTACTATTAACCTACTCCTAATATAAAACTAGTCGGTTCGGTGCCTCACTTATTGCGGTAAAGGTGAGAATGACTCTATCTTTGAGACGACTGGACTGAAGTATTTAAATTGAAGGAGATTGTGGATATCGAGAGAATGGTGGCAGTTACTTAATTTTTATTTAAGTTCATAGCGAAAACATCTGTAAGCTACATAGTCCGTGAGCCAGCAACGAAAAATGCAACAAATTTTACTAAAATTTTTAGTTTGTTTTATACAAAGAATTTATCATGGTAAAGCAAAAAATATACGTCTAGCAACCCCAAATGGGTGGATTACAAAATGGTGGTAATTCAAAATGGGAATATCGCGATAAATTATTCTTTTCTAACATAATTATGTTTACTATCAAGGGAATGGCTCATCCTATAAGGATAATCGTTATAAAGTAAATCATCTAGTATTTAATAAGGTTTCGTCCAATATTCAACGATATAAATGTATTTAAAAAAAAAAAAAAAAAATTGCGCAGCACGAGAAATTACTGTTTTCTAACATTATTATGCCTACTATCATGGAAACGGCTCATGCTATGAGGATAATTGTTATAACACTTAATATAGAAAATTAAATCACCCTCAATTTGAGTATTTAATAAGCTTTCATTCAAGTGGAAAAAGACATTTTAATGTCTAATATTCAACGATATAGAGATTATTTGGGAATTGATTTTTTTTTTTTAAACGGGAACTGATAGACACATCAGTATCCGTGGCATTAAACAACTGTTTCAAATCTCGACATTTTATTGTGTTTCCAAGCGAAATGTTTCTATCTTTATTTTTGATTTGATTATACTTAATCTGAAATGCCAGGTTATTATTTAAATTACATACATTACTATGGGTAAATTTTATATGTTAATTTAAGGAAAATAAATAACAAAAATACCCATATCTATATTTGTAACTCACTTCGGGGTAGTATTTTATCATGGTGTAGCATATGGAAATATTATCCATCATTAGAAATAAAAATAATTTTATATGTCAAATTTCTCCTGGTCTTTCCAATGAAGAAATATCTATAGACAACTATATTTTCTACTTCAACAAAAGAGTAGAAATCAATTTACGGCTTTGAAATTTTGTCCATAAAAACTAAAAACAAAACTAAATTTGCGCTTCATTATGCTGAGAATATATTATAGAAAATAATTAAAATTAAATTAAACAATTAAATAATTAAAATTAAATAATAGAATAGAATATATAAAATAATTTTAATTTTCATGACAATTTTAGAAAACTCTTAAAAATCACCAAGTGGTTATATGAAACCCAAAGTTTTCTTAAACTTATCTAATAATGATTGTAAACAAAGTTAAATGCAGAATATATAGAAATATAAGGATATATCAAAGAATAATTAGTTCCAGAGACATTTCTCTGTAATTATCGACAAAATAATTTCAACATCGATCATGCATACTCAATATAATTTATTATAAAATAAAATATTTAATTTTCACAATTTTGTGCGTGTGTGAATCGATCAATTGTATTTTCCATTTTTTCAGAGATAAATAAATAAAACGTTCCACTATTTCATGTTTAATAATTTTTTTCCAATGAATTTAAGGCAGTTCCAGTCTGCAACAGTCTTTATAATGATAGATGAATACTTGGTTCTAGAAATACTGACTGAGTTTTTCATTATTCGTGACTGTATCAGATTTTTTTTTTTTTTTTTGTCAAGAAGAAAAAAAATAAAGAAAACGATTGACTGAGAACGAGTGAACGTGTGTGAGGGAGAAAGAGATAGATAGGTTGGATAATTATTACACAGGTAGCCTATTTTTCCTCAAACTGGCTAGTACCTAGTAAATCCCTGTTATCCCGATAGGGCTACACCACATCCTGTATTTAATATATAATCAAAGCGTATTACAGGGAGGACGGCGGGCGCTCATTATCCTGCAGGATCGAACGTGTCCTGACGCGGCCGAGCAGGTCCTAACCTGTCTTTAGCACGTGCTCCCTTCTTAGGATTTTTTTACCCCCTCTCTTACCTGCTCCCGACCTTTTCCTGCCTTCCACATTATCTTCCTCTCAATGTCAGTTACCTAGAGTGATTGTTGCAACTTTCGTATTCTTTAACTCCTTTTTCCGGTTTTGTGAGCTACCTTAGTCATTGTGCAAGTTACAACATGCACACCAACGTGAATTTTAAATTTGGAAAATTAAAATTTCTCACTTACAATCGTTTTGTTAGCAGGGATCAGAAATGGTGACCACATTGAAATTCATTTACTTAATATTCCACCTGTACATGTTAATTTAATTACTAAATTGTAACATTGTATATTCAATCTTTTTTTTTTTCATTGGAGAGAGGGGTAGATTACTGAGCTACTAACCTCCAGATCGTAAGTATGAGTACGGCTGCTGCAGGATAGTATTTTATTCTCTTCAGGGGGTCGACCCTGGAATCTATGTACTTTCCTGGACCTCACCAAGATTCTATGAATCATATGGGTTAAGCATATCTCGGCCATATTACCTGTTTCCTCAGAAACAGTGCAGATCCTTCATAACTTGTAATGGTATCTTAATTTTTTTTTTTTTTTTTTTTTTATTTATTTATTTTTATTTTTTTTATTTTAGTGGTAGATTCGTTATTAGGGAAGCCCGTGGCTGAGTGGCTAGCGCGCTTGTCTCTCATGCTGCAGGTCGTGAGTTCGAATCCCAGTCCCGACGGGGCTTTTATAAGGATGTATTTAAATCGGGATTCACTCACAGCCTTTACTCTGGGTATGTGAGACCCGTCAGCCAAATGCCACTCACAAAACTAGGCGTAGGGAGTGATGACCCTACACTACAAAATGCATCACGAAACGTGAGTGTAATCTCCCAGGAGATTAAACCACGAAGCACAGGGCCTACACGGCCTGTCGCGCCACTGGAAGAAGAAGAATATTCGATATTACTAAAAAAGCAGAAAGATTACAAAACTATTGCATACTTTCATTTATTTAGATTTTATTAAAATAATTATACAACTCTTAATAAACTCTGAGTTTGGATAGAAACATAGATAGAATTTCTGCTGTATAAAGCGGTAAAGTGCTGTAAAACGTATTGTCACAAAGAATAATAGACTAAAAGAGGTTTAGTTAGTTTTTCGGACAATTCAGTAATTTCGATAATTAACATACATTATGTATAAATATTTATTATAATATATATATATATATATATATATAATATATATATATATATATATATATATATATATATATTTTACCCATTAGAAGTATTATTTACAGAGGCCTCGGAGGATTGTCAGGAAATGAAGAGGAAGCTAGTTGAAACCAATCAGTAACAGTTTTTCATGAAAGGAATAGTACCTGGTTCGGGCTAAGTCAATACATGAAACATTAAGGTCTTGAAGGATAAGTTTATTTGTGACAAAGTAAAGACCATTAAGGAGTTTACGATAGATCTTGGATTGTAAGGAATAGATAAAAGTAGAAGCGCAATAGCTCTACTCTATAAGTCCATATCGGCCTTATGATTGTCATGTAAATGAGCCTGTTGTCTTCAAGTGTAAGGTTTGAGCGTTAGTCCAGCAACCTTTGAATTAGTCGAAAACGCCGGGTAGTTTCTTGTCGTTTCAGGGACTAATTTAGTTATTGATTTATATTAAAAAACATTGCGTTTCTAAAGTTTAAAAAAGCATATCATTAATCAAGTAACCCCATTGATGAATCATCTTGATTTATTTTAGTATAATTCGAATTATATATTTGCACAAACAGCGGGGACATTTGAAAATATATATAATGAGTTTTGATGTGAATGTGCCCTTATAAAAAAGTCTAAGAGATTTATTCTTCACTTAAAATGAATAAATATATTAATTAGCTATATCTTTCATAATATATTTTTCTAATTTGAAGAATAAATTTAAAATATTGAGAATTGGAGACCTCGAGTATTAGAATCATCATTCACTGTTATACGTTATTTTATCCACTGATGCTCAAAGGTTCGAATTCGGTTTAGAAAAAAAAAAAAAAAAAAAAAAAAAAAAGTTAAAGACCATCTGAATGAAATATATTAGTTTCCAATTGGGAACAATTATGAATTCGACCGTTTCTTATTTTTAATCGTCCCAATATTTCAGGTCCACGTGTTCTCAAATTATTATTCATATGATTTACATGTGAATATCTTGAAGCTAATGAACGAGAACGGGCTGTGCTGTTGGTGCCTCCGGGGCAGAGAAAATTTATTACCATTGCCGCAGGGCTTGATCACCAGTGAAAGTTATAGCCAGCCTACTTGTGAGTTTTCAGTAGCTCTTCTTTGATATTGAGGGTATAATCACATTGTCAAGGCTATAGTTTTGTTTTTGTAGGTCTATTTTTGGGCTTCGTTTAGTATACGTTATTTAGTTGAGATATATAAACATTACATATATATATATATATATATATATATATATATATATATATATATATATATATATATATATATATATATATGAGTAATACGTCATTGTTATCCACTTAACCTGAGTATCAAACATTTTTTCGTTTATTTGTCTTTTTAATAATTACTTATATTTTACCTTTAAACGAGTAAAGAGGTCAAAATAAAATAAAAGGCGCTTCAAAAAATACGAGACAGACAATCTTGTTTCTTTTAAACCCAAAATAGCCTCTGTTTTCTATTTATTTTGATTACATTTACAAATTAATTTTATTACTTATATTACATTTACATTACATATATATTTTCTTATTACATATACATTTACAAATGTACTACAATAATACAACATGTTAATATAAGTTGAGATTTATATACGGTTCATGAAAAAAAAATCATTCATAACCAATATTTATAAAACATTATAAAATAATCAAGATCTTAACTTGAATAAAACGATTTATAGGATCGTTCACGTTTCACAGGTTTTATGGAACATTTTTTTTTTTTAATAAATAAATTATTTATTACCCTGGAAAATGTCCTTTTAGAATAAAATATATAGAATGTGCTTTAGAGTCGTAGAGTAAATTAAATATAATAAACAAGTTAATAATTAGTATAATAATTGACATATTTAAATGAGAAGAAGAAAAAAGAAAAGCTTATTTACAATTGTTTTGAGCCTGGATATTCATTAAGTGATTTAAATGCGGGATTTGAAGGTAGAAAGAGAGTTGTAGTGACGTATAGAAGGAGGGATAGCATTCCATAGGATTGAGAATCGAATTAGAAAGGAATTGTCGAAATGTGCAGTTCGGTGGGCCGTACTATATGAATCTGAATGCCTGGAGCGTGTGCAACGAGGATGGACAGAGGATTTGAATTGTAAAAGATCAAAAATATACGATGGACGGCGAGATTGGATAATTTGGAAAAGGAATGCTGCAAGGAAATACTTGCGACGACTAGAAGATTAAAGCCACTTCAACTCGCCATAAAATTGGGATAGGGAGCAATCGAACAAAGCAATTAATTAAGCATTTTGATTTTACAAGGAAATACTTGCGACGATTGGAAGGGTCTATAACCTTTCTAACAGCTATATACACGAACAACTATAAAATATATACTTTGTTTGCACAAACAGTAAGTGTACTTTTCGTCATAACCTTCTCGTGGACATCCATATTAATTATGGAACTTCCTTTTTTTCTCGGTTTTCGTCCCTCCACAGTTTGATTTAATAGACACATAATAATGACTTAATTCATATAAAATTCTGATTCAGGGTTAATATTTTTTTTCTAGGATTTCCACAAGTAGATCCATTGACTATTATCCTCATCTTGTGGCAGTAGGAAGTTAACAAGTGTTCTTTGAGTAGCGTAGGATCTTGAAGACCCACCAGAGCAATCATTGGCGAAGGGACGGTAATATCAGTAGCCCTTACATACCACAGTAGTCCACGGTAATTTAGTGTAATTATCCTAACCACAGTACAGACGCCGAGGAAGGGTAACCCGGAGGAGTAGCCCTATCGGTCACAAATGATAGCCTGCTCCAGGATTCGAGGGTGTGATCACGCTCAAAATTCTATCCTAGTCTCCTATTAAAATTATTAACGTCCTAAATCAGTGCTCTACCACTCCGTTAGGTCTGAGATTTTTTTTTAAGACTTATTAGTCTATTTGTAAGGAATTGTAGAGGACGACTCATTTTCTAGATTCGGCTGTTCTTTGATGGTATCGCAATGATTACTGGTCTCCGTTGCTACGTCGTGAATTAGAGACTGGAGACTTATTTTCATTTTGTTCGGCTCAGGACAGTAAGCTTCCTTTTGTGAAGACTATCGGGATCATTGGATCAGAGGAATTATGGTGGCTTCGGTTTGAATACCAGCTTTATATCTTCTACTGTAGTAATAACATTATCTTGAAGTTGTGCCTTAAATTTAAAAAAAAAAATCGTTATGATTCCCTTCACATGACTTCCCGACACATGTTATCAGTGATAACAACGAGAATCATTAGAATTTTAGCTACTTTCGTGGGTATTTTGGGAGCGGCGTGGTCTAGTGGATGGAGCGCTAGTCTGCTGTGCTCCGGGTCCTGGGTTCGAATCCCGGCTGTGGCAGAATATTATTTATTCTGTTAATTCAGTCGGGGGGCGACCCTAGGGTATGGAGACCCTCCTGGGGCAGACCCAGCCTCTATAAAGTGGGTACCCAAATTAATTGGGGAAAAACCTGGCGGCTGAGCGCGATTAAGGCCTAATCACCTCATTGCACTGCTGTTGGCCTAGAAACAGTACGAATCTCTATATGTACTGAGCCCAAGACCCTTCATGGGTTGTAGTGGTACAGGTTTTTTTTTTTTTTTTTTTTTTTTTCGTGGGTATTTAAATAAGTCTCACACATAAATAAAAAACGATGCAAATTATTACACAATGGTTTATTAATTCCAAATAACTATATTAGGTTATAACTGTTTGTGAAGCTGTAGATAGGCAATTAAGTAATTATGAAAAGCAATATATAATTCATAGGAAAATGGCATAGTACCACTGCTAATTTGAAAACGCTATATCTCTGCTAGTCCTTAACCAATTTGAATTATTCTTTTTTCATTTTGTAGAAAATTTAATTCTCTATAAAATGGCACTAAAAACTGTTTATTTTTTAATTAGGAGAAACCGTTATTGTTTATTATTTATTCGGGTTATACCCATCTTGAAACGTAACCCCTCAAATTTTGAAGGGGGGTAATTTTTTTTTTTTTTTTTTGGTCGATTACAAAGGTTCATTATTGAAAATATGCATATGCAAATATGCACCAAAAGCATTTATACTTGGCCGAGTTCTTTTCTTTCGATTTTCATTAAAATAATTCAAATAAAATTTCCTGATTCTAGAACACCTTACATTTTTTCTCTGTCTTCAATAATCACCGTGTTATCAGGGAGTCATATCTCTTATAAGTTGTAGGTTGACCATGTAAGATTTTTTTTTCTTCTTTTTGTTCATCGCCGCGTTGTCTTGATCTCAAAAGTCTTTTCTATTTTTCTTCATATCATTAATAACCGATGTTTGCTGGAATTACATCTATTATAACTTGCGACATGAATATACAGATCATTTTCTATTTTTTTATTTATCGCACTTTACTAATTTTCTCTATCCTCAAAAATAACAGAGTTATGGGCGAATGTAATGATTTCAATTTCTTTTCTTTCAAATTTTATTTTTTTAAATATTTTTTTAGGGATAAAATTCTGCAAGTTTGCATAAGTATGCAAAGACTTATAGGTGAATTTAATTGTTGATTATAAATTATATTTATAATTAACTAGACTATAAACAAAAGAAAAAAAAATGCTTTGAATAATCAATTGTAAAAAAAAAAAACTTAAATGTATGAAAATCTCTTGAATATCAAGATTATATATATTTTCTCTCAGATAACTGGAACTCCGTTTATCTCACAGAGAACAGTCAAGAGAAAGTAGATGTTATTACTTATTTACAAATTTTCTTACATTTCTGCAAGTATCTAGAAGAACTGCTTTCTGCGCTAATTTTAGATTCTTAAGGTCTGGGCCAAGCTATTCTGTTTCCTCCTTCGTGCTTTTTAGGATTAGGCCATTCGAAGAGACAACTATTGGAGTCGTTATTACTTTTTCCAAACGGTAAAGCGATTTTAGGCAAGAGAAAGTTCCTGTTATTTTTTCAGCTTTAGTGCTTTACAATCATTATTAGATATTACATTAGCTTTAAAATTACTCCTTAATTCCAACATATGACATCGAGGAAGTTGTAATGTGCAGTTGAAGATGTCCTTGGATTGTGGTCGTGCACATATGCTCTACAATTCAATAGCTCATGGATTACACCTTTATGGGCTCCGCTTTTAAGAACTCACTAATTCTCTCGGAAAGGTTATGGAATAAGCGCTGTCTCCCAGCATAACCATTCTTTACCTCTAATTACAATAGCTGCTTTAATGAGTACATACAAATTCTCAACTGACAAATACACCCAATATACTTTGCAATAAATATTCCGCTAGTTTTTATCGAATTATGATATTTTTTATACAGGAGATTATATTATATTCAGCTGAAGGATGAGATTAATTTTATTCTTAATAAAATACATTCTTCATTCAAAATTACAAGCATTCTCCTACTATCTTTAGAACATAATTAATAATTATGACATAAATTAGTCATAAATACATACATATTAAAATATCTATTAATAAGACATATTTATTAATATATAAACATATTTATACTATAAATACCTATATTTAGAATCGAACGGAAGATTGGGATTCGAATAGGTAAAGGAAGAGTCGATTAAAAGAAGAAAGGCAGTTTTACGGATAGTTATGAAATTGTATGAGTTATGAAAAACTTATTTTTTCTATCCAAACTCAATTTAATTTTTGCATCTGTAATTTTATTTAAAAGTACTTTTTATTTAAACCACAGAGTTCAGAGAAAGTTGTATGTTGCGCGCATCAGATTATTTATTTTTACTTTCACTTACCTATATATGAAATATATAGTAAGGGAAAAGTATTGTGATCGTGAAAATATACGAATTCCAGTTTTCAACGGAAATACACGGTTAAGGTTTCCCTGAGTCCAATGACCAAATCCTGCAAAAAAGTCTCTGTGTGTGTATGTGTGAGGTTACCCCCCGGAGAAAACTTAAATCGCTATAAAGCTGAAATTTCATATTTAAGACAACTGTACGCCCGAGATGTTACAGAATCTTTTTCATCGTAATCAGATAACCAGACGAGCCACTTTATACCAGGCATTTTGCACCTTTTTACAATTTACCCCAAAACGGCTCTAACTATTTTGATTAAACTCTATATATCGATGTAAAATATGATGTGTTTTAATATCATGTAGGTTTCATTTTTATTGAAATAGTCTGACAGGGCTTAGATGCCTATAAGTTAAATTTTCTTCCTCTAAAGTACCTTTAATTTTTTAGATTTAAAAAAATTTGGAACATCATATAATTAGCATTTATAAATAACGAGCGAATTTGATAAACAACTAAAGGAAAAAAGTGCAAACAATTTTTTTAGTTCGTAATCATTGAACAATATTTTTGTCTTAGCTTGATTTACTATGTTATTAATGAACCGTTCTGCTCAATTACGTTCTTCCATCTCTCGAAAATTCTGTTTATGCACTCTTTCCAAAATCCTTGAGATCTAATTGCAACATATTCATCGAGGAAAAAACTTATGGGGCACCCTTTTACTTTCTGATTTCGTAAATGAAATTAGGTATCTCAAAAGTTTTTCCAGACCTCTTTCGAGAAAATTGTCTCCCCAATTAATACCAAAAGTCTTCGAACCTGAACACCTCTGGAGGAAATTATTTCAGGATTTTTTGGCCCTTAAAATAAATGTTCCCTTTGTAGTCCAACAGACTACTTAAGGGCCTAGCAGGTAGGGCCCTTAACGAGCTGCGACTGTCTGCCACGGTCGAACGAACCTTCTAATTAGATCGGGAAAGGCGAGCCTTGATGGATACGTCTCATCGACAGCATATAAAAAGTCCAAATGATAACAGTTAGAATAAATTTGGAATTTGGCATTTACCGTTGAGAGATCGTTAGGGACCTCTTAAGTGTCAATTTAAGGTGTTAACGATTTAAAAATACAGTATCACATTTTGTGGTCAATCATTCATGATATATAACAATGATTAGTTTGACTGCCCATCTTCGGTTTCTCTTCACCTTTAATCATGAAACAATTCAATAATCTTCAAGAGGATGAATGGAGGGTCCATAAATCTTCCTTCATATACAGTTCGAAATTATCATTATCAAGAATGCATTTTTGTCCATCGAAAGATCATTTGTTTTCTAAAAAAAATTTTAGATCAATTATGATTAGTTACTGTAAGAGACTGATTGAATATTTAGTTTTAAAAGAATTGAAGAGGGGAAAAATAAAGAAAGGACAGCATCAACAAAAATTATTAATCCTTATTTTCACAAGATATGTTATATATGCACACTAAAACATTCATACATAAAAAATTAAGAATTTCCCATACTTTTAATTTTATAAGAATTATGTTATGTAGAAAGAAAGAAATTTAAATAAATTTAATTCCAGACTGTTGACCGTAAGTCTTTTTGGAAGTTACAAAAGACGAAAACAACTCCGTAGCAAAATGGCTCAATCGTCGCGATTAGCTTTAAATAATTATTATAAATGTTCTTAATTAAGTTTACAATAATTAAATAACAATAATACAACTTACATTTACAAAATAAAAAATAGCATAATTATTATTTATCTGATTATGGTCCTTATATCAAAAACAGGTAAATTATAAAATAGCACTTTTCTCTTTAACACACATTTCTTTTTAATTTATAGGATAAAGTTGTATAGAAAACCTAAAGGAGAAAAAAAATCGGTATAGATACGATATAAAATAAAATATAAACAAAGAATAATTTAGGTTAACAGTGTTAACTTAACAAAACGTTCTTCTGAATATATATCTGATCCTTACGTTCAGTACAAATTAATTTTAACACCTCATGATGATTAAGTTATTGTTGAGCGTTCATACTATGAAATACAAGAAGTAGGTGGTTGAAGGTGTGGTCATCAAGAAAACACACCAATAAGACAAACTTAGTTTATTTGTGTCCCAACGCTCCAGTCTATATGAGGGATGAATCAGTGAGACTATTTCAAAAAGTCAGATTTTTTTTGTAGTTAGTTGTTTTAGTTGAGGAGGGGGAAAGGAGGTATTATCTCAGTGATTCAACGCTGACGAAGACCCACAGTGTTGGCCGAAACGTCGGCACATAAATAAAATAAGTTAGACTTATTTTTATCTTTTCTTAACGACCTAACCCCCAACCAACTTCTCCATCATATCCATACTCATATAACCCATCCATCATATTTGATAATCATAACATACTGGAAAATCATAAATAAAATTTTATAAGAATTGAAGTTTATTCTAGAAACAAAGAGCGAGAGCCGGTGGCTGAGTGGCTAGCGCGCTATCCTCCCACGCCAGAGTTGTGAGTTCGACTCCCAGTCCCTGCGAGACTTTTTAAGAATATAATTAAATGGTGGGACTCACTCACAGCCTCTCCCCCGGGTAGTGAGACTCGTCAAACTACTTGTGGCAACTCGCAAAAATAGTTGTAAGGAGTTATGACCCTACCCTTAAACATTTCATCGAGAAACGTGAGTATATTCTCCCAGGAGTCTATACCACGCGCCCAAGAGCTTACACGGCCTGTCGCGCCAGAGAAAAAAAACAAAAAAAACTAGAAACAAGTGACAAAATTGCAAAAAACTATTATTATTATGTAATAAGATTTTGTGTGCGTATATTGTTAACAATATTAAAATTAATAAATTTGATCTAATTTTAAAACCTTTTCCTTGGTTACGACCATTTTTTGAATGTATTAGTACTGTTTCCTCTCTGATAATCGTGTGCCACACTTAAACACCCTATACGAAATATCCGATTTCTATAGACTGTTTCTTATAATTCAATCTATAGAAAAACTAGAGGTAAAAAAAATAAAAGAAACCTTCTGAATTCCTGGACGTAGGTCAACTGTATTAGAAATGGAAATTTTGTTTATTCTAAATGTCGGATGATTCAATTTGTCCTTGAAATTGAAGGGGCGATGGCCGTAAATAATAAGATGCGATCTAAACTACCGATTATTTACCAAAGATCTCTTTGCTGGAGGGGAAAAATGTGAGACCTTGCCTGACAAAAATACTGCTGTCTCAAGACAGGGTCTGATATAAAACATTAGTTTTATGTTTCTTCTTTGTTCATCTTTTTTATGAATACCTTTAGTATCAGTTAATCTATTTTCTTCTTCAAAACCCTTTTTCGTTTTTGAACAGATTATCCGTACATTGCATGATATTTTATTTGAATTCATTATTAACTAGTTTATTTTTTCTTACTAAAAAAAAATCAACAAAAATATAAGTTGTATATGCTGCATGCTTGTTTTTTGTTTTTTTTACTTTTCTTTCTATAATATTCATGATGCTAAGATAAAGTGCCCCAACATCAAGATTAGTTACATTTTCAAAACGCCTTCACAAAATAATCATCTGGACTACAGATGATGAATTCAGATCAAAATTTCAATTAACTTAAATTTATATAGTTATCCTCGGCATATAAAATATATTTATAAAATTGTTTTCCATTCTAATGATTGCTTACCTAAACAGCAGAAGTAGTTTTGCAGGATAGTTATTTTTCCCAGAAATATCAATGTAATATATGTGTATAATATACCGTTAGAAAGCTTTCAATTTTTTTAAAAATGTAGTTTAATCTGCAAAGTTGTAAGGGTTATGTTATGAGAGTGATATAAAACGGATTAAATTATGTGATTGTTGAAGATTATAATTTATAATGTTATAGTATTTAATCTATATTTATTATTAGATTATATTTCTTTTTAGTTGGTATATAAATATTACTGTCGAGGATTTTTTTTAGATCTAACAAGCCTTTGACAGAATATGGCACGATAGTTTACTCGCAAAGCTAGAAACATTTCTTCCTCCAACATGTTACCTGTTATTACAATCGTACATAATTTTTTTTTTCCGAGTTTAGGAAGGCTCAGAGTTCTCTGGAATAAAAAAAATAAAAGCATTAGTACCTCTGGGCATCGTATTAGGTCCTAAACTGTTCAATGTTTATTCCTCTGGCATAACACAGCTCCCAGAAACACTTACAACTACATTTGCTGACGATTCAACAATTCTGACATCCAACAAAGATACTTCTAAGGCCTGTCAAGCACCCTAAGAAAACCGGAAAAAAAAAAAGGCTGGGCCAAAAGGAAAATAAATGAATATAAGTGACTGTTTGTCACATTGGCTCTAAAACACGCCGCTTGTCCTCAAGTCTCCTTCAATAACATTCCTATACCAGTTTCCGATCCAATTCTTTATTTACCTAAACAAACGACTGAGATGGGTAAGCCACGTCGAGCGAAAAAGAAAAAAAAAATGAATCAGAGATATGGACTTCTTTTGTGACTGGCTTACATCCATTCACGTCCAATTTATTTATTTGTCCGAGAAAAAATATACGGTTTCTTTTAAATAATTACTAAGTACCTTTCTTACTAGTAATTAGTATCCGTGCATTATTATGGACATGTTATAATAATCTGACTATTTTGAGACTAAACATTGGCTATCGTAAAGCACTAAATAATTTTGGAGGAGAGCTTGTTAAAGAAAAATTATTATTATTATTGCTTTCACTTAACTATATATGAAATATATAGTAAGAGAAGGCGTAATCACCTTGCTGTTGATGGCCTAAGAAAACAAAGTAACCTAATCTGATAAGGGAAAGTATTGCGAACGTTAAACTTTTTGGATTGCAGTTTTCAACGGAAATTAGAATTTTTTTAGTTTTAAGATCCCTTGAGTCCAAATGACCAAGTCCCGCAAAAGAAGTATGTGTGTCTGCGTGTGGTAACTCCCACGCGTAAACGAAAAATCATATGAAACTGAAATTTCATATTTAAGACAACTAACTATACGCCCGAGATGTTACAGAACATTTTTCATCAGAATCAGCTAACCAGAAGAACCATTTTACACCATGCATTTTGAACCTATTTACGATTTTTTTGAAAAACGGCTTAAGCGATTTTGATTAAACTCACTACATAGATGTACAATTTAATAGGTTTTAATATAATGTAGGTATCGTTCTGATTGAAATAGTTTGACAGGGCTTAAATGCCAATATTTTAAATTGTTTTTCTCTGAAGTACCTTTAATTTTGTAAATTCTATAAAACTAACCATATCTTCTTCTCAGCATTGATAAATAAAAAAAAATAGGTAAATACATAAGTTGAACGAATTAGATATCCAACTAAAAGAGAAAATTGAAAAAAATATTTGTTTAATGCAATTTTTGTTTTTTTTTAAATAAATAAATAAGTTCTTTATTATTCTGGGACATGTCCCTTTAGAACAAAATATACAAAATGTACAAAAAAAAGGGCTTTAGAGTCTTAGAGTAAATTAATTAAATATAAACAAGTTAATAATTAATGGTATAAAATATACATATTTAAATGAGATGAAAAAAAAATATATATATAAAAAAATAAATAAATAAAAAGCCTATTTAGAATTCTATTGAGCCTGGATGTGCAATAAGTGATCAAATATGCGGGATTTGAAGGTAGAAAGAGAATTGGAGTGACGGATGGAGGAAGGGATAGAATTCCATAGGATGGAGGATCGAATGAGAAAGGATCTGTCGAAATGTGCAGTTCTGTGGGCCGTACTGTATAAATCCGAAGGCCTGGAGCGTGTAGAACGGGAATGGACAGAGGATTTGAACTGTAGGAGGTCAAAAATATATGATGGACGGCGGGATTGGATAATTTGGTAAAGGAATGACGCAAGGAAATACTTGCGACGATTGGAAGGGTTAAGCCACTTCAACTCTCCATAAAGTTGGGATACAGAGGTGTATCTAGGGACCCCGAAGATGAAGCGAACAAAGGAATTGATTAAGCGTTTTATTTTTACCTCGAGATCCCCAGACACACCACCATATACCGTACAGCAATAGTCGAAGTGGGGGAATATTAGGGAGGTAACGAGGAGTATTCGGGTTTCAAGCGGAAATAGGTGACGGAGGGAATACAGTTGCTTTAAGGTTGAAAGGGTACGTCGAGAGATTTCTGAAATATGATTTTTGAAGGATAGACATTGATCGAAGGTTACTCCCAGATTTCGGACAGTAGGGTGGAACTTTATGGGATTACTATTGCGGAACAAGGTTGGAATATGAGGAACGGTTTTCAGAAGGTGAGGGGATCCTATTACAATTGCTTTTGTTTTTTCAACATTTAATTTTAACTTATTCACTTCAGCCCAGTGGCTTATTCGATTTATGTCCTCTTGTAATCTTTCTGTAGCTAGCAATAGGTCGGAAGGTGGGAAGGAGAGGTATATTTGGAAATCATCAGCATAGAGGTGGTATTTAGAGTGATTAATATGGAGAGGGAGGTCATTAATGTAGATAGCGAATAGGGTAGGAGATAGAGACGATCCCTGAGGGACACCACAGGATAGAGGTAGGGTACTGGAAGGAGGTTGATCTGGCACTACTACATACTGAGAACGATCGGAGAGAAAGGATTGAAACCAGCGTAAAGCACTGTTGGATACTGGTAGATTTTGGAGTTTGTTAAGAAGGATACTATGGTCAACCGTGTCAAACGCCTTTGAGAAATCTAAGAGGATGAGTATAGTTAATTTTTGATGATCAATGGCATTTTGGAGGTCTTGTGTTATTTTAAGGAGAGCGGATTGGGTAGAATAACCAGGTCGAAACCCGGATTGAAGAGGACTAAGGAGAGAGTTTTCTTCAAGTAAATTTGATAGTTGGGTTTGGACAAGGCGTTCGAGCGGTTTTGATAGATTGGAGAGAATAGAGATAGGACGGAAATCTTGCGGTGAGGTGGGATTCGGAACTTTATTTAATGGTCGGACGAGGGCGGTTTTCCAGGAAGAAGGAAAAGTGGAATTTTGCAGAGAGAAATTATAAATATGATATAATGCCGGTATGAGAGATGGGAGGCTGGATTTTATTAGTTTTACTGGAATATTGTCCGGTCCATAGTCGTTAGTACGGGATTTTAAGATTGCATTAAGTAGTTCGTCGTAGGACACGTGAGAAAAGAAGAAGCTGTTGGGATTGAAGCTTCGGTAAGTAATGTCAGGAGCTGTCGAGGAATCAGAAGCAAAGGATATGAAATGGTTATTGAGTTCGTCAGGCGTGATTTGGAAAGAACTGGGGTTATTGGGTTCGGGAAATGACAATTTTCTAAGGATTTTCCATTTGGATTTATTATCAGGAGCATCGGAAAGGACAGAATGGATATGGAGGGATTTACTACGTCGCACTGCGCATTGGGTTTCATTACGGAGCTTCTTGAAAGACTCATAGTCTTCTTGCAAACGGGTGCGTCGAAATCATATTGTTTTTGAACATAATAACAATAATATACCGTTGGAAAGCTAAAGATTATAGAAAAAATATTATCTTATACACAAGCTTGAAAATTAATAAAGAGTAATGAAAATCCTATAAAAGTAACTTATTATTTTAGATAATATAGTAATACATTATTAATAAAATTTCTAAAGTTTCTATTGAAATTCAATTCAATTAGTTCTGTAATAGTTTCACTCATTTTTATCTCTAACTGTATTTGAAAATTCTTTAATCAATTTTAAAAACGGAAGATAAGAGAAAGTTGTGTGTTGCCCGCACCAGATTTGTTTTAGATAGTATAACTGCTTAAACCACATTTAACTGGTAAAAATTGTGAATTGGAATACAACCTTTTTTTAGCATGATATAACTACATGAAATGAAAAAAAAACCCATCATAAGCATTACGAAAATCTATTGTAGAGACATCAGCTTACTCTGAAAATTTCCTTATTATCACCTTCCCACAGAAGATGACGGCGGTAATCTAGCGTTCAAGAAACTCATCATGACAAAAATAAAAAGTAGGCATGACTTGACCTGGTTTCACTACCGGAGAGGTCTTGATGCTCAACTATTTTTACATACTCTTTTCAAGTTTAACAAGATGCTGATTTCGAGCCTTGTTTAAGCGTAAAAGTAAATTAAAATATTTCAATATACTGTAATGTCATTGAACATATAACATATATAGTAAGGGGAAGTATTGCGATCATGAAAATTTTCGAATCCCAGTTTTCAACGGAAATACACGTTTTAGGGTCCCCTGAGTCCAAATAACCAAGCCCCTCAAAAAGGTCTGTGTGTGGTGTGTGTGTGTGGTAACTCCCGGGCGGAAACTGTAAGTCCTATGAAACTGAAATTTCATATTTAAGACAACCATACGCCCGAGACGAGAAAAAAACTTTTTTCATCAAAAAGAGCTTACCAGAAGAGGCACTTTACACCATGAATTTGCACCTTTTTTCGATTTTCTCGAAAACGGTTCCGACGATTTTGATTAAACTCGCTATATCGATGTAAAATTTAATGGGCTTTAATATCATGTAGGTTTCATTCTAATTAAAATAGTCTGACAGGGCTTAAATGCCGATATTTTAAATTTGCTTCCCCTAAAGTACCTTTAATTTTGTAGATTCAATAAAAAAAACTATATTGTTTTGTTAACGCTGATGAAAAACAGGTAAATATATAAATTGAATAAATTTGATACCCAACTAAAGGAGAAAACAGAAAAAATATTTTTTTAATGCAATTTTTCGTTTTTGAACATAAGAGCAGTAATATACGTGTATGATATACCGTTGGAAAGCTAAAGATTTTAGAAAAAATATTATCTCATATACAAGCTTTTAAAAGTTAATAAAGAGTGATAAAAAGCCGATAAAACTAAGTGATTGTTTTAGATAATAATATAATAGATTTTTTAGTAAAACACATGTTTATATATAAATTCAATTTAATTAATTCTTTAATAGTTTCACGTATTTTAATCTCTAACTGTATTTGAAAATTCTTTCATTGATTTTAAAAATGGAGGTAAGTGAAAGTCGTGTGTTGCCCGCACCAGATTTTTAATCTTCGTCTGATTTTTATTATTTATTTATTATTGCTCCACATTTCTTGTAATAAATATACCAGCAAAAAAACATGTATGTGCTCAAAACAATCTGCTATTAACTCATTGATTACACATTTAAGTATGTTATTTTATATATGTATATGTTTATTTTAAACCCCTAATTGAAAAGTCCCCCTTCAGCACTCTGCAGTTATCTCACTCACCTCTTCCCCGCTCTCACCCTCTGTGCCAGAGATCAACTAACTAATGTCCATCGGAATCATTTAGTCATAGTTAAGAAGTATAAAATTATTATTTTATTAAATAATCATTTTTCTTAAAATTACGAAATTTCAAAGGAATATATTGAGTTTTTGGAATAGTTACTAATTTTCAGATAAGAAAAAAAAAATTCATTTAGAGATGCCTCTAAGGCACTCCAAGAACATCTGGACGACATAGCTTGCTGGGCAAAAACATGGAAAATAAAAATGAATAAATCAAAGAGCCTGTTCTTCACATTTTCTTTAAAACATAACTCCTGCCCCCAGGTCTTTTACGATAATATTCCAATACCAGTTTCAGACACAGTACGTTATTTAGTACTTTACCTTGACAAACGACTAAAATGGGCATACCACCTCAAACGAAAAAGCAAAGAACTAAATCAACGATATGGACTTCTTTCAAGATTACTAGACAAACGTTCAAAATTATCATTGACGAACAAATAAACTATTAATAAAGTACTAATAAAACCCATTTGGACTTATAGCATCGAGTTATGGGGAACAGCAAAAAAGTCAAACATCAAAATTATTCAATCATTTCAATCAAAATTACTTAGGAAAATTATAAATGTCCCTTTTTACGTATCTAACGAGACACTATATACTGACCTAGACATTCCATTCGTCATTGCAACTGCCACTGATCGCTACAATAAATTTCATGACAGACTGACCCTAAATTCAAACCCTCTGACTCAAAACCTATCAACTGCCACAAACCCATATAATCCGCCCAGAAGACTATCGAGGCGCTGGCCAAGAGACCTGAAATATTGAAAGTTATTAGTAGTTATTTTTTAATCTATCTCATGTAGTTTGTTACATCATTTGTTAGCATATTTCCTTATTGCATAAGCAGATAGCAAATACAATTGTAATGCCCAAAACATCTATGAATAAATAAATAGAGTTATCAACAACGATAAAATAATCAAATTTAGCCGAGTCTTTTATTTTATTATTTTTATTCGGTTCATTCTCTTTGGGATAGGCTCTCTTTATCATGTCAGGGTTGTATATTTTTTTTTTGTCAAGTATTTTTTATTTTATTTTATCTTTTCTTCTCCCTTCTTTCCGGAAGGATTTCGCTTTTAGCCTTGGTTTCTCCTGAAAGCATATCTTTTCGTTTTTAATTATAAATATATATATTATATATACTATATATATATATATATTATATATATATATATATATATATATATATATATATATATATATATATATATATATATATATATATATATAGGTGAAATCTCACTGAATCTCGAGGCCCGTTGTTTTTTATTATTGTGATAGAGTTAACCGAAATACTATTAAGTAACAAAATGATATGAATGATGTAAAAATTATAGATCTAATCATAGAAAAGGCCAGCCTGAAAGCCAGAATATTTCGTTTCTTTCTTTAAATAATCACTATTAGAAGGCACCTCTATTTATCTTATTATTAAGTTTATCATTACTTTACTATAATATTATTCTAATGTAATTTATAATTCTAAGAGGATAGATGAATAGGTTATATTTTTAAAAAATCGTTATAGTTCTTACATTGTAAATCAAATTTTAGTGTTATTGTTTTCAATATTGAACATTTGTAATCGACGGAAAAAAAAAAAAAAACATTACCCCCCTTCAAAATTTGAGGGCTTACGTTTCAAGATGTAACACGTAATAAAAAAATCCGTTTTTTGTAAGTTATATATGTGACCGTTTCACAAAAGAAGTTTATTGATATATTTTTTTAACTTTCACATCTTACAACGTTTCAGCCTCTCGGGCCATTTTCAATTATCTGTAGCGGTTAAATTTGTATGGCATTTCTGAACTTGTTACATCTAATTTCAACATTTAAATTAATTATTTATTGTTTGTTTATTTATTTAACGTCACTTTATGCTACTACAGCTTATCAGAAGATGCTACAGTGGGAGTCCTAAATTTTGCCTATCCAGGTTTTATAAGGATAAGGAGGATCTTTAACGAGTACCTGACATCGCACAGGCTCGGGACCACCTTTTAACGTCCCCTCTGAAGGACGGCATAACTAAGGATTTTTTACTCCTATTAAAAAATCCTAGGGCCAATTGTGGGTTTGAACCCGTGACCTTTGGCATAGGATGCTGTTATGCTAGCTAGCCATCCAGCTACAAGTCATTCCACAAAATCCGTTTTTAATTAATGAATAAATAAAAACCAATTTTTTTTGTTTTTAGTGGCATTTTATGGGAAACATTTTTTTCTACAAAATGAAAAAGAATCATTGGAATTAGTCAAGAACTAGCGGAGATACAGCGTTTTAAATTTAGAAGTGGAGCTAGGCCTTACTCCTTTGAATTATGAATTGCTTTTCATATTACTTAGTTGCTTATCTTCTGATTAATAAACAGTTATACCCTAATATAGTTATTTGGAAGTAACAAACCATTGTTTAATAATATTCAGCGTTTTTTAATTGTATAAACATTATTATTTATGTTTTAACATTATAGATGGTTATTTTCAAGAATTATTTATTTTAAATAATAATGATATACGGTAATATTATTTTAATTGTAGATTTATAACATACGTTATTTATTGCTAAGGTATGAATAAATTTTTTTTAAATTTAAAATCTAAATATTAAAATGTAATGTAAATCATCGATAAAAAAAGTTTAATTATTTTATTTTTATAAATTATATTATATATTATATATTATAAATAAATAGTTATTTTATTATTGCAACATTGATATAAGGAGAGATAGACCTAACAAAGAAGATAGATGAACATGTGTGAGGTCACGTGGTGGTCTGAATGCTCCCATTCACGTGTGTATGAGGGGAGAAGCGTGCGTCTGCATACGCCTGCAGTGTAATCCACTTCCCCTACCCAACTGTCATCAATGGAGTAATAGTTGCCCTTTAAACAGAATTTAAATCTATTTTTAAAAATAAACACCGTCCGAACTTTTACGTGAAACTTATTTCTATATGGAAGCAGTCTAATTTAAAACTAATTATAGAGAATTAATAATTTTAATATTTGGTTTGTCATACAAAATAAATTCAAGGATTTTTAAGAATTAAAAAATAAAATAAATAAATAAGACAATCATATTTATCTTTAATAAATTAATGAATTTAAAATGTTATAACTAACAAGTCTCTGGGAATAGAACTATTTTCTTATAAATAAAATTGGAAACTAATATATAACTTCACCACTGTTTTATTAAATATTAATGCACAACGTTTCGGTTAAAATGCCATCTTCAGGTGCAAAAGAACAATTTTATCTGCAGGTAAAAAATATCGTCCAATTAAAAATAATCAATCTCACAATAGTATCATGACAATTATGCAACAATAACAAATGTTTAATTAAAAAAATAAAATTTATGAAGTAAAAATGTTAATTTATAAGATTAACATTAAATACCTAAAAATAGATTAAAAAAATTAAAATGAAGAATGAACAAAAGAACAAAAAATATAATTACACTATAAAAATTAAAAAAGCGCGAAAGGAATCAGTTAATGTACTATGCTCATTATTTTGAAAATTCAATTAAAATTATTAAAATTTAATTTATAAATATGAACAATAACTAATTAATTTTAAAAATGTGCAAATTACCTAATGTGAGTGGATGCTTACACCCAAAAGCCTCATGTCTGAATAGGATGTCAATTAAAGGAGGGAGAAGGGTGTTAAAAATAAAATAGCCGAACTTAATTAATGAAATATAAAATATCAGCCTCCAATTTTATTCATCGAATTTAACCTTCACCTTAAAGAATATACATCATATTTTCTTATATTTAATCATTGTTGTTAGTCCTACAATTTAAAACTCTAGGACCTTCTCATGGTAAGGTCCAGTTAAATAAACTTCATATATTAAAAATAGCAATTTAATGAGCACTAATAAGTAATTTTGTTTTCAATATTTCTAATGGTCCGTTGGTTTTCAGAATACCATCTGAATGAAAGTTGTCCTTTTTAATAATATATTATTTCAAATTTTTAATTAAAATTAAACTTTTTATTTGTAAATCACTAAGCTACTAATCACCGTTACCTAATAACCTGAAGCAGATAATCATTTGTTCTGTTTAATCGATCCCGTTGTCAGAAGACCCTCCAGCGGTATCCTATTCTTTATAGAATGAGTAACCGTATGTAGCCGAAAAACCAAGACAGTTCAGTATGATTTCAGGTACATGACCCCCTTGCATAGGCGATGGACAAGAAATAGCACCTAGTTTATGAATTACTGAACCCAAGATCCTAGGGTGTCAGTACATTTTGCTTTGTTTTTTCCCTACTAAAGTGACTAATGAATCATGAACAAGATGTGATATATTAGTTTTAGTGATATAAATGTCAGTACTCTTGATCCTATAATAGAAATTTAGTACTCTTGACTTCTACAAGTTCTCTTTATTACGAGAATAGATAAAGGAATTAAAGAAAGGTGTTTCAGTAAAGTATGTAATTAATACGGCACAGATTGAATTATTGCCCATCTTTGTTCAGGCAATAATGTAGTAACCCCTATACTGGTCGCTGAATCGAGAGTTGATATTGTTATGAATTAAAGTTATGCATCAATAATTTAATAAGAGTATCTGATTATGAAGTAGCCTCCTCATTGAACTATCTCAATGCTGAATATTCAGAGATTGGCAGGTATATTGAGTTGTCTAAGTCCATGTAATAAATCAGCATCTCGCCCTTAGTGAGTCAAACAAATATTATTATTTTAGGACACAAAAAAACAAAACAAAAAAATAGAGCATAAATAAAATAGGATATGTCATATTTCAACTAATTATAGTCGGTTGTCACCATTACTGACGCAACCGTCTCAAAATGGTGTGTCATAAATTTTAAGCCAACAATAGCCAACAACCCTTTAAAGAAGTAGTGCAAGACCTACAATTACAGGAACCCTTGAAGGGATCATGTTCCTGAAACCGTTCGGCAGTAGTCAGGTAGAGTACACAGGTACGGCGGTCGTTATTGTGGGATATGCAAGGGCCCCTCATTACGACTGCAATAACGATGAGGTAGCTACCCAAGGTTCACCCCTGAGGTACACCCTCCTGGCATATGGCCCAACGTCTTCTCCTATTTATCTTGAATGCTATAATAGGTTCAGGATTTAATATTATTCTATATATATTTTTATTAATAATATTATTCATTTTATTTTATAATTACAAACACTTATTAAAAACACCTTATGCATATATTTTTCTTGATTAAAAAGAAAAATGGCAGAAGTAGCTAGGTTACGCCGTGATGGCACAACCTTCGTTTAGTGGAGAGAGGGTAGTTTTTTGTTTGTTTATCATCTTTCAGTCAGTTATTCAATTTTTTTAATATTATGTTTAATCTATATTTTATTTCACAAAAATAAATAATGTTTTCTACATCTAATTTTCATTCAAATTTAAACCTTATTAATTGCAAAGGGATGGAATACTCTTCTTGCAAAATTAGATAAAAACAGTACTATCCCTGTTTTCTGGCAAATTTCTTCATTAGGCTCTCACGTTTAAATGACTTAGATTAGAGAGTTGGTATTGAAAATATTTAGGGAACAAACTTACCCATGCTTTGGAAGGCAATTATGCAACGGGTTCATTTAAGAAAACTTTTTAATTTTAATTGAGTGTTGATAAGTTAAGGAGAAGGACAAGATTAAATAGTAAAATGATAGGCAGTATTACTACTCCGCTTCTTTATACATCTTTAAAAAATGATAAACATGCAAAACTGAGAACTTCTAAGAATTTAAGTACCAAAAAAGACTGTCTCAGTACTCCTCCATTTATTTAAAATTGCAATACGTTTGGGCTAATACGCCATCTTCGGGGATCAAACAATTTGTATCTGTATGTTGTGTACATTTCAGCCATGAGGTATCATTGTAGAATTGAGTACACGCCGATAAGGTAAAATAGTTTGGAATCTAAAGCTGGTGTATTAGGCGAAACGTATTGCTATTTAAAAAAAAAATGGAGGAGTACTGATACAGCCTTTTATTTTTTGGGATTTAAATTAGTAGAAATTCTCATTTTTGCATGTTTATATCTTTACTTCCTCATCCCAACCCTTAAAATAATGAATAGGTTCAATTTCTTTTTTTTTTTTTTTTTATTTTCTTAAGATATAATCCGTAAATCATTTAATCTGTTTGTTGTTTTTTAAAAGAGAAGCCTTTCCTTCCTTAAACGAGGTTCAGGATAAAGGGTTGAATACTCGACTCCCGACCGATAGACGGATCATGAGAGCCCAATTAGCGACTCGCCGACCTACGCCGAAGACCCTCATGCTACAAGACTGTTAGATAGATTAGCTAAGATGGGACGATACACTAACGGTAATGGCCGTGTGTAGCACTTGCTGTAGTGGGCGGAGCCGGCAGGTGCTGTCCGGAGAGCAGCTGCAGCTCTCCATGGGAACTACCCCGGAGCAGAGATTCTCACGCCGTACCACCGTACCACCTGCCACCCCCGACGTCATCGGGGGTATATAGGCCCGCCCATCCCCTCCGGCCTTCATTCCGCTGCGCTCAGTCCATCCAGCAACATCATGGAGTTCGAAAACGCTAACAACATCAACCTCGCTCTCGAAGCTCAAGCGAGGAAGACTACTCCTAGAAAGATCTTCTCGTCAGCGTCCCGCTTCATTAAGAAAGTGAGTATCCTTATCTTATCTCAAATGTCTCTTATCACTCACAACTTTGAGTTTTCTGTTATCAAATTTTATCGTTTTTTATTTGCATAACTAACCTTGTTGTTTTTTTTTTCTGTTCAGTTGTTGAGGCGAGCCAAACGCGACTGCAACTGTGCCAGCGCGCCTAGATCGGAGGAAGAAATCGACAACGACCTCAACGAACAACTGGAAGCCAAATTGTCCAGGATGTCACAAGAACCAGACCTGAGGAGCTTCCATCAAATCACCTTCTACCAGATCCCCAGTGCTCAGGTCCCATATAGTTGAAGATAACCCGAACAAACGTGGAGGAGGGAAACAGTGTCTTTCAGTGAATAGTGATCAGCGACTTACTTGTGATTTATATAGAGAGATTTTAGGGAATATTTTTTTAATTTTAATCAATTGTGATACTTTGCCATATTCGTTCGCAAGCTTTAATTGTGTGTCAAATTAGGGAATAAGTTTTAAAAAAATGATTTGATAAGGGTTTTACCTTATTTTTGAAAGCTTTAATATGTATATATATATATATATATTAGTATAGAGACATGAATAGAGAGATAAAAGACTATAAAGTATATTTTTGTAAATACTAGAGAATTCAAATAAATTTTTTATAATTAAATATTGTTTTATACATTATATCTGACCCTGACCCACTATATATAAGAGCTAAAAACAAAGTGCAAATAACCATTGAGGAATACAAAAGCCACTAGGTGATTACTAACACAGAGTTGGTCCAAGGCGTGGAGTTTGGAACGTGCGACGGCATGCGCCATAACCAGTTCTCCCCACCACTGGCCTCTAAACAGATCACTTTCCCAATCCTAGCAGAATCCTTATATATACTGTAATAATACATATACAAATCATATCAGTTATATCAACGCAATAATTTTAGCATATCCATGCATATTAAAAAAAAAAAAAAGTATATATATATTTTTTCCAGTCAATTATAAGCTAATTAAAGCAATTAGAATAATTTAGCGAGCATTATCATATTTATTTATTTGATCTTTTCCTTTTGCACCAATCACTTGTTAATGGTCTACTTCCTGATGCATGCCTTTTAGTTCTTTGAATGGAATGGATTACAACATAGGTTTAATAAACACCTACTTAATATTTCTTACACTAGTTCCTTATTGACTACGTCTTTAACCACTTAATACTGAGGTAGGTCAACATAGTATGTGTAAAACTATTGCTGAAAATTGAACTTTAAGTTCAGAGCATATTTTTACAGCAATTTGGATGAAATTAAATAACGTTTACGTCTTGTCAATTCACAAAATAATTAGCACACTTCTAAATTTTAGTAAGCTCTAGAATTCGTAGTTTGATTAACAGTCTGAGAATATTATTAATAAGGATTTAATAATAAAACGGACATTTTTTATTTTTTACATTTTAGAAAACCATTCTGTATTAGACGTTTTAGTGGAAAAGAATTCAAGGATACTTTTATTCTCCTTTCTATCAGGTCTTAAGGCTTAAGATAGCCAAGAAAAGCATAAGAACCCGATAATGTTACCTAGCCTTGGGTTAGTCCGGGTCTGAGGTAAACAAAAAACCTTTTTCCCAGTTTCAGTAAAAAAAAAAAAAAAAAAAAAAAGCTCCATTTTTTCCCCTTGGAGGGTTTGGTTCTCCATTTAACAACCAACTATCTCAGCTTTGGAGATAGAGGGAATCAACTGTTGAAGCGTAATAATAGCACCATTCTCCGTCCAAAATGATCTTTTGTTGTGTATTTTCTATGATTTTTTTTCCAATCCAACGGTTCTCAAGAAAGAATCCGAGAGAATTCCAACATAAAGGATACAAACACTATTTACTACTGAATAGTATAATTTTATCGAAGAATACAAAATTGCGACGGTGCAATACTCCAAAAATTTCAAAGAAATCATAATAAAAATAATACTGTTTTGATTGAGGGTGTATAGTCGACTGTAGAAACTATTATAGGTGGAATAGTCAGGAATCAGTCATTTTTAAAAAGTTTTTAATTTTGCCAACGTTTCGGCTCAAGCTTGTGAGCCATCATCAGGGCATTACTGAGCCATGTCCAAGCATAAACCATAAAAGTTTATGCTTGGACATGGCTCAGTAATGCCCTGATGATGGCTCACAAGCTTGAGCCGAAACGTTGGCAAAATTAAAAACTTTTTAAAAATGACTGATTCCTGACTATTCCACCTATAAAAATAATACGTTTTCAATTAGTGAATTTATTAATGGAAGTTTCAATATGTCAGTGTGAACAACAATATTACTTATAAACGTTCACAAGATATTTAAATGTATAACTGTAGTCTCATATATATATTTTTTTTTTCAAATCTTTCACGTGTCGCATTCATTAGCTCCAATAACTCATTGGCAATAGAATACCGTGGCACAAAACATAAATTTTATAAATATAATTTTGTACATCAGTCAAATAAAAATAAAATTATTCACTTGATATTCGGCGAATGATTTCTAGACTATTCATATATTTTATTGATTCATTATTGTATATATATTTTATTATAATTGTATTGCTATGTAAATGTTGTATGAATGTTATCTTTTACCACTTTTATTAATGTCCAAATTAGGACAGATTGTTATATACCTCAATACAAAATTGTTGTTGAAAAGAAAAAAATATATTCGGGGAATTATACATACATATTAATTTGTTAGTCCAGGTACAATACTACAAATAAAAATAATTCAAGAATTATATTTCAATACATATACTACAGTATACTTGTGGTATCGTAGTATTTCTATAGAAACTATGATTATTAATTATGAATATATAACTGTTTTTAATACGTTCTATATTTCATTCCAAACATCATATGTATATAATACATCTACAAAACTATTGCCCTTTTGATCTTTAATGAGGTAAATGAGGTCAGAGTCAAAGGTAAAGTCAAGTGTGTAGTGATAATAAGGTAAATCAGGAGAGCAGGGGACTCAATCATTTAATTGTTTATCAGTTAATATGTTTCCCGTAAAGCATATAGTTCATGCTTTGTCTTGGCCTTGTTATAAAAAAAAAATAAAATAAAAAAAAAATAAAAAAATATATATATATATATATATATATATATATATATATATATATATATATATAATAAAATAAAAAATGGAAATATATACGAAATTTCAAACAAATATTGTGAGTAAACCAATACATTTATACTGTTTTATATGAAACATTAACATTCAATTAATATGAAAACTTATTTTCACAAAGAAATTAGTTGGAATGCCAACCATAAGCATGATAGTTAATGACAGTTTTTCTTATATTTTTTGGTAAAAGCCGATGCTTAAAAAAAGTTTAATTCACATATTTACCTTTTTCAAATATTTTATACAGGTATTCTTGCTTTTTATATTTTCATTTCTTTTTAAACATGTATATATTTTATTTATCTTGTATTGTATATATTTAGTATCATTATTTATTTCTTATTTTGTATATATCGTATGAATGTGAAAATGTAGCATTATTATTGCTGTCTTAATTTATAAAATTTGTAATATTACCGACTAAAGTTGATTATTTAAAATGATTTAAAAAAGAAAGTAGATAGGTAAAACAAACACTATCCAGTTATCATGTAAGTAAAAAAACAACTTAGGGTACAAGGAATATAATTATTTTTTCTATTCATAAATTTAGAAAGAAAAAATTCAATTTAAATGTAAATCACATATTCAACCCTCAGCTCGGACGGAAGCGGTTACCCCGAAGATCCTGCATCAGGATTACGGAGGTAGCAGGTAAAGCGGCAGTTATGCTAGCGGGGTACCTCTGCTCATTGTATAGGTCAGGTAGGTGGCCCGTTAGTGACAATATGGGCTTAGAACTACCAACTGTATGGGCTTATTTCTGGGTCTGCTATGATTATAAACATAAATAGGGGATAAGGCATGGTCAGCTTTAGGCAAAGGTCAGCGGCATTTTCGGAAAGACCACCCAGCAACTGATATTTTGGTTAAAGTGACTGTGAAAATAAATGCACCATTGCACCTTCTAGCAGAAGTGATAATTGTTGTAACATCGGAGTGATTTGGTGATCTTAATTCTTAATGCTGACGTTTCGACAAAAATATGTTAATTAAAGAGACCTTGAGAACAGTACTGTTTCGATTTTAGATAATAATGAAGCCTATTTGGAAAGGAATGACACCTTTTACTCCGAAAAAGATATTTTTCCCCGGTGATTAACACTATAGTTTTTATGTAACATCTACACTCATTCGTATACTTAGCCAACGAATTGTTTGTATTGGGTTGTAAAATAACATAATAGTGTTTTTCAATATTTCAATTTAATTCCAATCTGTGTTTATAAAATCATGTTTACTCGGTCAATAATCCTTAGGAGAAAGCATCGACAGTAAGTGGTTTGCTCAGTTCAGCACCGGAAATTTTTACGCATGACCCGAGCATCCTCATCTGTTAATGATGACCATATTAAAAAAAATACCTGAATAATGGCGACATGTAATTGATGAAAATGGGTCATTTATAATTTATTACAAACTTTTACAAGAATCTGAATTTTTTTTATTGAAATTACCAATAAAAAAGGCTACCAACTCATTTTACAACCTAAGAATATTAACATCACTAACTTACTTAATAAAATGTGTTGTTTTAAAAAAAAAATTATTTATTTAGTCATGGAATGCTTACAGTTCTTCTTAACATGCCCCCTACTGTAGTTTGTTTATTTATTTAACGTCATTTTATGCTACTATGGCTAATCGGACGATGCTACAGTGGGAATCCTAAATTTTGCCTATCCAGGTTTTATTAGGATAGGGATCTTTAACGAGTACCTGACATCGCACAGGCTCGGAACCACCTTTTAACGTCCCCTCCGAAGGACGGCATAATTAAGGATTTTTTACTCCCATTAAAAAATTCTAGGACCACCAGCGGGTTTGAACCCGTGACCTTTGGCATAGGCGGCTGTTATGCTAGCTACCCAGCTACAAGTGATCCCAACTTCTGTAGTTTAATGTATTTTAATGATATTTCTGGTTTTGGAAATAGAAAGGAAGATTCGTGTCAGTGTAACTTATTTGATTTTCAATGTACTTTTATAATTGTTCAGACCTTAAGTCGGTTTTATAACGTTAGTGAAACCTTATTTATATTGAGGGTGTATAGTCGACTGTAGAAACTATTATAGGTGGAATAGTCAGGAATCAGTCATTTTTAAAAAGTTTTTAATTTTGCCAACGTTTCGGCTCAAGCTTGTGAGCCATCATCAGGGCATTACTGAGCCATGTCCAAGCATAAACTCTATGTTTATGCTTGGACATGGCTCAGTAATGCCCTGATGATGGCTCACAAGCTTGAGCCGAAACGTTGGCAAAATTAAAAACTTTTTAAAAATGACTGATTCCTGACTATTCCACCTATAATTTTTGTTAACATTAAAGTTGTTGAAATTGTTGGAAATGAAGGGGGGGAATAAAGAATGAGAGCGGCATTTTAGAAGGAATATGAGCGACTCCTCTTTGTTGGCTAACTGTTTATAAAGATGGGAAATACGGTTAAGAAAAGGTTTTTTATCAGGATATTTTGATTTTAGAATTACAAAAGAGTTTACCTCAGTTCTAATGTTATTTTCTGATGTCGCTGTTATTGTTGCTGGAGATGAAGTAACAGTAACTGATGAATCGGCGTCCGGATGTTGTGAAGGTGACACTGGTGATGAACATGTAGTGGTAGGTTTATAAGATGAAGAGTACATATCTCAGATGTGATGGTTTCTGAAGTTTGCGATGATGAAGTTGAGGTCCCAAGTATAGTTTATGCTTGGACATGGCTCAGTAATGCCCTGATGATGGCTCACAAGCTTGAGCCGAAACGTTGGCAAAATTAAAAACTTTTTAAAAATGACTGATTCCTGACTATTCCACCTATAATGAAACCTTATTTAAGCATGAACTTGTAACGACTTCTGATGTTTTATCATATTCTGTTGCGCCGTAGGAATTAACCCCAGTGAAGAAATAATTATAAGCTTAATATGTACTGGCATGAGTATGGTACTTTTAAGCGCAATTAGACAAATAGATATGCTTAAAAAGTACAATAATACAGCAGGGCAAGGTATGCTTCGGAGAAAAAGTAACATTTGAAAAAAAAAATAAGATATTTCATTACGGTAGCCATATAGCCTTTAATATGGTTGTTAAAACTTTGGAATGTTAATGATGGTCATGTACATTCGCCTTTTTTGAGTGACCATGATAATGTGCTACCTGCTATAACACCGCAACAATTCAATACATTAGGAAACGAAATCTGATTGCCGTAAGGTTCATAAAGCACAAAGAAAAACATTTCGGCAGCATGTGTCTTTTTTTTTAAAACAAATAAAAACCTAAGCATCCTTCCTTCTTTATTTTTATATATTGAATTCCTTTATTTTATTGTAATTGATGATTTGAGTAGGTTAAGTTATACATAATCGTTGCGAATATCGTTGCTAAAGGTGAGGTTTTTAGATATTTATAGATAGATTTACTAAAATTATTTTCGCTTAATTTTGTTCTCATGAAATCTGATTTTTTTATTGGCATACGTTAAATCTTTCTACAATCAAGCTGAGTCACGACAAATGCCCTCCCCCCCCAAAAAAAAAGACTACTAACGCCGCCTACGGTGAGTCAGCAGCGTTCGCTACCTAACCCTTAAGCCCTTCGGACCTGACATTACTAACTGCTTAGGGCTCGGAAGGACAAAGGGTCAGTTTGACTGATGCGGGCAGGTGTGATGGTCTTAGCCCGCGATTCTCCACAGGCGAGAGATATCGTAAGCGGCGGTACCACCTCAATAAGAAGGCCGATACGCGATTTGGACTCCCTAAGGCCCGACCGCTCCCTGTGAGGACAATACCTTCTCTTGTACCTCCGTCCCCTGACTTCTGCGTTCCGTTACCAATGTCTGTGGAATCGATTCATACAGCTCTCCGTCCGATTCCACACCCAATCCACCGGTTTTCCATTCGCTCTTCAACGCTTGTTTTCTTTACATCTACAACCCATAATTTTTGAAACACAATGCGAAACTTTAATAAGTCTACAAAAGTCTCCTAGCCCCATTCCTGTCACCAGAGGTTACATCTACATACTCTTATAATAGTAATAAATTTAATTTAATTTAGTTTAGAAATGAAATAAAGCACCGCTGGCAATGATTTTTACTGTGGCCTTTACGTCGATATTGCTTTACTACTTCTAAAAAATAAAACATTTTTCATCACCTCTTCCTTCCAAGGCACACTATTATCACTCAACATATGTCTACGTCATGTTATATTCCTAGTCACTTTAATTCTTAAGTAATTGAGAACATAAAACAACACAAATATCGAAGAAAAATTAATTTGTTAAATAATACTTTCATAATTACTATTTTTTACTTTCACTTACCTATATATGAACTATATAGTAAGGGAAGTATCGCGATCGTGAAAATTTTCGAATTCCAGTTTTCGACGAAAATAACCAAGTCCCGAAAAAAGATCTTTGTGAGTGTGTATTTGTGGTAAGTCTAGCGCAAAAACGAAAAGTCGTACGTAAATGAAATTTCATATTTAAGAAAACTGTATGCCCGAAATGTTACAGCAACTTTTTCATCAAAATCGGCTAACCAGAAGAGGCAATTTATACCATGCATTTTGCACCTTTTCTCGATTTTCTAAAAAACGGCTATAACAATTTTGATTAAACTCCCTATATTGATGTAAAATTTAATGGGCTTTTTTATATTGTAGGTTTTATTTTGAATGGCATTGTTCGACAGGGCTAAAATACTGATATTTTAAAATTTCTTCCTCTAAAGTACCTTTGATTTTGTACGCTACAAAAGATTAACCATATCATCTTAAAGCAATTGATGAAAGACTGACAAACATAAAAGTTGGACGAATTTGATGACCAACTAAAGGATAAAAGAGAAAAACTATTTTTTAATGTAATTTTTGTTTTGTTTTTACTTTTACTTACTATAAATAGTAAGGGGAAGTATTGCGATCGTGAAAATTTTCGAATTCCAGTTTTCAACGGAAATACACGTTTTAGGGTCCCCTGAGTCTAAATAACCAAGTCCCGCAAAAAGGTCTGTGTGGGTGTGTGTTGTAACTCCCGGGCGGAAACGGTAGGTCCTGTGAAACTGAAATTTCATATTTTAGACAACTATACGCCCGAGACGTGACAAAACTTTTTTCATCAAAATGAGCTTACCAGAAGAGGCACTTTATATAATGCATTTTGCACCTTTATTCGATTTTCTCGAAAACGGTTCCGACGATTTTGATTAAAATCGCTTTATCGATGTAAAATGTAATGGGCTTTAATATCATGTAGGTTTTATTCTGATTAAAATGGTCTGACAGGACTTAAATGCCGATATTTTAAATTTCCTTCCCCTAAAGTACCTTTAATTTTTTAGATTCAATAAAAATAACTAACTATATTATCTTGTTAACGCTGATGAAAAACAGGTAAATATATACCAAAAAGTAATTGTGTAGCCCACCTAAATTGTAATCCATAACCTTTCCCATTAGTTTCAGATACATCAATATTTAATCCCATCAATTTTTTTTCACTCATTCAACGCAGTCCTAGTTCTAGCTGCTTGGTCTAGTACTAATCATTCTTAATAATGATGGTTATACCAAACAGTTTAATGGTCCTACGGGTTAGATGAAATGGTGTAGAGTGTGTTCGCTTCTGCTATACTTTTTGGCTTCTCTTCTTACCATATGTTTTTATATTAGAAAAAGATGGCAGCTTGTGGCACATTAACTGAATTGAGCATACATGTTACGCGAACAATGGGAATATATTTCATATTAATAACATATTTATTTTTTTTCAACACATCTACACATTTCCTAGTGAATAAAAGAAATGCTAAAGCAACGGAAAGAAGCCTCCATATAAAGCCTGGGCGTTTATTAGCTCTGTGAAATCGTGTCTGGGAGTTAGGCTTTTAGCCTAAAGCAGCCTACAGCGATTCGCTTCGGTACTTTTTTGAGGTATTTTTGAGTGTTTATTTTTTTCTATAATGTAAACAAGGTTTCTTCTTTCCCATATCCGATTTTCTCTCCCCTCCCTCTATTCCACCGTTAGTTCTCGCCTATTCAACACCGTACGATTGTTAATAAAATGAAAGCTTATTTATATATCATCTTGTAAATCTACAAGCCATGAGTCTCAGGATTAGAGATCATTGCTGTTTCTTCAGTCGTGCAAGGTGATTAGGTCACGTTCATCCGAAATGTTTTCATTTATTTTTGAGTACCCATTTTATAGGAGTGAGTGATCCCAGAAGCGACTCCCTATCTCAGGGTCACCCCCCGACAGAAAAACGGAATAAATAATTATTCTTATTAGCCATGTCGCACTTCTCTAAATTATCCTCTTTATGTTAAATAAAACTCCTTTAAATCGACAGTTTAACTTAAATGTTGCCTACGGTATTTTTTTTTTAAAATATAATAAAATGATCAACTATGTTTTGAGGTATTTATTTTAAGTTTATTTAATATACAAACCAACTCTATTATACGATATTAAAAGCATTTTCGCGAATTATTACCCAAAAACATTAGCATTAAAAATTATTTTTGTTTTTTAATTATTAATACTTACAACAAATATAATATATATATATAATATATATATATATATATATATTTCTTTTTTTTTAATGTTTATTACAATCTAAACCAGTCACTCTTCCGCGATAATAAGCTAAAGTGCTATACATATTTTTTTTTTAAATTGCGATTGCATTATACAGGCATTTAATAGATATCTTGAAAAGTAGTTTTGCAAATTGGTGAATTACCATAAAATAATTATAATTGTAAATTAACCTTAACCTAATGAACTACATTACCTTTCAGTAAAATTCAGTTTATATTGGTAAATATATAGCTTATCATTTATACCTGGATCGTCAAATGACAAAAGGCATGACAGAACTGGGAGGTAGGGGTTAATATCTAAGAAGTTGGAAACTAGAATTTGAAAAGAACAGTCGACTCTCTACTTACAATGATTATCTTTAGAGGAAAGATCATATCGAATAGTCAGAACTATTAGAATAAATTTTATTGTAACGATTTGTTAATAATAATTTTTCTTAAATTAAAAAAATTACAGAATTCTCTTGTTGTAATATGATATGGTGTTTTGTGGTTGTATGAAAAAGAAATTGGTATTTTTCGTGACTAATTTTATTCTCATTGCAAAACGTGTATATATATAAAAACACAAAATCCTAAAAACCTAAAAAAACTGTACTATACAATGAACTGTCTTGGGTCCAATAAAAATATAAATTTGTACGTTTCTAGGCCAACGGCCATCTAATGAGATCATTAAGCCAATATCATGTTCAGCCATCAGGCTTTTCCTAAAATTTAGGGATACCCACTTTAAAGGCCACACTACACGGAAAAATTTGGTGAAACTGAAATATAAAAATGTAAGGTTTGATGTAATGTATTCGACAGTGAATTATCACATACTTACAACGTATTATAATAAATATCCAAATACTGTATTTTCTATCAAAATGTATCATTTTTTTTTTAAAATTATAAATAATGTTTAATTTCTTATAGTGAAGTTTCTACATTAAAAAACATGAGGATATTACACTTTCATTTTTCATTATGTGTATATTACACTTGTTTGTTTTGATAAAATTGTATAATTTAGTTTACAAAATCTTTACTTTTTTAAATAATATTTAATGATATTATAGGATTATTTAAAGTAATATGTTAAATTAATAATATGGTAATAAAGTAAAATTTTATTATCCGAATTTTTATTTTTTTAAATTATACATTCCCCTCTATTTTCTTGAACTCTCACGAATTTTCTTCTACCTCTTCTCTCACAGTGTAGCACGACCTTATGAGGCTGGGTGTGCCACTGTTAGGGGTGTCTACGGAACAAAATAACAAAAAAAAAATATTCCATCACAACCAATTCGGACCCGGGACCGGAGGTCAATAATCTCAATATAAACGCCGCCCCCAATAAATTTTAATTTTATGGGCAAACAACTTCTAATGGTTCTTATTGATTTACTAAAAAGAAGTTATTAGAAGAAAAAAAAATCGAATAAGTTCTATTTTTATTTGTATAATAAAATAACTAAAAAAAAAAAAAAAAAAAAAGAAGGATGTTATATTTATTGAAACAAACTAATATTCTTTATCATTTGGATGGTACTGTTAATAGTTTCTTCATTGTCTCTTAATGCCTCCAACACCCGGCGTGGTACGCCACAGTTTTCAATTTTTATCCTTCCGAAAATTTCATTCTTTAATTATTTAATATATTAATATATATATATAATATATATATATATCATTAAAGCTCCATGCTTTCGATTTCATAATTTGTTTTTTATTAATTTTTTGTTTTAAAGGTAGCAATTGTGTAAAAGGGACTAATGTTTTTGTTCCATAATTTAAAAATCCATTAATCTATGAACGTTGTCTCCTAGACAATTTTTATAGGACTCTTAATAAAAGTAAGCACTTGAACGATCACTTACGCCGAGCCCGTATGGGTAACAAAGGGAATAAAAATCCGAAAGGGTTCACCCTTTGAAAGGGATGAGCCCTCGAAGACTGACCCATATGCACCCCTATCTGGACCATATGCGGGCCGGCAGAGGGTAAGGGCGGACAGGTGGCAAGCGGCCATATCCACCGCATTCCCGGCCCGCATTCCATCCACCCTTTCCCACGTGTGGGGACACGTGGTCTTGCAAGGGCCGTTGGCTAGTGTTTCATTCATGCAATCTAGGATAGTCACATCTGTTCGCTGCGGTTTTTAATAGCACCAAACACTTAAAGGCCCCATACCGTGTGTGTTCTAACCTAGTGAATAGTCTAGACATTAGGCAAACCACCACACAAAAAGATTTTTTGTGGAAAAAAAAACATAATAGATAGGCAGAATGGGGTAGAACGATGAGTATAGTTAAAATATATACCTGTTCTAAGAAAATAAGTGGAATCTTCACCGATGTTAATAATTAATCTGGTCCATAACTGGGTCGTAATGGTTGACTTTTTTATATGAAAGCATAAAAAAATAAAGCGTATCCCTAAAGGGATCTATTTTTGTAGGTTGACATACTCTGAACCCACTCCATCATAAAACAGGTGAATTTCTGAGTTATTTATCGAAAGAAACTATTTGCCAAACTTAATATTTACCCATAGATCATAGGTAAAATTAGAATAAAATGTTAATTAATTTTTACAAGGTCTAATAATCATATGATCTAATGACAATTAATAATTGCTTTAGCGAATTGTGTTTGTTTAGTTGTCTTTTATTTGTATAAAACAACCGTTTTCAACAGATCAAGGTTAGATTTTTTTTCTGAAGATTAGTTTTTTAAATAATAGGATTATTTCGATCTTCAATTTCCTCATTTAGCCAAAATAAAAGAAGTTGAACATTTCATCTTACGAAAACATATATTAGACCAGTCTTTTAGAATGCGGAAGTTAAATTTACATTATGGACTAAACATTTCGCGTTGTTAAGGTAAGATAATTAATCAAATTTTATGTCATCATCCAATATCTAATTGTTAATTAGTCCCTTACATATTCTGCTATCGGAAAGTTAAGTGTTATAACTTAAATTGTAATTTACATACTTGTTCAGTTTATATTGTGTTGTAGTATTATCTTCATCATTTCAATAGGAAAAGTTTAAAATGTGGAAATTCCTTTCTATGTATTTTCATTTTTTAAAATAATTCTCAGATTCATGATGAAATATTTTTTTCAAATTTGTATATAATAATAATCGAAATTAATAGCATAGTATTTAAAATTAAAAGTTACGTATTAAAATTCAATTCATCTTTACCAATAGAATGGTGGCTCAGCCCTTTCCCATCGTCTTTAACCTGAACCCCGGCATGAGTCATCGTCTTGGAGGAGGTGAGTCATCGGGGTGGGCTCGACCTCGTCTTTGCAGGGTAAGGAATCTGCCGGCAAGGACGTTGAGCGTGTAAATATGAGCTTGAGGATTAGGATAAGTGTATCAGATGGTATAGGAATGTGCATTCATTTGAGGATATTGACTTTTTCTCCTTCGATCAAGTATTATTCCTTTGCAATAATAATATTTAGAATATTGGAATCATCATCTATAACAATACAATTAGGAACGTCAGGTTATTAAAATTATAAAATTAAATAAATTATAACCGAACAGATGCCTACAATTAATTATGAATTTATTTGTTCATTTTTAATTACCTTTTTTGTCATGCAATAAATAATTTATTCAATTGAAGTAATGTATAAGATGGTAACAAATAATTTGACAATAGAATCTTTTTATAAGTAATGATTTTAATGCTAATCACAAATTTTTAAAAATAATTATAATTAGTCCCGGTATAAAAGTTAGTGGTAAAATACGAACGTAGTTGCCTATATATTTTCATTTAAGATAACTTTGTGTAGGACAATATTTAAAGTAGTTAATATATTTTTAGTTAATTTAGCTGTTTCGTAATTCATTTCATTTTAATTTTCAAAGCTAAAATAACCAATTAAAAACATCAAAACACCTCTTATCGTTTATTTAGAAAAATTATTGATATTTTATTTTTATATTAGAAATATGAACAGAATGAGACACTACAAACAAAATCATTATTTATCGTCTGATTTTTTAAAGTATATTTTATGAGTTATAGTTAAATATATTGTCTTAACATTTATGATAATTTTATATTAATCTTAAAAGTATAATACATTCCGCAAATATGTGAAGAGTATCATTATGTGCATGTGAAAAAAATGTATGAAAAAAAAATTAGTGTTAATTTAAATAAATAGAGGCCTTCAACGAAAGTTTTGATAACCCATTCTCGCCTTCTAACTTCCATCTCCTGAAAACCGTCCGGGCCCAAATCTTAATGACAACAGAAATTAAAAAATAAATAATATGGCGATATCTTAATAATTTGTGTTTTTAAAATAAAACATTTTATATTTGTAAATAAAATAATAAGTATGATTTTGTTAATTTATATTTACAAGGGCTAAAAACTTGGAAACTGTCTTTACTTTTTGCGTGTTCTAGTACATTGTTCAACAAAATAAAACAGAAGATTTAATTAACAGACTGCTTTATCAACAATTGACACTCTCACTTTATGATAATTTTATTAGCTGTAAAAGGTTGCAATGCTGATACATATTTGTTGATTACCAATCGATTACAGGTCCATAGAAGTAATTATATGCAATTAATATATATAGCTTTCTTTTTTTATTAATAGCCCTCCTAATCTCCATATTGTTATTTTAAAAGAGCAGTTGTTCACTAAATTTGACAGACAGATATATAGAATTATATAAAAGTTATATTCAGAATTTTTTTTTAAATTTAATATTTAATAATTATTTAATCTGATCTTAGATATTTGATTATTTTTTTGAGCCGTATGTTTTTCCAATTCAGGATAACTATATGGCCCGTTCTAGTGTATAATAATTACTTAATCATTAAGAAAAAAATAGATAGATTTAACCAACAGGAACAGATATTAATTAAGAAAGTATTATCCATAATTATTGCTATACTCATATCTCGTAACATGGACCTAAGTCAGGACTTTTAAACGTTATAGCGATTATTCCGAAAGGTAGGACATACAAGAATACAGCCCCCTTGAGAAATAGGGACAGATGTGTAGATATAAGATATATACCTAGGGCGGACCAAATCCTGGCCCAGAACAGACAGCCACGCTTCCGAACCGTGGGAACAACCAACAGGTGTTGTCCAACACGTGGGCTACAGTGTGCCTTCTTAATGCTCTCCTTAGCTCTATTTATAGTGCTCTGTCCCACGGTAAGTGCGTTGTAATCGCCGCCAATCAGGCCCAATGAGAGCAATTTGTGAGCCTTAAAATTATTATCATAAAACATAATAACCTTATTGATTGTAATTTATAACAACTTTTGCGATTATTAGTGAGTTAATAATGATATATTTGAACGTATATTATTAATAATATAGTGATTTAAGGTAGTTAAATTTTGAAATCACTACCGGTATTAATAATTTATTTATAAATTTATATAATAAACAGACATACATCTGTAAAAAATTGAATCTCGGCTACCTGGTCAAATTTTTCTATTGTCCTGTTTTGGACATCTGTCATCTATAAATACAAATATTTTATTGAGGTTGTATAGTCGAGTGTTGAAACTATTATAGGTGGAATAATCAGGAGTCACTATTTTTCTAAATATTTTAATGTGTAAATATCATAAAACTGATTAATGTCTTCTAAATAACACAGATAATTTCTTATATGATCAGATCTATCAGAATTCCAATCACATTTTAAACATGTTAATGCTGTCTCATAAATCAATTATCTACTTTTCGATGTTAATACCACTTGTTGTTTGAATATTTACTATTAGTGGACTTTTTTTTTTCTTAATTAAAGCAAAAAACTATGAAAGGATCCTTGAGGTCGGACTTCGAAGTCGCTCAATCAAAGATAAATAATTTCAGTAAATGACAATGAACAGGATAATTTTATTGTGTTTAAAGCTCCCAGTCAAATGTTTCCCAATGATAAGTACCAAACATTTTCTTTCTTTTCTAAAAAAAAAAAAAAAAAATTTTTAAATATTTTCCACAAACTTTTAATAAACATGTCACGCGTAGCAATCGACATTAACCTAGATAATCGCTATCTGTGACGTTAAAAGCCATGCGTTGATAAACCTGATTTGAATATCTACGCATGATAATTAATTCAAAATAAAAAAAAAAAATTAAAAATCGTCAATTAGAAAGCAAATTAAAAGGTATATCTTAATCGACTTCTTCCTAAACTGGAAAAGTGGCTTAAATAAGACAGTTACATAACGAAGTGTCATCCCTTGGAAACGATCTTGCGACACGAAGAGGCCTCGTAAAACATCTGCCCTTTTGAATTGTTTTTTCCTCTAATTCTCAGTTATGAAGGTTTTTGACTCCGGAGATGGATCGCTCTTCGCGAACCTTTTGAGAAGCCGCGTTATTGTCTTGGATACAGGACGTCCTTTGGTAATGTGCCAATAATGTCCTGTTTCGGCAAAGCGACGAGGTCGAGTGAATGGATGAAAAAAAAACAAGTTGGCTACACCCCCTGGATTGTACTGAAGGCGTTCGCAGTGGATACCTCAAGAAACTTCTACCACAATATTAATCCTAAAGGGTATCAACAGTGACATGATAATCAATCTATTAGTTACTTTACTTTCTCTGATTCCAATGTTAGGGAAAGTGTGATTAAATAGCAAAAAAAAATATTTAAACATTTTGCTAAATAAGGATTTATTATGGACACCTCTGTCACAACAAGCCCTTTAAAAAAATATTGCTTAATGTCTAGGAATCTAAATGTTTCGTCAAAACAATCTTTTTCGATATTGATTTTGTAGACCACTCCGATACCACCTGCGGAATATCACAGCTTGACCATCCCATTGAAGAATAGCAACTGTCACCAAGGCATCCTACAATCAGCATTGACCACACTTATCCATATGGTCCTGTGTGCTGCGATCCAACCAATCTAACATTGAGAAATCATCTCTTTCAAGATAAATATATATAAGTATAATATATATATATATATATTATATATATATATATATATATATAATATAATCGAGATAGATTATTCGATCTTGAAGGGTCTTGGGATCAGCTACTTATTATTACAGATTCATACTTTTTCTAGGCCAACGGCTGTGCAATGAGGTGATTAGGCCTTGATCACACTCAGTCGCCAGTTTTTCCCAATTTTGGGTTCCCAAAGGTACAGGTTTTTTAGTATATAAAAATATTTAAATAGTATAGTGAAATATTTAAATAAAGTATTTTAATAAAAATAAAATATTTAAATAGTATAAAACAAAAAAATATATAGTATAGTGTTAAATATATTATTTCACATTTTTTTATCTTTAAAAATGTAAATATATAAATATTAAACACCAATGAACCTGAGGGAGAGATGTGGACTCAAAAATATTAAACATTATATTTATTTTCATAAAAATCGGAGAAACACAAAGAGCCACTTTACATTATGCATTTTGTACCTTTTTATGATTTTCTCATAAACGGCTCTAACGATTTTGATTAAACTCGTTATATCGATTTAAAATTTAATTGGCTTTAATATCATATAGATTTCATTCTGATATAATAGTCTGACAGGGCTTAAATGCCGATATTTCAAAATTTCTTCTTCTAAAATACCTTTAATTTTGTATTTTTTATGAAATTGACCATATGATCTGATTAGCAAATCTAAAAAAACAGATAAATATATAAGTTAAACGAATTCGATATCCAACTAAAGGAGATTACTGAAAACATATTTTTTTTAATGCATTTTTTTTTTTTTTAACTTAAGAACAGTAATATACATGTATAATACGCCATTGTAAAGCTAGAGATTTTTGAAAAAATATTATTTAATATACGGAAATTTAAAGGTTAATGAGGAGTGATGAAAAACCGATAATACTAACTGACTGTTGTAGATAAAAATATAATAGATTATCTAATAAAACACTTGTTTCTATTGAAATTCAAAATAATTCTTTAACAATTTATTTTCGTTTCTAAATTTGTAAGGGAGCGGCGTGGTCTAGTGGATAGAGCACTAGTCTGCTGTGCTCCGGGTCCGGGGTTTTGAAACTCGGCTGTGGCAGAATATTATTTATTCTGTTAATTTAGTCGGGGGGCGACCCTAGGGTATGGAGACCCTCCTGGGGCAGACCCAGCCTCTATAAAGTGGGTACCCAAATTAATTGGGGAAAAACCTGGCGGCTGAGCGCGATTAAGGCCTAATCACCTCATTGCACTGCCGTTGGCCTAGAAACAGTACGAATCTCTATATGTACTGAGCCCAAGACCCTTCATGGGTTGTAGTGGTACAGTTTTTTTTTTTTTTTTTTTTCTAAATTTGTTTAAAAATTCTTAAATTAATATAACGGAGGTAAGTGAAAGTCGTGTGTTGAGCGCACCAGATTTTTTTGTTTATATAACTATGTTGATATAAGCAACATTAAGCAAAAAAAGTTATTATTTATTTTACAGAGATATGTTGTTATTAATAGTACTACTGAGTTTATAAGAATAGAAGAGACGGTTGGTTAATAAAATACGGTGTGGCTATTTAAATTCAAATAGATAACGGATATAAAGCGGTCGAGGAGGAAGAAACGGTAAAATACAGGCTGAGGTAGGGGAATACATAAAGTATCAATTATGTAAGAAGTTTTGGGGCTACTATAAGAAAGGAGGTAGGTAGGGAAGGAGGGAGAGCGCGTGCTGCTAGGGCGGCCACGTGTGGGAATGTTCCCGTTCCCACGGTAGTGGCCCACCTGGCCTGCGCACGTCTTGGTCGCTCTAATCCTGTCATTTAGCCCTGTCTACACCTGGTCGTCATTATCACCTTTGCATTGTTTAGTCACCCCAAGTATTCTCCATGTCGCATATCAATGATTGGCAATCTGAGGATGCATTTGAAAAAAAAATCATGAAAATCCTATCTTGATCCGTCATAGAAAACTTGACGTAATCCTTTTAAACTCTGTGGATTAAATACCATGAAAATAAAATTTAAAAATTGATGGAGCTCGTCGGAGGCATACATCTCTGTCTCTTTTTTCTGTAATTATGTTTCCGTTAAAATAGTCCCGCTTTTTAGAGGTCACCTATGATGTAGTAGTTATACATCAAACTGTCCGCGCCGGTTTGATGTCATCCAAGGGGCAGATGATATCCAAGGGGTTTGCGAGACGTGACTGGAAAATAATTTTTTATTATCTTGACGTAAAATATTTGTGAAGCCTTGGCTCTTAATAAGAATCAGACATGATCTAAACAAATTTAACGCTTTAACTGATATAACATGAGCACATATGACAATATCATATATGAAATAATTAACCGCTCCTGATCACTGACAAGTGACTGCTGCAGCACTATAACAATCTTAAAATTGGTCATTTCTAACATTTAGAAAATAATAATATTAAAGGACAGATGTGTCACATAAGAAAATGAACAATATTAGGTAGCTGGCTCCAATCTGGCAAGTGACCTTAGCATTTTTTAATGAGAGTAAAATGTCCTTGTTTGCGTTTTCCTAAGAGATGTGAAATAGTGGTCCGGAGCCTGAGTGATGCCAGGAACTAGTTAAAGATCCCAATCCTAATTAAACCTAGATAAACAAAATTTAGGACTCCCACTGTAGTGTTGTCCGATTAGCTAAATTATTAAAATTGTCTTTTAACGGATAAATAAACAAACAGTTTTTCCTTACATTCTACATTATTTTCTAACTGTTTTTTCAGCTAAAGTGTTATAGACGCTACACAATGATTTATTATAATTATATTAGGATATAAAAATGTTTATAGCTGTTCAGGCAATTAACTAAAATATATAGCGATAAATTAATCAAAGCGGCAATGAATTTAATCTTTTTCAAGGAAAATGACCTATTACCACTGCTAAGTTCAAAACGTTATATATGTGCCATTCTAAACCGATTTTAATGATTCTTTATTTAGTTTTTAGGAAATTAATCGTCTAGCACTAGCGACGGTATTAATAAATTCATAAAATAGGTACCGCTCAACAGATTTTTAAAAATCCTTTATTCGGTTCTACACATATTGAAACTTAAGACCTCAAATTTTATTTATTTTTTGGTTGATTACAAATGTTCATTATTGAAAATAATAAGTAAAAACCAATAATTATTTTACAATCTATTATAAGGTTTACCAGCTTAATATACATATATCCCTTTTATTTATTTTTCTTAGGAAAGTAATTAATCAAAATTGCTAACAAAACCATTATACGTAGATTAGTCAAACCTATTATTATGCATTTATCATTGATTGACTGCTTATTCATTCTTTATGTTTAATAGTAAGTTCTAAATTATTTCCTTTTTGAGGAATGATTTTTAGTAGATGTAGTAGTTGTTTTATATTAAAATTCATTAAAGGAGTTAATTCAGCAAAGGACATAATTCTGTACTATATTTTCATATTTCATTAAATCATATCATTATTCATTAATATTTCATAATCCTCCGATTTTTAGAATTAGGATGAACTTGAAATATTTAATGATTCTGAAAAAAAAATTAATTTCTACTACTTTTAGTTAACTCAGAATTTTTTTAATTTCATTACTTTAAAATAATAATTAATACACTAACTAGGAATTCCTAGATTAATAATTAAATATCAATAAGAATCTCGATAAATAGGTATTTGAAATGAAAAGCAAACAGATTAACTTGGAGAGCCGACCAGTCAGGGCTGATTGCATTCATCACTTCATTTCCACGGTAGCCTCTACGCCAGTGATGTCTTCTTCCGAATGACCACAGGCTATTATTCAGCGGCCGCTTATTCAAGCGGTCGGATTATTCCGAGCGAGAGCGTTTAAACTTTCACATACTTTTCATATAAATAATAGTTTACAGGCTAGTTAGTTAAGTATGTCTAAAACAAACCAAGTATTGATTGAACTTAGTAATCCATGAACCGTGAAAATGACAAATAAAATTTAAGAAAGTTTTAAATTATTAATAAATAGTGACTTGCCCTAGCTTCGCACGGATGAAATTAAAAAGTTAAAAAAAATCTCTGGCTGATTTTGAGTTTATCGCTATGTGATTGGAAAAGTCATTGTAAAGTGCAATTTGAAAAAAAATATATAATTATTTTGTTCCTTATTAATAATTAAAAAAAACATAAATTGGTTCAATAAATCAAAAAGGTTCATTTATTTCTTTTTTACTTTAAAGTAAATCGTAGTTGAAAAATTGTCCTCCGCTTCTAGATCTTACAAAAATCTAATTATTTGTAGTATTAAATATATATATATAATTAGAGATGTTTTTGGAGAACTTAATGAGCTTATAGCTACTTTCAATTAACTTGAACAACTTCTTTTGTTATATAGTAAGTTGTTTTTTTAAAGCTTGCACTTTCCAACGGTATATTATTAGTCAATACTACTATACTCATGATTCCAGGAAGAATATTTTGATGCCTTGATAACAGAAAAATATTTTTTTTTATGAAATATTTGTCAAATCAAAATACAAAAAAATCTTCATTGCAATTAATATACTTATAAACTTAACCGGTAAAAATAATAGAGAAAACCATATCATAATTTGTATTGTGGTTTAAACTCTTTAATTCTGAATACTCGCGGCCTATACCATACTGATAATTTCTGCTGAGAGTGTATTTACGCTCACAGCCTATATCGAAGGCTTTCGCTGGATGCATACATACGCTCGGCCATAGCAATCAAAGGGTTAAAGGAAGTAGCGAAAATCAAGAATGGCGCCATCATATTGTATATATAGCGATGATCTAGTAAAAAAATGCAAATTTGTAAAAAATTGAATTACTGAATATAATCGAAGTATAACTTCACGGCGATATGAACTTGCTAAGTTGTTGGAATTGATTAAAAACGAATTTACTAAGCCATTAGAGCATAGACTCGACCGTAACTAGGTGGTGTTTAAATTATTTTCCTATTTATAGATATAGCAAAAAAAGCTGTCAATATTAGCAAAAATATTTCTTTCAATCGAATTAATTAATTACATTACCACAACATCGAGATAAGGAGACACTTTATCCTGAATTGCTCGCACTAAGAACTTATTTGAACAGGTACAAAATTGTTGGGAAATTACGGCAGTTTGTACACATCTATTTTCACAGATGTCAATGCGTCAATCCGTGATGTTTACTTCAGATTCGACGCTCTTCGTGCGGAAACTGTACGTGTTCGAAAAAACAAAGCTTGGGACGTTTGCGGCGTCTCATTGTGCTGGGATTCGCTCTATTCTCCCGCCTGTTGTCAAGTGCAAAGGCACCTGCTAGAGCCCGCCCTATTGTTCGCCCCTCTGTTTTGGTATGTCTCCCCCTTCCACCACCGTGTGTCTCTGGCCCAATGGATATCCCAACACGGTCTCAGATTAGATAATTTGCATAGATTTTTTTCCTGTTTCTCCGACCTCCCAGAATTGATTAAAAGTGTCTTAGGTCAATTAATTACTGCCAAGTGAAAAATATTTTAATATGTAAACATTCCTCTATTCCTGTTTCTCAATTATTTTTATAAATAAAGAAACGATCTTATCAAAATAATTAATTGAAAAATCACAGTATCAGGCGCATGCATGGTATAGGAAAAGTACCGGATAAACATTAAAAATTGGTGGTAGAACAATCATATATTACTGTTAATATACATTTACAATATACAATAAACAAAATGTCCTCAAAATATTTATTTTAATCAAATTATTATTAAATTAAAATTAAGTTTTTTCAATTATTAGTGATAATAATAACCTGAAACTTACAAGTTGTAAGTTACAACCCATGAAGGGTCTTGTGTTCAGTACTTATAAAGGACCCATACTGTTTTACGGCCAACATCCGTGCAAGGTTTTGGGGTCTCGATCACGCTCAGCACAGGTTCCCTCTCTAATTGTTTGGCACTGACTTGATAGAGGATGAGTGTGCCTAATTTTTCAACAGCCGGGGTTTGAATCCAGAACCCGAAGAATGGTAAATAAGAGCTCTATTCAATAGAATAGTTTTTATAGATATGATTATTTTAAATTTTACTAATAATTACTATAGATGAATCATGATTGCTTTAATTCGTAGAGAAAAAAATATTGTTCCTTAATATTTAATTTTTAAAAAAACTTTCGGCTTCCAACAGGCTCGGGTGTGAAGAGGGAAATGCCTCAGCAGCCGTCTTCAGGTGAAAATTCATCCCAAATTTCACGAATAATTAGAGGGTTGAATAATCTTATCCAGCCCCTTTTTGAGCCTTCACTCAACCTATGAACCCTCCAAATGGCCCCTAATCGTATAAATGATAGCCTTATTAATACCCTGACATAAAATAAAGACTTCAATAATTTAAAAAATGCTGGACACCATACATAAAAAAACCCTGACGAGAAGACGTGCTGCTGGGTATTGTCCATTCTCATGCCTGACATGTTATTATTTTGTTTATTATTTTATCCTATTTGCTGGTTGTCACAATACTCTTGAAAGGTGCAAATCAATAAATGAAGTGAAAAAAGAAACTTACTGTCTAATCGGCAAACCTCTAAAATTTTCTGAAATTAGTTGAAGCTAGCATTAATGTTTCAACTTTTTAATTGAAAAATGAAAATATCAATACCGAATGCCAATATTAAATATAGATAATATATCCTAAATTAAAATAAATTGAGTTGATTACTAATAATAGCAGCTAATAATCTTATGATATTTAATTATAACCTTCAGCTTTTCTTTTCATAATTAATATTGATGAGTATGCTAAGAAAAACATGGCCTTTTAAGAATTTAAATTCTAGTACAAATTTTGTTTTCTTCAACGTGTGAGTGCTTCATTTTACTCTTAGTTTCTCATCGCGAATGAAAGGTCATAAAAACGTTAGTGGGAATGAACAACAATAAACAAAAAGATGTTTATAAGCCAGTGATGTATGTAAAATAATTGATGAAACAACACGACACAGATTCTGTAATTACAGTTAGTTGGATAATGATCCCATACACACGTGCTTCATACCACGTGAATTTATAGTATATGCATATTCATTTTTTTTAACTAGTGATTCTACTGGGGTAAAACGGATAATTTTCTAAAGCATTTATTAATTGTGCATTGAGATTACAACATATCAATATAATGATGTCAATAGATGGGTGACAATTTTATTTCCTTGTCTTACCCGAAGGCAAGTTTTAGACAATATTTATAAATTAACTTTTTTTTTTAATTTCTCACCTCTAATTTATCATAAAAAACAATTACATTTATACAATGATATAAATATGTATAAATACACATAAAATATAAACAACGTTTTATTTTTCTACAAATGAACATCAGGTAATATAATTATTTTGAAATAAACTCAGATTTTACGCCAATTCGTAACACTTCCACTAACTCGGCGTATATCCAAGTAACTTATTAATTAATTAATTAATTTTAATTCTAAAATTAATTTTCTTAAACTTACTTAAATAAAAAATTGATATTGATTAACAAAAAATATATTATTATTCTAAATATGACATCACAAATGTAAAAATGTAGGTTTCTTTTTTGTTTTTCTTTTGTCTCAGCTTCTCTATACATTGTTCTATTATCCCTGATAATAACTATAAGTATTAATTTTAATTGAATGTAGATAGAGTTGTGCAGACACAGTAACATTAATTTAAAATAAATTTGTTAATACTCATCACAACAGTAAAATAAAAAATATTCTATGATTTTTTTCTATTGCTAGTTTGTGGACCACCTTCTCACGCTTTATCTTGAAGGATCCAACTATCACAAAAATTAATAATAGATCCTTTTAATAAAATCAGGCTGATAACTAAAATTTACAAACCGAAAAATTTCATCTTAAAAGGAAGAGAATATATATTTTTTTTTTTTTATACTGCCCATAAAAAGTCGCCCCGTCCGAGCTGGGCATATAATATGGTGGCCAGTTCCGGATAATCACCAACAATATCCATAAGAAGCTTAACAGGAGCATTATAACCAATATCAGATTTGTGGTGGGTCTTAAAAGCTATCTTAATCAATATCCATTGAAATTGACTCCTTATTACGACTTTTTCATTTTTTTAAAAATAATCAAACATTCAAAATAAATTATAAAAATTGTTAGCTATTCATGCTTTAAATTAATTCCTTATTATTTCAAGAATGTTTTATGAAATAAATATTTTTATGCTCTTTGATAGTTGGTGCATTCATGCAAAGCCTTTCCTGTCACTTAAATTCATATCAACACATTATCCCTACATATTGTTTTTACCAATGATTATAATTTCTTTGGGAATTTGGGAAAAAATTAAAATTATATCGAACGACTTAATAAAAAGTAAAACAAATTAAATATAAAGATTAACGTACATTGAAAAAATATTTTTCGTAATTTACAAAATATTCCTTCATAAAAGTATCTTACTGTGGTATATAATGAAACTGTCTTAATAAGAATAGTATTTTATTATATGTTTATTGTTATAGAGTGTTTACCGAGAAGATTTAATGAGATTTTGGTCAAAAACTAAAATATATGTTAGTTTTCAGACACTGATAAATATCTGCAGTAAATGTTGAAACGTTGGTTTCACAATTAATAGTGTATATTTTTCATAGTTATTGCGATTACACGAACTATTTAAATTTTATCGCATACGCATTTAGTATTGAATATGATACATAAAAAAAACAAAAAGTTTCCTAATGGTGGTCCGAGGAGTCATTGGAATTTTTTTTTTAGAATAACGTGTTGTTTTTTATATCTTATTTGATTTTTATTAGAGTGTTTATGTTAGGTATTACAAACAAAATTTAAACATTTTATTTTATTGATTTTTACGACTGCATATACAATAAATACAAGTAAAAGTGCTTAATTTCGATTGTGGAAGTGAAATAGTCTTGTGAAGAAACTACCAACTCCTGCGTTAGCACTTTAATAAATTTAAACCGAGTTTCAACTCACACACATAAGCTACACTGTTCTGAATTTTTAATTAATAATTTAAAATGTTTTTGGTTTGGCGTGGTAGAGCATTTTCAGAATTTAAGCGATCCTTACCACAATCGGATAAGGGCGTTGAAACATTCGAAAAACATTGTTTGCGCCCCCTTTATTATTCTTTTACATATTTATGTTAAAAACCGGATAATGTAAATGTGATAAATTTGAAGGTAATAAATTTTGAATGGTAGTAATTTTTATTTATTGCCTTTTAGTGGATTTATTGGCCATTCGTTTTTTTCGCATGAACCAGGTTAGAGTTCATTCCAACAAGTGACGAAGTCATCCGTGCACTTGTTCCCACCGACACAGGGAAATCGCGGCTATCAAACACAATACCCTGACACAAAGACAGATCAACAAGTGACCGTGTGGCGAAGGCAGATCGCACGCGTTCGGGGCACAATCACAAGCGCCGACGGTATTCCATTATCGGGCCTGTATGTAAATAGAGGACGGCCGCTGTGGGAAGAGAACGAGAGGGAGCGATAGAGAGGGAGATAGTGTGCGTGAGAGAGAGAGAGGTAGAAAAAAAGAGAGAGAGGGAAAATAAGTGAGAGAGAGGTCGGCTCGTGCCTGCTGGGCCGCTGGGCACGTGGGAACCTCGAGATCTTTCCCACGGTAGCTAGTCCCCACTCCTCCTCTCTCTTCTCTTGTTTGGATTGCCTCTGTATTTATACCTTGTCCATTATATATTGGATTTTTTTTTTTTTCTTGCACGTGTGCCACCTTTCCCACTTCTTTTAAATATATATATATATATATATATATATATATATATATATATATATATATATATATATATATATATATCTTTATGTATTATATTTCTGCTTGAAAGATTGAGCATTCATAGCGATACCGATTTGACATGTCGGAAATTTAAACATTATTCATAAACTACAATGCCATACTCAAAAGCTAATGTACTAAAGTTCACAATTATTAACAACCTTATCCATTTCAGTTACCAAGAAGATTGAACAATACCTCAAAACGAACTTTTTCTTTATTTTACTGATAGATATGTCAATCCATTCGTATATTTCCTTGCAATATTAAAGTCATGATGTTTTGAACTTTTGAGAGCCCATTAACAAATACCTGACTAACGAGGTAGTCATAGAATAAATAATAAATTAATTATTTATTATAAAGTCTTGGTCATAGAAATCGCAACAGCTTTAATTTTTTGTGATTATGGATTTGACTCAATCGACTAATTCTAATTATTTATAACATAAGCCTGATGAAATAAAGATAAAGTTTCTTAGTTTTTGGTTAATAGTTTTTAACTACTACCACAATAAAGTATTTAATTGTGTCTAATTTTGACGAATAAACATTATAAGGTTTTATGGAGTGGAAGAATCTTCACGTAAAAAAGCGGTGACACAAATTAACAGTGGTCACAGTTTTGAAAATTAATATTATAATTCATTTTACGAGAGAATTTAAAGTTCTGAATTTTTTTCATTGAATTTTATGTGCTTTTCGCTAATTTTCAATATATATTATTTTTTAGTGTAATCAGCATATTACAAAAACATGCAGCATTTTCAGTTCGCTGATCTGTGAATAGTGAATGAAATATTTAGATAATATATATTTATTAATTATTCTTTTTTTTTCTAACTTAACAGTAAAGTAAATCACACCACGAGGAGCGAATGCATTAATGCATATGCATTAATTCTGTGGTGTTTAGCTAAAGGCGTACAAGTAACTTTTTAACTAAATGTTTTATTTTTTTCTTCATAACGAACTTTGCATAGGATAAGTCAAAACACTAACCTTTTTTTTTAATTTTTAAGGATCGAAATGAAAAAAAAAAGTCTCACTAGGAAGTCAAGATGAAAAAACAGAAACATGACAATTAAGAAATACTAGCTAGTCAACTTATACCAAGACAGTAAAACCTCATGTTTCTTAATCTCTTTTTAAAGAATTGTAAAAAGTTTCTTTTCATTCCGATTTACACAAAAAAAGAAAAGTGACTTCCCTGGTTCCTTCCTCATACCCTTAATAAATTATTTCTTTTCCTGTGTGCGCGTCATTGACTTAAGTCCTTTATCTCATAAGTTAAGTTCATTTTATGCAACATAACTCATAGGCGAAAACAAATCATATACATTTGAATCTTATAAATAATACTTCTTGAATATTTTAATCAATTAATTTGTTTTTTTTTATTTCATAAAATAATTATCTTTTCGTAATTGCTTATATTAGTTTCAATTTCTTAATAATTAGAGGCATAATTATACATTTGAATTTTTTTGATAGATATGAAATATCAATTAATTCATATTCATTCCAGATTTATCAGAACATATTTCTGTTTAATATTACTTCAAAAAGTATGTTGAAGTATCTATTAAAATACTTTATTTATTTTTATTATTTGAAAGCAATCCTTTTCAGAACTTGTAAGTCTGGCCGAACATTCTTTTTTTTTAGTTTGAGTAAATTTCTATAAATCTGATTACTGATCTGATCAAGCGCCAACAAATATAAGGGTTAAATTAAAACAAATAATTAATTCATTCACACAGGTAGGTTTATCAATTCAACAGGTAGAATCAGCGTTGACATTTATGAATAGGTAACACCTACATAGTTTCTATCTTATATATGTTTCAGTATTACGTGTACAATTAAAAAACAAATCAATAGTAACGATATAAGAGGAGCCGAAGGATGCAACAGTTGCGACTTTATTGGCACTACGACAGTAGGTATAGCACGCGACATACAGACAGACACAATTAGAAGAGAGGGCACGCGTCAGTAGCACAGCGAGTGAGAGAGAGAGGGAGGGAGAGAGAGAGAGATAGGAGCAGCTGTCGGGTCTGTGAGAGCCGGAGCGGGCCTCAGTTCCCACGATCAGGAGGGGTATATATAGCCCCTCCACCAGGGAGCAGGCATTCAGACCTCTCTCTGCCTCCGTTCGAGCAACATCTAGCTCACCTCTTCAATCAGTTTTCTTAGTGCGATATATAGTGTGTGTGTAGTGACCATAATGGCAAGTCCAGCAGTTTACGAACCAGTACAAGTGGACGTAGAACAAGTCCAGCCCATCTCCAGGACTTATCAATACAGAAAGGTAAATGTCAATTCTAATTGTTTCAAAAAAATAATTTTAATCAACAAATGATAGCATCTTATCTAATTGATTTTCTACTCAACTGTTTGACTTATCGATTGCGTTTTCTTTCTGTTAAGGTTATGAAGCCTATGCTTGAAAGAAAGCGGCGAGCCAGGATCAACCGCTGCCTCGACGAGCTGAAGGAGCTGATGGTCTCGGCCCTCCAGTCGGACGGTGAGAATGTGGCCAAGCTGGAGAAGGCCGATATCCTGGAGCTGACCGTGCGCCACCTCCACAAACTGAGGAAGGCCCGCAGGCTCTCTTTGACAGGTCCCGATGACAGATTCCGCGCTGGGTACACCACTGCGCTGGAGAGGTGAGCAAGTGCCTGGCTAGTACCCCTGGCGTCGACGTCCGCCTAGGTACCAAGCTCATGTCACACCTTGGCCACCGCCTCAATGAACTTGATGTCTGTAGCCCGTTGTCCGTCCGGACTTCCGAGCCAGCACCTCTCAGCCCGACCTACTCCTTGCCGCCCACTCCGGCTTCCTCCAGATCTTCAGATTCTCCTGCACCTCAAGAGTTCTCTGGGCTTCTCAAGGTGGCTTCTCAGCAAGTCTGGAGGCCGTGGTAATTCTTATCACCACGCCTTCTACTTCTCCAGTGTCTTTCAACAGCTTTAAATTGAGACTTCAAGTGCCTTTTCTATTATATATATATATTTCGTTTCAAAGTGTACTTAGTTTATTTTTTAATTCTTTTTATATAAATATTTTATATATATATTTATGATTGTTGATGAGGAAGACTTTTTTTTCTTTTTACTAAAAGAAAAGTGTTTTGGATAGCTTTAAAATGTAATTATTGTTCTCATTTAGTTGTTAATTTTAGTTGAATTGTGGCCTATTAGTGCCATGTGATAGAAGACTGTAAACTGTGATAGCGTTAGGATAGATGTGGAATTTGTCAGTTCTTTCATAATTTGTATTTGTTATTATTAAAAATTAATAAGATAAATTGTAAAAACAAAAATTGTTTTTTTTGTTAAATTATAGGAAATATGATTGTATAAAGACTAAGATTGTAAAAACAGAAATTGTTTTTAAATTGATTAATGGAAAATATGATTCTATAAAGACAAAGATTGTAAAAACAAAGTTTTTTTACTTTTATTGGATGATAAAATTATGATTGTATAGAGACAAAGATTGTAAAAACAAAAATTGTTTTTTTATTGAATGATAAAATATGATGTATTAAGACAAAGATATATAGTAATAGAATGTGTATTACAAATGACTGTGATACAATAAAATTAATTATTAATTATTTAAAAAATGCTTATGATTACCCTCAACCCTTTGATATTGACTTCGATTGCATGCTCGCTGTCATTGAAACAGGTGTTCTGGATGATTTGATTTTTAACTTGAATTACATTGATATTTGCATATGGCAAGATTATATTATGATTTGCACACCATTTAAAAATAACATAAAGTAATAGTACAAATAAGTATAAGTCAATGAATAGAAGTTATATTTTCACAGAATATTAGAGGCGGCGGCACCTGTGTCAATTAGTGAACAATTGTACTGATTGATACAGGTGTCACAGTCTGGGTCCTTGATAACTAGGAGCTCGCCCATTCTATTAGGGCTGTCATCGTTATCCATCAAATAACAGCATAAATTTAACGCATTACTAGTATTAGTATATCTACATAATTGTAACGGACCCAGAAATAGGTAACGTTAGTGGGAGTATCTCGCAATGTTAACTTCACACTCCAAAAATATCTAAAAATCTATTTAAATTTGTCTGACCACGGCATCTTATATTCATTCTAAAGGACGTTACAAAAAAGAAAATCTTCTTTTCATTAACTAATTTTTGTTTTTCGGTATTTTTGTGTTTTGGTAACTGGGATAAGTATGATTCTGCTATAATTCGTATTACCGTTAAAAAAACATGAAATAAATTTATAAACCGATTTCTCTCCGAAATCATGTTTGAGTAAAACCTGTTGATATTGGACACCTGCTGTTTTGGATCTAAGATTCTATTTACATTTCATACCCACGCTCAAAAAAAAAAAAAGACAAATTTGGAAATTTCTTCCAACTGGTTTTGTTTTGATTCTTTTAGGCGTGGGAAACCACAGAAGGAAACGGGTAATTTTAGGTATGTCCATTGATAAACACGATATAAAGTTAATCGATCCACTTTGTAAGTCATAATGAATGCTAATGATTTTTAGAGGTGTTGGTCTGTAAAGTTTATTACCCAGCTGAAGGAAACTCGTTAGTAAGATCTTACTTGATGAGGTGGGAATTACACAAATTTAAACTTTGCTGATCATATTGATCAAGATTAACTTGGCAGATAATTATTTTAAATTTAAAAAATATTTAATGTCAGGAAGAAATTATATTTTCTCTAAAGATTTACTTAATTAAATATATATGCATCAGATAAACATAATATGAAAGTGGTAGTCAGCCAAAACACCTATAAGTAGTCAGTACAGTATTCAATATACATTTTCTATGAGTTATATTTTTTTAATTCCTCAATATTATCATTGAATGTATTAGATGGATTTGATAAAACAAATGGGAGCTATTTATTAACAGTGAGGAAAACATATTTTTGTATTTTATTTTGTGGCATTTAATAAAGTCATTTACTTTTTATCAATCAAGCGATCAAATATAAACGAATCGCTCACTAAAGATGGAAAAATACCTTTCGAACAATCATAGGGTTGGTTTATGCACAAAATCAAACCTAGAACCAAAACACATTCCTGTCCCTTCGCTGAGGTTTCCAAATCCTTGACTTAGGAAATCCTGTCTGTCTGATTTGTGTATTCATTAATAGTTTTTATAATTTTTGGTGCTATTCTTAACCACAGACAGCTTCATGTTTATTATTCTTTAAAGTTAAAAAATTGGCTATTAATCCATTCGCTCGAAAGAAAATCAAAATCTCCAGAGGTGAATATATAGGATTTATTTAACGTCACATTGGGGAAAAACCTGGCGGCTGAGCGCGATTAAGGCCTAATCACCTCATTGCACTGCCGTTGGCCTAGAAACAGTACGAATCTCTATATGTACTGAGCCCATGAGCCCTTCATGGGTTGTAGTGGTACAGGTTTTTTTTTGTTTTTTTTAACGTCACATTATGCTATTGTGGCTAATCGGACGTTGCTACAACGGTAGTTCTAAGTTTTGCTTATTCAAGTTCCATTAGAAGAGGGATGTTTAACAATTACCTGACATTGCACAGGCTCGGAATCACTTTTTTACATTCCCTCCGAAGGTGAGCCTATGTATATTTCGGATAGGAAATCAAAATATCGGGAGGCGAATATAGAATAAAACGACTATACCATATACGAAAAATTGTTACTAAAGTAAACTAGAACTGTTCTTAGAACTCCGAACAGTAATTGTTCAATAAATTAATTAAAACCTCTAGGCTGATGCATTATTATTCATCATTGTGGTTATTAATTATTTCAAATATTTTTTTTTTATTTTTCAAGATTATTTTAGACTGGATTTTATAGATTCGATAAAAAAAACACTATTTAACAGGCATAAAATTATTTAAGAAAACTAATGAGGAAAATATTTTGATTTTTAAATTTCATTTATGTTAAGCAAATTCGTTCCTGTTCTTTAAGTACTCAGAATCTTTCAGATCCGATCTTTCGGAAACATTGAAATTTAATCCTCATACATTTTTTTTTTTTTTCTTTGCAACGGTATTACAACAATAACACCAGTAAATATGTACAATGATTGAGGCTTATTAACGTCTTGTGAACTAACCTGAAGGTACCCACTGGTAACACTTCAATTTAGTTAGCAGATCCTTAAGCTATTTTAGTAAATAGATTCCATTTCAACTTTATTTCCCAATTTTCTGTGAATTGACCAATATGTTTCGATATTCATTATTCTTTATCATAAATTGAAAAAATCCCCCCAAAAAATGGTCTGTGCGTTTGTGTCCGTGGAATTCTAGCTCGAAAACGATAAGTTTGTTTGAAATTTTATATTTTAGAAGTATGTATACCTGAAATGTTTCAGCAACATTTCCAACAAAATCACAAGAAGCACTTACTGCCATGCGTTTTGCACATTTTTACAATTTTCTCAATAACTGCTGTAACAACTTTGATTAAACTCTCTAAATTGGGGTAAAAATTAATGGACTTTAATGGGGATTTCTTTCTGATTGCAAAAGTCTGATAGGGCTTAAATACTAATATTTTAAATCTTCTTCCTTTAAAGTATCTTTAATTTTAAATAAACCATTTCATCTTGTTACCATTAATGAAAAACTGTTAAATATTCAAGTTGAAGGAATTTTATAATCAAATAAAGGAGGAATTTGAAATAAATAAGGGTGATAAGTGAAAGTCGTTTGTTGCGCCCACCAGATTTTTACTTTCACTTACTATATATAGTAAGGGAAAGTATTGCGATCGTGAAAATTTTCGATTTCCAGTTTTCGATGGAAATACACGTTTTAGGGTCTTCTGAGTCCAAATGACCAAGTTCCGAAAAAAGGTCTGTGTGTGTGTGTGTGGTAAGTCTAGTGTAAAAACCATAAGTCCTACGAAACTGAAATTTCATATTTAAGACAAATATACGCTCGAAATGTTACAGCAACATTTTCACTGAAATCGGCTGACCGGAAGTCCTACTTTATCCTATGCATTTAGCACCTTTTTACGATTTTCTCGAAAACAGCTATAACGGTTTTGATTACACTCGCTATATCGATGTAAAATTTAATAGGCTTTAATTTGATGTAAGTTTAATTCTGATTGAAATAGTCTGACAGGGCTTAAATAACGATATTTTAAATTTTCTTCCTCTGAACTAACTTTAATTTTATACATTCCAAAAGATTAACCATATCATCGTAATAGCACTGACGAAGAACGGCTAAATATCAACGTTGAGCGACTTTGATAAACAACTAAAGCAGAAAAGTGCAAATATATTTTTTATGCAATTTTTTGGTTTTTGAACTCAAGAATTGTAATATAAAAAATATTATCTGATACACGTAAAGGGTAATGGAGAGTGATGAAAAGGCGATAAAACTAACAGTTTCTGGTTCCTGAAAAGATAATTTCATACTGACCGTGATGGCACATGGATGCATGTCAAGGAAGCAGAGCCCCTAGTTTTGATCATCATCACATTTGAGTTGGATTTGATTACCCCAAACACTAACTGATTGTTGTAGATAAAAATATAATAGATTATTTAATAAAACACATTTTTCTATTGAAATTCAATTTAATTAATCCTTTAAAAATTTATTTTAAATTCTACATGTATACCACGGAGGTAAGAGAAAATAGTATGTTGCAGATTTTTTTCAATTATAACATCTTTGCTTCTTCATCACAGATCAAGATATAGAGATATATACACTTTATTGAATAAGCAATACTGCCCAAAATAATTGGGTTGCTTTTACACAGCTTACTAATTAATAAATAAATATTTACTACGTAATTTTCTTTTTATAATTAGCATATGATATAGATGTATAATATACCGTTGGAAAGCTAATGATTTTAGAAGAAAAAAAATTATATCTTATATACAAAGATATATAATGAAATGAAGAGTGATGGAAAGCGGATGTAGCTAAGAGATTGTTGTAGATAATAGTTTTTTTTATAACTTATTAATCTAAAATACATTTTATTTAAAAGTTCTTAAATTGATTTAAACAACACAGGTAAGAGAAGTGTTGTGCGCACTAGACTTTTTATGTAATAAGTAAGCTGCGTAAAAGCAACCAAATTATTTTTGGCAGCATTGCTTATACAATAAAGTGTATCTCTCACTATGATGACGAAGCAAAGATGTTATAATTGAAAAAAAAAATTTGGTGCACGCAACACGCGACTTTCACTTACCGCCCTTATTTATATCAATTTAAGAATTTTTAAACACATTTAGAAAAGAAAAGAAATTGTTAAAGAATTATTTACATTAAGTTTTAATAGAACCGCGTGTTTCATTAAATAACTATTTTAATATTATCTAAAACAATCAGTTATATTTATCGGCTTTTCGTCACTCACCGTTAACTTTTTCCAATATTATGTATAACATAATATTTTTTTCTAAAATATTTAGCTTTCCAACGGTATATTGTTCATCTATATTACTATATCTTTTCATGTTCAAAAGCGCAAAAATTGCATAAACAATATTTTTTTTCTTTTCTCCTTTAGTTGATCATCAATTTCATTCAACTTGTATATTTAGCTGTTTTCAGCAATGCTATCAGATGATATGGTCAATCCCATAAAATCTACAAAATTAACAGTACTTTTGAAGAAGAATTTTAAAATATCGACATTTATCCGTATCATACTATTTCAATCAGAATGAAACCTACATGATATTAAAGGCTATCCAATTTACCATCGATATAACAGGTTTAATCAAAATCGTTACAGCTGTTTTTGAGAAAATCGTAAAAAGGTGCAAAATGCATGGAATAAAGTGGCTCTTCTGATTAGCTGATTTTAATGAAAAAGTTACTGTAACATCTCGGACGTTTACGTCTTAAATATGAAATTTCAGTTTTATACGGATTTTCGTTTTTGAACTAGACTTACCACACACACAGACCATTTTGTGGGACTTGATCATTTGGACTCACTTGAACCTTAAAACATATATTTTTGGTAAAAACTCGAATTCGAAAATTTTAACGTTCGGAATATTTTCCTTTACTATGTATTTCATATATAGATAAGTGAGTGTAATAAATTTGCTCAAAAAATCACGAAGAGTCTAGGGTTTGATCAGCTACGTACTGGTTAGATACTAACTGTTATACAAGATGATTGTGATGATAAAATCACCTTCAAGACCGTACACTATTTAAGACTACAAACTTCATAGGCATTGTGTGAGCCATAGTAGGATCTCTCAGTATAACAGAATAAATAATTATCAACCATATTCAAACTGCATACTTTTCGTTCGAATGACACCAAAATTTTTGACAATAGACGACAAAAAAAAAACCTTGTTACCTTAACAATAAAAATGAATACAATGCCGCAGCCGGTATTGTACCCAAGGCCCTCCCGATATCACTTCTCACCTGAGGGCCATTGTCCTTGGCGTACCAGATCGCAAGGGTTACCACGTGTTACTTCTTATATAGTTGCCACCGATGACGAGCCACAAAGGAGTAACCAGCGTGTAATCCGAAGCGCAAATTTTTTTTTAATAATGCAACAAGAAACATTGGCGGATCCAGGAGGAGATTAGAATGGGTGGAAGAACTTTTGTTTTAAAGGGGTGAGTAGCGAGTAGAAAGATTTAACGTACTTACCACCTTTAATTAGGCCAAAGAGGCTTGCTATAAACATTCACTAAAAACGTTACAGTCCATACACCCAAATATAATTGAATAAATGCAAATAAAGAAATTAGAGAAGTAGGCAACTTTTGACCTTCCAACTGGCCCAAAAATATTAAATTTGGATTCGTCAGAGAATATTATCCTTTCCCTATATTAAAATGAACATTGTTGAACTTTGAACTCCCTGGCAAATTGCAGACAGAGGCTTCTTCCGATTAATCTTATTGATGGGCTTCCTTCTTGCGATTCGACCACTGTATCCTCCCCTTCTTAGAATATTTCCGACTGCTTCTGGGTGGACTTGAATACCATTTCTTCTTTCAGTGGCGCGACAAACCGTGCACTCCTGCGAGTTTACACTCACGTTTCACGATGCAATTTTTAGTGTAGGTTCATCACTCCCTACGACTAATTATGTGAGTGGCGACCCTTTGGCTGACAGGTCTCACATACCCTGGGGAGAGGTTGTGAGTGAATCCACATTTTTTTACATCCTTATTAAAGCCCCACCGGGACTGGGATTCGAACTCAGAACCTGTAGCATGAGAGACTAGCGCGCTAGCCACTTAGCCACAGGCTCCCTCTTGAATACCATGGACCCTGTTTATTCTGATGGCCATTGAGGTTGCAGTAGTGTGAGGATTTACATGTACTTTAGCAAGAATGGCTCGCCTGTGGCGATTCTCCAGTTTCCTAGGACTTCCAGAACGTGGTCTGTCCTCCAGAGATTTCAAGTCTCTATGTCATTTAAGTGCATACTGTACAGTACCGTATTCATTTTTTCTTAGAAATAAGCTCTGGATTTTAACGCGCGGATTATTAATTATCAAATTAAGTTTGCGGATGGACGGGCGGATCGATGAGGTATAAAAGATAAAAAATAAAATACACTAACAAAGTTATTATTTTAAATCATCCATGTACATTTAGACATTGTTACATTTGTAACTTTTTTAGTCGAACCAATATAGCTCCTAAACTGTAGATTCTAGCTCCAAATATTATAACAAAAATACTTTCCACTAAAGGATATAGAAAAGTGTCATTCATTTTGTTAATTGTATATAAGTATGAGTCACTTTTGTATATATTCTTATTGATTCTGTTTTGTATATAAGTATACTGTATTATTATTTTATGAATTTATTGTTTTGTATTTATTGTGTGAATGTAGTATGAATGTTGTACTTTATCACTACTCAATAAAGAATTGTTTCTGAGAAAAAAAAAATTTTTGTTAAAAAGTGTCACTCATCGAATTTTGTCAGAAAATGTCTTTCATACTTCCCTGCACCGATAATTTTTCGAAGTGGTGGAACAATAAAAAAAAACTGATTATTTCCTCTTAAATCCCCTACGTTTTAAGGATCTTTCTGTTTTTAGATTATCAAAAAATGTATAGAAAATTATTTTTATCGCCGAAAATACATCCTCCGTAGAGAAGGCCATTGAGAATACCTAAACAAGCGAGACCTTAGAAAAAATTATTGCGGCTAAACAGGAGGCGTTGTAGAGCACTAGAAAAAAATATTGCTTTTATCTAATCATTTTGCAGTAAAATGACTGAATGTGTTTTATAACTAATTTAATTCTGAATTTTTGGTGAAACATAATTGTTTACATATTTTTCAATAATTATAAAAAATATAAGTTAAATGCAAATTTTTCAGAGAAAAATAAGTTTTTATTTTTTTATTGTTCCATCACTTAAAAAAATTCCTGAGTATAGAGGAGTAAAAAAGGCATTTTTTAAAAAAAAAAAATCGGTGGTTGACACTTTTCAAAAAGATTTAAAAAATACATGTTTTGCTTTTCTTTCTTCTGTTAAAAATTGGCTTTTCGTTTAAGAATCACGATCATATCATTACCTACAAATCAGAGAAAAAATCATAATTAATGAATTTCAAATTTTACTATTAAAAAAATAATAAAATCGAAAAAATAGGTTTTTAAAAAAATCTCGAAAAGCGTTTGAATTAAAAAGCTAAAAGAAGATTTGAATTATTTTTATTTGACACCAAATTGTTCCCCCAAGTTTGAGTAAAAAAATGCCGCGGGGGCAGATTCACTATCCCAACCCGCCTATACCCTTTCTGTCGGGAAAACTGTCGTAAAATTTTGATTCCAGCAAGACCACCAACAAAGACAAAGCGTGTTGAAAAAGCGTCAACACAAAAATAATGTAGGTAAAACGTGACTTTCTTCATTTAAAACAATAAAGCTCCTAAACAGGACTATATCAAATGTTATCCACTAAATTAAGGAAGAAGAAACAGTCGTCAAAATTTTGACTCGAGCAACACCACTAGAGGTAGAAGTCAACAAAAAAAAAATAGGCAAATCTTGATTGTTTTCATTTAAAACAATGCAGCGACTAATGTTATTAAACAAATTTATTCTCCATTAGATTACTGAATGTCATCAAATTTTCGATCCGAGCTACACAAACAGAACAAGAGCATGTCTAACTTAGAGTTTAGAAACGTTACACAACGAAAGTTACAGACCCCCAGCCAAAAGACATATCCATGTTAAAAACATTAATTGCTAAATTATTTTCTGTCAAACATAACTCGGCGAAGGCTGAAAGAAGTTGGATAAGGGACCTCCTGACCTGAAAATATTGTTTTGCTTAATGTCAGGAGGATGCAAGTGTGGGTGCTGTCTTCCTCATACCTAACCATGCCACGTTTTTCATATTCGTGAAATAGAACCCATTTGCTTATTGTATTTATTTTAAAGGCACAAATAAATTTATTGAGTTAAAAAAAAAAAAAAAAAACTCTGACAAGTTTAAAGACACGTCATGCTGTCTACACTTCATTTTCCTAAATATAGTTTATGCAATAAGGGTGTACGAATGATTTTTGTTCGGGGGAGGTGGGTAAGTAGGTTGAGGTTTGATATGGAGCCAAGTGGGTTGAAAATTTAAGTTGATTTTTTCAAAGCATCTACAATTATAAGCATATAAATTCGAAAACTAAGTGCTTGCTTGGAAGTAAAACAGTCTCTAACCACACTTTTCACTATAATACATAAAATTATGTTTGTATCTTTTATTTTTAAAATTTTTACTTTTCTTAACAATGCGCCCTCCTTCCCTCTTCTTCCTCCCTACGCTCATATCATGTACTGTACCAGAAACAGTCCACAAATGATCTCATTTTATACTATTATAAAGTTATACATATACCTTCAATAGTTAAATAATTATCATTGATTTCATGACTTCGAAATGGCATAAAGAAAATTTTATTTATGGGTAAACTACAAAAATGTATTTAAAAAATTAATTTTAAACTATGATTTATCACACCAAATAACCTTTACCCTTCGTCGTAAACCTATGACATCCTGCCCTACAGTATCCTTTAATAATATTCCGCTTGCTCCAGTTGAACAGATCCCTTACCTAGGACTTCTACTTGACAAATGTCTAACATGGAATCCCCACACTAGACTGAAACGACAAGAAACTGCTCGCCGCTTTCGGTTACTTCAACACTTACTGGACAAACGCTCTAAACTTCCATTAAACTACAAAAGACTCATCTACATGACCTTCATAAGACCTATCTGGACTTACGGAGTTGAGCTATGAGGCTCCACTAAACCATCAAATTCTTCCCGTCTTCAATCCTTACAATCCAAAATCCTTCGAAAAATCCTCAACGCTCCTTATTTTGTCACGAACCATCCATAACGACCCTTTGAAGTTGATTTGGCCCGAACCAAGTATCAATCCTTCCATGACAAACTTCACTCCCACTCTAACCCACTAGTTTCAATCCTTGCTTCCCCTTCTATTCCTGACAATCCTCCGAGGCACCTGAAAAGAAAATGGCCTCTAGACCTTCTAGTTTAGATTCATAGTGGAGTGATGCCAAGGGGCATTTTTCCTTCATGTATTTTTCATATATATTATCTGACAGATAATTTACTTGATGTATTAACTAATACAGTTGTAAATCTCAATAAATGAAAAAAAAAAATAGGATTTTTTTTAACTATGATCAAATATTTTTTCTTTCTTAAGCAAATGAATTGGAAGATTATTACTCCAACTATACCCATTTAGCCATTTTTTCTTACCGAAAATCACTTAAAAGAAAAACATTTTTAAGTAAAATTACGTGTAAGACTTGATAAAAAAAATTCTGTGAAAAAGTTATGTAGACATTTTTTTTTTTTATTAATAAGGTAAATTCTTTAAATATTTCAACCAAAAATAGTTAATAAATATATATATATATATATATATATATATATATATATATATAT